>CM029605.1:84065531-84426593 GCA_017311375.1 Mytilus coruscus
GTTTTGTAACTAGTATTCACAATAAAAAAATCATGATGACGATTCAAACAAAGTATTATCTGTTAAGTCCATGATCATAATCGTATAAACGCCTATTTAACCCACATTTGCAATTTTATGAACCAAAAACATGGAAATAGGCCAAATTCTCTATAATACGCATTTGGGTACCCACTTTCCAACCCATAATGCATTGTCTCGGCAGTTTTTTTTATAGCTAATAATTATTGACTCTGATGCTCGGAGAGGGGACACTTCCTTAGGATGATAGGACGTGCCGCTGGAATAGGTAACCTTTTCAAGCATGAAAATATGTGAATAGGTCGGGAAAACTATTCAAAATATATGATAAGGTCAATAAAGTTCACATAACTTCTTCGTCTGTCATCTTTGTTGGTGTTCCCGTCTGTGTTTTTATCAACCAATTTTTCTCTTTGACACTTTGGTATTCCACTCTTACATTACACACCACATGTTACCGAAACAATAACAGAACCCCAGCGGCACCCCTATCAATAAAGGATTGAAGTAGCCCCCTTCCGAGCTCTGATGTAATGAATAGCTATTTGATAGTACTACAGTAATCAAGGTCATACGTACAGACCACTTTTCCCCGCGTTTTTCTTTTTAAGTTTACGTAATAATGTATATTCGTATTATGATGTAATAATGCATATTGCTAATCGACTAGCATGTTATAATGCATCTCATAAGTTTAACGTAATACTGCGTTTTGTTATATGATTACGTAATAATGCATTTAAGGATGTTCGCTTCTCTGTTTCAAAATAACAAGGTTTTTAAAAAAACTGTTATAAATTGATAGTATATGAATAATGGAACTTGAAAAGCAGAAAAAATAATAGGTCCATGTCCTTGTTTTTGAGATATTATCAATTGAAAATTTGGCGGAAAATATTCTTCTAGACTTTTCATACATTTAACATTGGCACTTTTTTTCTTTCAAAAACTATGAAAAATAACAAGGATTTTATAAGATTTTGAAGAATGGCTTTCTAAACTGTATGAAATAAAATTATGAAAAGAAAAGCAAAGCTTAGTGGGCAAAATTTTTATTGGCCCTACATGGATAAAACCAGAGGATTCTGAATATCTGACAAATAGTCAAAACAAGAGTAGCGAACATCCTTAAAAGAGTTATTGCTACGTAATATAGTGCTTTGTAAGAAGGTACAGTACGACACAAAGTTGCAGTTATTTGATGATGTTATGATGTTCTCTAGAATGTTATATGCATGTGGCAACTTTTTATAATCTTAATAATTGTTACGTACTTCTAGATAAATGTATCATGTTAATTAGATTAATTAGTGAATTGGACAGAGACGTAAAGCAGCAAAGGTTTAACGAACTTTGTGCATCATTCTTTTCTTTTATATGAATTGCATAAATTGCAGTAATTGTACAAGCATTGTATAAAACGAACAGAAGGCAAATACAAGTTACAATTTATAAGAGGAAACTGGAGTAAACTCAAAATATATATATATATATATATATATTATATAAACGCCTAAAAAGTGTACACAACAACACAATAACAAAAAAAGGAACTATAAATGTAATTATTTATAAATATTTCGGATAACAGATATCCTTCATCGGTATGATTGTGATGTTAAATGAATCTTATATCAGTCTACTTAGATTAAACTATAACAATCTTGAAATTTATACAATAAAAAAGTCAAACCGAACATCAGGTAAGACGCTTGCACAATTCTAAAAATTTGTTAAACACGACATAGGTTATATTACTAATTACAACAGAGAGTTCAAATATATGCTTTAAATAAAAATAATGATGTGCGATATGAACTAGCACAATTCTAAAACTTTAACGGTGATGACAGTTATGATGTTACAAGAACGATTGCGTCAATAGGAATTCCAAATAAACAGCACTGAACGATCTAAATTTGTAAATATTTCAAATTTGACAACAGTAGAGTAGTTACAACAGAGTCTGCGTATTTAAACATCGCAAACAAACGGCCGTTAAAATATAATAATTAATTTTGACTAAGGTTAACTAGTTGATTGTGGCTTGGTACTTTTACATCCCTCAAAAAATTAAGTAATTTAAATTGGTATATTCAACAAATCTATTTTAGAGATAAGTAAGGTAAAGAAATATAAACAGAGACTGTAATAATAAGTAATATAACCCAAATGTGAAGCACTGCACGGAGTTGTACTACATCTTTTCATTTATCCCATTTGGTGCCAAAGTTGTTAATTTTCTTATCCAAAATCTTTCCCGATTGAGTCTATCCTCCCTAGACCAAGCAGAGTTGTGGTCAATGATTGTAATGGTCAGTCGATTGAGATCTGCCTTAGTGTGGCCAGGGGATCTCAAATGTCGACTGAGAGGGAGGTCTGGCTTGCATTGGTAGTCGCTACGATGACCGTTCATTCGTTTGTGAAACGGCTGTTCTGACTCGCCAACATACTGTTTACCACATTTACACTGTAGGAGATACACGACATTTGTAGTCTTGCAATTAACATTGCAAAATATGGTGTATTCTGTACCAGTGGAGTGACTGTTAAAAGTCTGGGTATCCAGTATTTGTTTGCAAGTCAGATATCGTTTGTTTCCGCAACCCTTGCAAGAGACCACAGACGAAGAGCCTGCTTGAGAGGATAAATCAGCTCTCACTAGCAAGTCTTTAAGGCTTTTGGGCCTACGGAAAGCCAGTACAGGTGACTCGGGAAAGACCTTGGATAGTTTAGGATGTTTTTCGATTTCTTTCCAATTTTCGCGGATTAGGTGAGATAAGTTGTCAAATTTTGGATGGTAAGTCAACACAAAAGGCACCCTCCTGTTTACCTTTTTGTCTTTATATTGTAAAATTTCATCTCGGCTGATGTTGTTAGCACGAGAAAAACCTTTATCAATGTCTTTTCTTTTGTAGCCCCGATGTTTTAGGTGACCGCGAAGTTCTTGTAGTCATTTTTTGCAATATCGTTGGTGGAGCAAATCCTTTTTATTCGTATGGCCTGGCTGTAGGGAATGCTCTTGGTGCAATGTTTAGGGTGACAACTCAAAGGAGATAGATATTGATGTTTGTCTGTGGGCTTGCAATACAGATCTGTAAATATGTTTCCATCCCTCACTTGCGTTGTAGTGTCAAGAAATGTGATCTTAGAGTCAGAGATTTCATATGTGAATTTTATTGAGGGATGGGCATCGTTGGCATGTTGAATGAACAAATTTAGTTCTTGTTCAGTATTATCCCACTTCATGTCAATATCGTCGATAAATCGGAACCAAGAGAGGGATTGATAAAGAGAAGAATTGAGAATTCTCTGTTCTAATTTCCCCATAAAAATATTGGCATAAGACGGGGCCATCTTTGTTCCCATTGCTGTTCCATTAACTTGGAGAAAGTGTTCACCATTGAATGTGAAGTTATTGCATTGTAATACCAAAGTTAGAAGCTGGATGAGACATTCAGTAGGTGGATGTAAGGTTTTACGAGAGTTCCAGACTTCCCTACAGGCTTATCTATCTATCTATCTCCTTTGAGTTGTCACCCTAAACATTGCACCAAGAGCATTCCCTACTGCCAGGCCAAAAGCCTTAAAGACTTGCTAGTGAGAGCTGATTTATCCTCTCAAGCAGGCTCTTCGTCTGTGGTCTCTTGCAAGGGTTGCGGAAACAAACGATGTCTGACTTGCAAACAAATACTGGATACCCAGACTTTTAACAGTCACTCCACTGGTACAGAATACACCATATTTTGCAATGTTAATTGCAAGACTACAAATGTTGTGTATCTCCTACAGTGTAAATGTGGTAAACAGTATGTTGGCGAGTCAGAACAGCCGTTTCACAAACGAATGAACGGTCATCGTAGCGACTACCAATGCAAGCCAGACCTCCTCTCAGTCGACATTTGAGATCCCCTGGCCACACTAAGGCAGATCTCAATCGACTGACCATTACAATCATTGACCACAACTCTGCTTGGTCTAGGGAGGATAGACT
This sequence comes from Mytilus coruscus, assembly GCA_017311375.1. Lineage (NCBI taxonomy): Eukaryota > Metazoa > Mollusca > Bivalvia > Mytilida > Mytilidae > Mytilus > Mytilus coruscus. Next base: position 84,069,547 of record CM029605.1, read on the forward strand.
CAATCGGGAAAGATTTTGGATAAGAAAATTAACAACTTTGGCACCAAATGGGATAAATGATAAGATGTAGTCCGACTCCGTGCAGTGCTTCACATTTGGGTTATATTACTTATTATTACAGTCTCTGTTTATATTTCTTTACCTTACTTATCTCTAAAATAGATTTGTTGAATATACCAATTTAAATAGCTTAATTTTTTGAGGGATGTAAAAGTACCAAGCCACGTTCAACTAGTTAACCTTAGTCAAAATTTATTATTATATTTTAACGGCCGTTTGTTTGCGATGTTTAAATACGCAGACTCTGTTGTAACTACTCTACTGTTGTCAAATTTGAAATATTTACAAATTTAGATCGTTCAGTGCTGTTTATTTGGAATTCCTATTGACGCAATCGTTCTTGTAACATCATAACTGTCATCACCGTTAAAGTTTTAGAATTGTGCTAGTTCATATCGCACATCATTATTTTTATTTAAAGCATATATTTGAACTCTCTGTTGTAATTAGCAATATAACCTATGTCGTGTTTAACAAATTTTTAGAATTGTGCAAGCGTCTTACCTGATGTTCGGTTTGACTTTTTTATTGTATAAATTTCAAGATTGTTATAGTTTAATCTAAGTAGACTGATATAAGATTCATTTAACATCACAATCATACCAATGAAGGATATCTGTTATCCGAAATATTTATAAATAATTACATTTATAGTTCCTTTTTGTTATTGTGTTGTTGTGTACACTTTTTAGGCGTTTATATAATTTATTTATGTGGAGTATAGCAAAATGTTTAATTACATAATCCATAAAAAATACCCAAATGACAATAATTTAATGAGGCAGAAAAGAGAAGAATAAGAAAAATCCATCAGGAAATTTTTATAGATCAATCATTTATTTATGAATATTGCAATTCAACATATATTACTTCATATCAGAATTTGTAGAAAATGAAATAGTGTGTTTTAAATATTTATCACAGTTGTTATATATAATTGTGCATTTGTTTTTTTAATCATATTATCTACGTACAATATGTATGCTGACTTAATTTGAATTTCTAAAAGATTTACCTTATTTTGAATGTTTTCGTGTTGTTTAAAGACTTCAATGTTGAGTATTAAATTTGTCAGGTACAACTATAGAATGGTTTGCTTGATATAAAGTTAATGCATCATGTTAATCTATAACACCCGGAACTTATTTAACATTATGTTAAAAAATTAGTTCCGGAACAAGTTTTACAATTACAGTGCTGGAACATATTTCCTTATAATAGATATTGCAGGTATACATTTTCTGTGATATAAATTCCGGTGGAACATATTTCTTATGAAATAAGTTCCGGCGGAACAAATGTCATGCCGGAACAATTTTTTGTTACAAAAATAATTCAGATATTACTTGAAGCTATGAGCAGGGTCAGGAACAAACTTTTAATGTTTGTTTTGAGATTTATTACTATTTATACTAGATCTGCTATATGAGAGAAAGAGAAATAAAAGAAAATTATAAATTTAAAAGATGAAAATACTGTTGGCATTTTAAAAGATTATTCTTAATTGTATGTTTTCTACAAGAATTGTAAAACAAGTATAAACATATATATACTATGATCATAAAACAAAAGACATTTATATGTCAACATATGAACGGCTCTCCCACAAAAGATTATGTCAATCCAGTATGTCAAGCTTTTAAGGGTAAGTATGATAAGGGCCTTATTCGTCATCCAACATTAAATGGTATAGTAAATAAATATGAAGATATGTACAAGTAAAACAACAACAAAAGATACAGTATCACGCTTTATGCTTAATAAAGTTTTTGGTCAAATTTGTTAATTCTCTCATGTTGATGGCCTCATAGTGAACTTAAAATAGCTTTGCAGAACTTATCACCTTCTTTATAACCAAAGACGTCCATTATAATTTGAAAAAGAATGGCGGCGAAACTACTTTGTTTTGAATTTTAGGCGCTTACAATAGGTTTTATATAACAAATTACCCGTCTCACGACTCTGAGTATTTTTCATCAAAAAATATAATCAAGAAGTCCAATAAAACCACATAATCTGAAAAAGAAACATTTAATTGTAAGGATACTCATTATTCAAATATAGAAAAAGAGGCGTAGGCATTCCACATTGCAGTCTAACTACAATGAATAGACAAAATCTTCATCGACAACAAAAATAACCATACATATATGTGAAGCTTTACATTTTAAGGATCATTTTAAAAGATGTGAGGTACCTGGAAATATATTAATTGTGTTCTTATATGTTTAAATTTTACTATGTTCATTCTCTACACTTTTCAATGTCTATTATGAACGAAAAACTTTCAGGTGAGAGCGGCCATACTTTTCTAACACAAATATATAAGCAAACAACCAAAGAAAAAGTCAACGAACAACCTGATATATGTTTGAAAAAAAATATCGATAAAAGACATTACCCCCCATTTCCAGTGTTAATAATTTCCCAAAAAGAAATTGGAAAATCTAAAAATTGTATATGTTTTTTGTTATCCACTACAATTTACATACAATTCTGAATGAATTAAACTACAAGAGAAAACATTTTCCACTTTCATCATCATATGAGACGGCTAGCTTTTTAGAAAAGCTATCACTTGTACTGTTTACATTTGTTTTGAGCCATATGCTTTTTGGCTGGAAAATAAGGGAATCCTTATATTAATGACTAGTAGTACACTGTATCTGGTTATTTATAGCCAGAAACAAATTTAAATCTGATAAACAGCTGAGATGGAAGAGCCATTTAAATTTATTTGAATAATGCATACTATCTGGGGACAAAGTGAAAATGCAAATATTTGTAAATACTTTAATAGTTTACAAACATTTATTTATTTATTTTTATTTTTATTCTGATGGAGGTTGTATATTATTGTCATTTTATATCAATATGAATTGTAGTAGTCTGAACAGACTAGTTTGAAATGGCTTTGAAGTTTTACAAGTCTCACTGTGGTTTTCACGCAATTAAAATTAAATCTAAAATTGTCATGAAAGCAGAGCTCTGTCGTGAAAGGAAGCTCCTTGAAATTATAAAATTTACAGGTGTCACATGAAAACATCATATATGGTTTCTTACTTCTCCCTGAAGTCAAAATAATATGTCTACATCAGAAACATATATACTAAATTATAGGTCTCTGGTAAAATATACAGATTTTAGGAGGAATAGAATCTTGTCCTGCAAAAATAAAAAAACTGACAAGCAACCACGAAAAGAAGGAGTCCATTAAATATTATGACAAAAACAGCAAAAGAAAACCTTTCTCTTTGTGGGTGTATTTTAAAATCCTTACTTATCCATCTTCATTAAAGACACTAGTAATAATGATAAGAATAATGAGGACAAATGGAGGAGGATGATGAAGTAATGATCTAAAGGGGTCTTCAAAATAAGTCAAACAGATTCTAAATATCGATGATTAAAAATGAAAATATTTTTTTGTATTTTTATTAGCAAACCAGTGAAATTTCATGAAACAAAAATGTTCAAAACCCTCATTCCTTGAAATGCTCCAGAACACAAGATTTGGCACCATTTTCGGGGTCTACTGAATAAGCAAGAGGACTACTAAAATAATAATTATGTAATTTAACTAGCCCTGCAGGCTAATATATAAATTTAGTTAGTGTCAAACCCTGAAAAGTGGAATCCGAGACACCTTGTCCACTACCTCATGGCTCATGCATAATAAACTCATCATACCAGGATAAAAAAATGTGTTCACCAGACGCGGGTTTTGTCTACAAAAGACCCAGTGGCGCTCGAATCAAAAATGTTAAAAGGCAAAATAAAGTCATTGAGGACCCATGTGAGACACACCTGATCTGACTTTCTCTCAAATTTCACCCTGTCTCCTATAGTTTGAAGCCCTAAGTCTTTTAACTCTGCTTCTGTTAGGCTTTTCATTATTTCAATGCTGTCTATTTTGTTCCGCTTGAAATTTTCAATTAAGGTTGACAGATCAGACTCCTGCAATATTTGCGTGACAATATCCGCCATGTTGGCGCCAACTTCTGTATCCTGATCGGTCAAATGGTTTTACCTCATCAAGTAATGACATAACCACATCAAAGAATGGCAAAACCACATCAAAACGGGAATAAACATATCATGCAGTGTAATGTCAAAGCCTTATAAAAAAGGATGTTTCAATTTTGTTTCGTATGGTTTCAAAGGCAATCAATTTAAAATTGACCCTCTAAACTGTTTCAGTAAGCGTAACACACAAAGTTCTCGTTTTTAGAACATCTAGAACTGAAAAAGAAAACAAAATGCTCCTGGAGTCCGCTTTGTATACCCAAATCCGTACGACAAAATTATTTTGTGAACAACCTTTGCAATTTATCAAAATTGTGCATTTTCTCTGTGTAGACATGCCCTGATTCTGCTGGTGGATCCTAGCATTGTGCTGGTGGGTCCTGATACAGTGCTGGTGATTTTTGAAAGACGTTGGTCCCATTTGAAACAAAAGTTTCAGAATCAATAAAATTGGGCAAAGAATTGAATTGAATCGGATTTAGACTCCTGTTTTTACTTTTGGCTATCCATTGAATTAGACTATTTACCGGATTTGTAATAACATAAGCAACACGACGGGTGCCACATGTGGAGCAGGATCTGCTTACCCTTCCGGAGCACCTGAGATCACCCCAGTTTTTGGTGGGGTTCGTTTTGCTTAGTCTTTAGTTTTCTATGTTGTGTCATCTGTACTATTATTTGTCTGTTTGTCTTTTTATTTTGGCCATGGCGTTGTCAGTTTGTTTTCGATCTATGAGTTTGACTGTCCCTCTGGTATCTTTCGTCCTCTCCTTTGGCTGTTTGATAAGCGTTTTCAAATAATCGTAAATTACATTAATTAAAATGGAAACATCTTCATTTCAACATCAGATAAAAATATATTTTATTAGAATAGTTTTATTTAAGATATTAAATGCCTTTAAAATGCTGATTTTCAACATAATATGCTTACTAAAACAGTTTTAAAAGGTGCTTAAGGTTAAGCGACATTTTTAACGACAATTAATGTTTGACTGGTCTATTTCAGTTAAATATACGAGGTTAGATAACCTACCTCCTTAATATATACATTGTCTCCTATACATTTCGACTGGATAAAAAAACTCGACCTATACTTGCTTTTCATACATGACTGATAACAACTGACTAGAGTGGAACAAGATGTGAACAATTGCAAGTCACCATATGACCTTCAACAACGAGCAAAAAACCATAACGTTTACTAGCTATAAAAATGAAAACGATTAAAAAGTGAGACCTTCGGCCTAATTTAACAAAAAATATGACAGATAGAAAGTAGCGACATCCACTTGTTTGGAACACTTGTGACAGAGTTTAACATGTTTGTTTGCGCTCAACACCTCACCACCACCCAACCCCTCCCCTTTCCCCCCATATTTGATACAGTGGTGGAACAACAAAACAATAGAACAAACTGTAAAAATCATGCAGTTGGAAAGTGTCTACCCTACATATCGGTACTTAGCAAAAAATCACAAAAGACTCAAATTGTTGAACAAAGAGTACCCGGGCCCGCAGCTACTGAAAGTTAGTCCAAAGCCGCATTTTCAACTAATAGATAAATCATGATCACTAAGATTAAAATGTCAATCGAAGCACATCAACAAATTTCGCACAACTTTGAAACTTAAATTCACAATCATTTTTTTAGCAGAACTTTTAAGATTATGCAGTGAATCTTGCTTTTGGTGTGACTCGTCTTGCTCAGTCGTTTGTTATCTTTTTTTGTGTACAGCTGTTTGTCTTTTGATCGTTCTTATTTTTTTGCCATTACATTGTCAGTTTGTTTTCGACTAATAAGTTTGAATGTCCCTTTGGTATCTTTGTCAGTTTGTTTTCGACTAATAAGTTTGAATGTCCCTTTGGTGTCTTTCATCTCTCTTTTTCCATTTTCTTCTCTGAAACTTTTTGCTCAATTCATGCTTGACCGGATTATTATCGAACATTTTAAGTTAAAATATTCTATAATGATATATTCATTTTCTGTGTCAATTTGTTTGGAAAAACAAAACTGCAAAAGCTTCGAATACAAGAAAGTATTTTTTACTTAAAATGTCATCTCGAGGTTGCAATTATCTGTCTATTTCTATGTTTAGTGTTTTTTTTAGATGTCATTGAATTCACATATTATATAAATAAACAGACTAACGGCTGCAACTGGCATTTAAAATGATTCATTGCAACAGAATATTTGTGTTGTATGGAACTTGTGTGGGTCAAAATTTTGTATGTTACTGATAAATGTTGCTGGACCAGGTTTCGGTATATCCATTTTATTTTGAAAAAACCCAAATGGGTTAACATTGTGGTTTAGGAAAAATTAAAAATTTCATTCAAATTAACTTATTTATAGATCTTGTATTGCTAATCAGTTTTGCTGTTCAAGTTTCAGTCTATTTCATTCTATTATAGCTTTCAAGATATGAGATAAAAACGCCAACATTGGTCAAAATTGTCATTTAAGGACAATGACGCTATAATGAGTCGACTGACGATTGCGGTCACTTTCACTTATTTGTAGATCTAACTGTGTTAACCATTTTGATATTAACAGCTCTGATCTTACTATCTACTATAGTTTCTGTGGAAGTTCAAAGTATCTCTCTATCTATCATATGAATTTTTGATATTTTACCATGATAAAGTCAGTATACAAAAGTCCTTTATTCTATATTTATGCTCACTATTTTTATGCAAAACCTTATACATTTTGACTTTTCGAGTCATTGTTAAAGGTCGTACGCTGACCTTTAATAACTGTTGTTTACACCTACGTTATTTGGTTTCTGGTGATAGTTGTCCAATTGGCAATCATACCACATTTTTTTTTATATAGGTATCGCATATTTTGCACCTCTTTTGATGGTCATGTAAGGATCATATTAATCCCAAATTACATGCAAATTTTCTTATCTAAAAAAAAATGAACAAAGTAGACTTAACTTTGCTCATCTGAAATATTTCATCCACCAAATTGGCATTTAAAATGATTCTATCAAAACAGTGAATATTTGTGTTGTATGGAACTTGTGTGGGTCAAAATTTTGTATGTTACTGATAAATGTTGCTGGACCAGGTTTCGGTATATCCATTTTATTTTGAAAAAAAACCCAAATGGGTTAACATTGTGGTTTAGGAAAATTAAAATTTCATTCAAATTAACTTATTTATAGATCTTGTATTGCTAATCAGTTTTGCTAAAATTGTCTTTTAAGGACAATGACACTATAATGAGTCGACTGACGATTGCGGTCACTTTCACTTATTTGTAGATCTAACTGTGTTAACCATTTTGATATTTACAGCTCTGATCTTACTATCTACTATAGTTTCTGTGCAAGTTCAAAGTATCCCTCTATCTATCATATGAACTTTTTGATATTTTTACCATGATAAAGTCAGTATACAAAAAGTCCTTTATTCTATATTTATGCTCACTATTTTTATGCAAAACCTTATACATTTTGACTTTTCGAGTCATTGTTAAAGGTCGTACGCTGACCTTTAATAACTGTTGTTTACACCTACGTTATTTTGTTTCTGGTGGATAGTTGTCCAATTGTATTTTAAAATGTAAAGAGTGAAATTTTAATAAAATAATATATCTTTAGTATTGTGTAACATCAAATACCGAACAAGGAGAGCATTTTGTAAAGTTTAATGTTACAAGCAGATCTTATACTGATTAATATCTTGGTGAATATTCCGTAGCAGAGACTTATATATACACATGTGTATAAATGTCTTTGTCCGTAGTAACTAACTAGGTGTGTATTCATTTCTTAAGGATATTATTTATTTTTTACAAACAAATAAAATATGGAATTCATCTCCTTTACAATTTCATTGTACATAAGCTACATTGTACGAAAGCCTATTAGGGTCACACAAAAATATTTATCTCGTAATTACGAGATAAATATCTCGTAATTACGAAAAAACTATCGCGTAATTACGAGATAATTATCGCGTAATTACGAGATAACTATCGCGTGATTACGAGAAAACTATTTACTTTAAAGTTGGATTGAGAGTTTCAATATATACATCCAAAGCAATAAAAGAGATTACACGAAACATCTAAAATTAAAGGAATAAAGAAAGTTGTCACTGGTTTTTATTATGAACGTGATTACATTTTAAGATATCATTCTAAGATATTTAGCAGAAATGCATTTGATCTTTATTTTGTTATTGAAGTTGTTCACCAACTTCAGAATTCAATCCTGACAAACCAATCTATAAAGAAAAACGCGGTACAAATGTCATTTAATGTGGGAAATCAGGATTGCTGTTTAACAGACGAAATGGAAATGCCTGTGCTCGAGAGAGAAACAACACAACAACAGTAGCTATTAAGAGTTTTTTACCGACAAACATTTTAATTTCCTTTGAACTAGATATGTTTTGCTCGAAGATCACAATCGCATTCATGGTATAACCAATTTTAATTTGTGTTTTTTTTTGTGTTTATTCATAAGCATTATTTCATTTGTTTGTTTGTGTCTTGCACACTAATCTTCATTTAAAAATGGTAATATTGTTTTGTTTATATTTCTTTATAATATATTCACTGTCACTGCCTTTCATGTACATTAATGAAATAAAATCTACCAAGACCGCATGTGTACGGGTGGAATATAGGCATATAGAAAAAGCGAGAGATGGAGAACGTCGCTGACATAACAACCCTACAAAATATCATATTATGTCACTGAGAATATTTCAACAATGACCAGAAACCTACACCGCACGACGAGTTCTTTGAAACCCTAAAAATATATGTGTAAACATTCCTCCAAAACTTCAAATACGCTGACGTAAGCAAAGTATATACTGATGTTGCCCAGACCATACGAGTATGGAACAAAACACATATAAGCCACCCCATGTGAAAAGGTACGGAATCATAAAATATCGGAAAACGAGATACTTGCTTTTTTACGCACAGATATACACGAAAAGGTTGATTTTACATGTACCATGTGAATTTTTATTTATGAAATATAATTATGATGAAACCACAGGCGCTTGGGTATAGGATACGATTTTTTTATGTGATTTATCAACTCTGATACAACCCCCATTTTGCTGTTTCTTAGTGTGGATAGTAAAATGGGGGCTGTATAAGAGTTGGTAAAATCACTCGAAACTAGATAAGACATGCGCAGAATAGATAGATATGTAGTATACTGATATTTAATCAACAACAAAAAAAAAAAAAAAAATCGTATCCCACACCAAAGCGCTTGTGGATGAAACACCGAATTTTGTCGGGCACTTATCAACTCATGTATTTTTAACAAAGATTAAAGTGTATCTCCCTCAAGTTTTTATTACAAACTTTTCACACCTTTCCTTGAACATTTGTATTTTCTGGGTTTTGTACCTTTTCGCACGGAGCGGCTCGTATGATCAAATTAACACTGTTTTCATGATTATCACGCTTTTTGATGAACCAATACTGCAGGGTATGAGAAGTTTCTAATATTATTCCATTACCATTATTTTCATCTTGTATAAAGGATGGAACAGATTTTCTGAGGCTTTTTATATGTTCGAGATAACGCTGGATAAAATGGTAGTCTGAGAGCCAAGCCAAAGAGACACAATACATATACACGCAATGATTTACACTTCGAAAGTTTATCCAAAAATAATTATCTCGTAATTACGAGATAAAAATATCTTATCTCGTAATTACGCGATAGTTTTCTCGTACTTACGCGATGATTATCTCGTAATTACGAGATAAAACAATGATTATCGCGTAATTACGCGATAGTTTTCTCGTAATAACGCGATAGTTTTCTCGTAATTACGCGATGATTATCTCGTAATTACGAGATAAAATCTTATCTCGTAATTACGTCATAGTTTTCTCGTAATTACGCGTTAATTATCTGGTAATTATGCGATAGTTTTCTCGTAATTACGCAATAATTATCTCGTAATTACGCGATAATTTTTCGTAATTACGCGATCGTTTTCTCGTAATTACGAAGTATTTATCTCGTAATTACGAGATAAATATTTTTTTTTTGTGACCCTAATAGGCTTTCGTAACATTGTCTATCCTCTGTGAGTATTCAATGTGCGGCAGTTTGGTTAATTAAGTTCTTAATTTTTTATATAGAAATAGAACTGTGTCCAGTTGTGTCCCCCTGTAATCCCCTGTTTCTTAAGTTAATATAGAAATAATGTTGTATCCGCCTGTAGCCACCAGTTTCTTAAGTTTATATAGAAATAATGTTTTATCCAATTGTGTCCGCCTGTAGCCACCAGTTTCTTAAGTTCATATAGAAATAATGTTGTATCTAATTGTGTCCGCTTGTAGCCACCATTTTCTTAAGTTTATATAGAAATAATGTTGTATCCAATTGTGTCCGCCTGTAGCCCCTGTTTTCTTAAGTTTATAATAGAAATAATGTTGTATCCAATTGTGTCCGCCTGTAGCCACCAGTTTCTTAAGTTTATATAGAAATAATGTTGTATCTAATTGTGTCCGCCTGTAGCCACCAATTTTTAAGATTATATAGAAATAATGTTGTGTCCGCCTGTAGCCAACAGTTTCTTAAGTTTATATAGAAATAGTGTTGTATCCAATTGTGTCCACCTGTAGCCACCAATTTCTTAAGTTTATATAGAAATAATGTTGTATCCAATTGTGTCCGCCTGTAGACAATAGTTTCTTAAGTTTATATAGAAATAATATTGTATCCAATTGTGTCCACCTGTAGCCACCAGTTTCTTAAATTTATATAGAAATAATGTTGTATCCAATTGTGTCCGCCTGTAGCCCCCTGTTTCTTAAGTTTATATAGAAATAATGTTGTATCCGCCTGTAGCCACCAGTTTCTTAAGTTTATATAGAAATAATGTTGTATCCAATTGTGTCCGCCTGTAGCCCCCTGTTTCTTAAGTTTATATAGAAATAATGTTGTATCCAATTGTATCCGCTTGTAGCACCCTGTTTTTAAGTTCATATAGAAATCATTGTGTACCCAATTGTGTCCGCCTGTATTTCCTGTTTCTTCAATTTATATAGAAATAATGTTGTATCCAATTGTGTCCGCTTGTAGCCACCAGTTTCTTCAGTTTACATAGAAATAATGTTGTATCCAATTGTGTCCGCCTGTAGACAATAGTTTCTTAAGTTTACATAGAAATAATGTTGTATCCAATTGTGTCTGCCTGTAGCCACCAGTTTCTTAAGTTTACATAGAAATCATGTTGTATCCAATTGTGTCCGCCTGTAGCCTCCAGTTTCTTAAGTTTATACAGAAATAATGTTGTATCCAATTGTGTCCGCCTGTAGCCACCAGTTTCTTAAGTTTATATAGAAATAATGTTGTATACAATTGTGTCCGCCTGTAGTCACTAGTTTCTTAAGTTTATATAGAAATAATGTTGTATCCAATTGTGTCCACTTGTAGCCACCAGTTTCTTAAGTTTACATAGAAATAATGTTGTATCCAATTGTGTCCGCCTGTAGCCCCTGTTTCTTAAGTTTATACAGAAATAATGTTGTATCCAATTGTGTCCGCCTGTAGCCACCAGTTTCTTAAGTTTATATAGAAAAATGCTGTATCCAATTGTGTCCGCCTGTAACCCCTGTTTTCTTAAGTTTATATAGAAATGATGTTGTATCCAATTGTGTCCGGCTGTAGACAATAGTTTCTTAAGTTTATATAGAAATAATGTTGTATCTAATTGTGTCCGCCTGTAGCCACCAATTTTAAGATTATATAGAAATAATGTTGTGTCCGCCTGTAGCCAACAGTTTCTTAAGTTTATATAGAAATAGTGTTGTATCCAATTGTGTCCACCTGTAGCCACCAATTTCTTAAGTTTATATAGAAATAATGTTGTATCCAATTGTGTCCGCCTGTAGACAATAGTTTCTTAAGTTTATATAGAAATAATATTGTATCCAATTGTGTCCGCCTGTAGCCACCAGTTTCTTAAGTTTATATAGAAATAATGTTGTATCCAATTGTGTCCGCCTGTTGCCCCCTGTTTCTTAAGTTTATATAGAAATAATGTTGTATCCGCCTGTAGCCACCAGTTTCTTAAGTTTATATAGAAATAATGTTGTATCCAATTGTGTCCGCCTGTAGCCCCTGTTTCTTAAGTTTATATAGAAATAATGTTGTATCCAATTGTGTCCGCTTGTAGCACCCTGTTTTTAAGTTCATATAGAAATCATTGTGTACCCAATTGTGTCCGCCTGTATTTCCCTGTTTCTTCAATTTATATAGAAATAATGTTGTATCCAATTGTGTCCGCTTGTAGCCACCAGTTTCTTCAGTTTACATAGAAATAATGTTGTATCCAATTGTGTCCGCCTGTAGACAATAGTTTCTTAAGTTTAAATAGAAATAATGTTGTATCCAATTGTGTCCGCTTGTAGCCACCAGTTTCTTAAGTTTACATAGAAATAATGTTGTATCCAATTGTGTCCGCCTGTAGCCACCAGTTTCTTAAGTTTATATAGAAAAATGTTGTATCCAATTGTGTCCGCCTGTAACCCCTGTTTTCTTAAGTTTATATAGAAATGATGTTGTATCCAATTGTGTCCACCTGTAGATAATAGTTTCTTAAGTTTATATACTAATAATGTTATATCCAATTGCGTCCGCCTGTAGCCCCTGTTTTCTTAAGTTTATATAGAAATAATGTTGTATCCAATTGTGTCCGCCTGTAGCCCCTGTTTCTTATGTTTATATAGAAATAATGTTGTATCCAATTGTGTCCGCTTGTAGCACCCTGTTTTTTAAGTTCATATAGAAATCATTGTGTACCCAATTGTGTCCGCCTCTATTTCCCTGTTTCTTCAATTTATATAGAAATAATGTTGTATCCAATTGTGTCCGCCTGTAGACAATAGTTTCTTAAGTTTATATAGAAATAATGTTGTATCCAATTGTGTCCGCCTATAGCCCCTGTTTTCTTAAGTTTATATAGAAATAATGTTGTATCCAATTGTGTCCGCCTGTAGCCCTTGTTTTCTTAAGTTTATATAGAAATAATCTTGTATCCAATTGTGTCCGCCTATAGACAATACTTTCTTAAGTTTATATAGAAATAATGTTGTATCCAATTGTGTCCGCCTGTAGCCCCTGTTTTCTTAAGTTTATATAGAAATAATGTTGTATCCAATTGTGTCCGCCTGTAAACAATAGTTTCTTAAGTTTATATAGAAATAATGTTGTATCCAATTGCGTCCGCTTATAGCCTCCTGTTTTCTTAAGTTTATATAGAAATAGTGTTGTATCCAATTGTGTCCGCCTGTAGCCACCAGTTTCTTAAGTTTATATAGAAATAATGTTGTATCCAATTGTGTCCGCCTGTAGCCCCCTGTTTCTTAAGTTTATATAGAAATAATGTTGTATCCAATTGTGTCCGCCTGTAGCCACCAGTTTCTTAAGTTTATATAGAAATAATGTTGTATCCAATTGTGTCCGCCTGTAGCCCCTGTTTTCTTAAGTTTATATAGAAATAATGTTGTATCCAATTGTGTCCGCCTGTAGCCACCAGTTTCTTAAGTTTATATAGAAATAATGTTGTATCCAATTGTGTCCGCCTGTAGCCCCCTGTTTCTTAAGTTTATATAGAAATAATGTTGTATCCAATTGTGTCCGCCTGTAGCCCTTGTTTTCTTAAGTTTATGTAGAAATAATGTTGTATCCAATTGTGTCCGCCTGTAGACAATAGTTTCTTAAGTTTATATAGAAATAATGTTGTATCCAATTGTGTCCGCCTGTAGCACCTTGTTTTCTTAAGTTGATATAGAAATAATGTTGTATCCAATTGTATCCGCCTGTAGACAATAGTTTCTTAAGTTTATATAGAAATAATGTTGTATTCAGTTGTGTCCGCCTGCAGCCCTTGTTTTCTTAAGTTTATGTAGAAATAATGTTGTATCCAATTGTGTCCGCCTGTAGCCACCAGTTTCTTAAGTTTATATAGAAATAATGTTGTATCCAATTGTGTCCGCCTGTAGCCCCTTGTTTTCTTAAGTTGATATAGAAATAATGTTGTATCCAATTGTGTCCGCCTGTAGCCCCTGTTTTCTTAAGTTTATATAGAAATAATGTTGTATCCAATTGTGTCCGCCTGTAGACAATAGTTTCTTAAGTTTATATAGAAATAATGTTGTATCCAATTGTGTCCGCCTGTAGACAATAGTTTCTTAAGTTTATATAGAAATAATGTTGTATCCAATTTTGTCCGCCTGTAGCCACCAGTTTCTTCAGTTTATATAGAAATAATGTTGTATCCAATTGTGTCCGCCTGTAGACAATAGTTTCTTAAGTTTATATAGAAATAATGTTGTATCCAATTGTGTCCGCCTGTAGCCCTTGTTTTCTTAAGTTTATGTAGAAATAATGTTGTATCCAATTGTGTCCGCCTGTAGACAATAGTTTCTTAAGTTTATATAGAAATAATGTTGTATCCAATTGTGTCCGCCTGTAGCACCTTGTTTTCTTAAGTTGATATAGAAATAATGTTGTATCCAATTGTATCCGCCTGTAGACAATAGTTTCTTAAGTTTATATAGAAATAATGTTGTATCCAGTTGTGTCCGCCTGTAGCCCCTTGTTTTCTTAAGTTTATGTAGAAGTAATGTTGTATGCAATTGTGTCCGCCTGTAGCCACCAGTTTCTTAAGTTTATATAGAAATAATGTTGTATCCAATTGTGTCCGCCTGTAGCCCTTGTTTTCTTAAGTTGATATAGAAATAATGTTGTATCCAATTGTTTCCGCCTGTTGACCCCTGTTTCTTAAGTTTATATAGAAATAATGTTGTATCCAATTGTGTCCGCCTGTAGCCCCCTGTTTTCTTAAGTTTATATAGAAATAATGTTGCATCCAATTGTGTCCGCCTGTAGACAATAGTTTCTTAAGTTTATATAGAAATAATGTTGTATCCAATTGTGTCCGCCTGTAGCCCCTTGTTTTCTTAAGTTTATATAGAAATAATGTTGTATCCAACTGTGTCCGCCTGTAGCCACCTGTTTTTAAGTTGATATAGAAATCATTGTGTACCCAATTGTGTCCGCTTGTAGCCCACTTGTTTCTTCAATTTATATAGAAATAATGTTGTATCCAATTGTGTCCGCTTGTAGCCCCTGTTTCTTAAGTTGATATAGAATAATGTTGTGTCGGCCTGTAGCCTACAGTTTCTTAAGTTTATATAGAAATAATGTTCTTTCCAATTGTGTCCACTTGTAGTCCCCTGTTTCTTATGTTTATATAGAAATAATGTTGTATCCAATTGTGTCCGCCTGTAGCCCCTGTTTTTAAGATCATATTGAAATCATTGTGTACCCAATTGTGTCCGCCTGTATTTCCTGTTTCTTAAATTTATATAGAAATAATGTTGTATCCAATAGTGTTCGCTTGTAGCCACTAGTTTCGTAAGTTTACATAGAAATAATGTTGTATCCAATTGTGTCCGCCTGTAGTCCCCTGTTTCTTAAGTTTATACAGAAATAATGTTGTATCCAATTGTGTCCGCCTGTAGCCACCAGTTTCTTAAGTTTATATAGAAATAATGTTGTATCCATTTGTGTCCGCGTTTACCCCTGTTTTTAAGTTTATATAGAAATCATGTTGTATCCAATTGTGTCCAACTGTAGCCACAAGTTTCTTAAGTTTATATAGACACCATGTTGTATCTAATTGTGTCCGCCTGTAGCCACCAGTTTCTTAAGTTTATATAGAAATAATGTTGTATCTAATTGTGTCCGCCTGTAGCCACCAATTTTAAGATTATATAGAAATAATGTTGTATCCAATTGTGTCCACCTGTAGACAATAGTTTCTTAAGTTTATATAGAAATAATGTTGTATCCAATTGTGTCCGCTTGTAGTCCCCAGTTTCTTAAGTTTATATAGAAATAATGTTGAATCCAATTGTGTCCGCGTGTAGACAATAGTTTCTTAAGTTTATATAGAAATAATGTTGTATCCAATTGTGTCAGCCTGTAGCCTCCTGTTTTCTTAAGTTTATAAAGAAATAATGTTGTATCCAATTGTGTCCGCCTGTAGACAATAGTTTCTTAAGTTTATATAGAAATAATGTTGTATCCAATTGTGTCCGCCTGTAGACAATAGTTTCTTAAGTTTATATAGAAATAATGTTGTATCCAATTGTGTCCGCCTGTAGCCCCCAGTTTTCTTAAGTTTATATAGAAATATCGTTGTCTCCAATTGTGTCCGCCTGTTGACCCCTGTTTCTTAAGTTGATATGGAAATAATGTTGTATCCAATTGTGTCCACCTGTAGCCACCTGTTTCTTCAGTTTATATAGAAATAATGTTGTATCCAATTGTGTCCGCCTGTAGACAATGGTTTTTAAGTTTATATAGAAATAATGTTGTATCCAATTGTGTCCGCCTGTAGCCCCTGTTTTCTAAAGTTTATATAGAAATAATGTTGTATCCAATTGTGTCCGCCTGTAGACAATAGTTTCTTAAGTTTACATAGAAATAATGTTGTATCCATTTGTGTCCGCCTGTAGCCCCTGTTTTTAAGTTTATATAGAAATCATGTTGTATCCAATTGTGTCGCCTGTAGCCACAAGTTTCTTAAGTTTATATAGACACCATGTTGTATCAAATTGTGTCCGCCTGTAGCCCCTGTTTCTCAAGCTAAGGTTACATAGAAATAATGTTGTATCCAATTGTGTCCGCCTGTAGCCACCAGTTTCTTAAGTTTATATAGAAATAATGTTGTATCCAATTGTGTCCGCCTGTAGCCCCTGTTTTTTAAGTTTATATAGAAATAAAGTTGTATCCAATTGTGTCCGCCTGTAGCTCCTGTTTTCTTTAGTTTATATAGAAATAATGTTGTTTCCAATTGTGTCCGCCTGTAGACAATAGTTTCTTAAGTTTATATAGAAATAATGTTGTATCCAATTGCGTCCGCCTGTAGTCACCAATTTCTTAAGTTTATATAGAAATAATGTTGTATCCTATTGTGTCCGCCTGTAGCCCCTGTTTTTAAGTTTATATAGAAATAATATTGTATCCAATTGTGTCCGCCTGTAGCCCCTGTTTTCTTAAGTTTATATAGAAATAATCTTGTATCCAATTGTGTCCGCCTGTAGACAATAGTTTCTTAAGTTTATATAGAAATAATGTTGTATCCAATTGTGTCCGCCTGTAGCCACCAGTTCTAAAGTTTATATAGAAATAATGGTGTATCCAATTGTGTCCGCCTGTAGCCACCAGTTTCTTAAGTTTATATAGAAATTATGTTATATCCAATTGTGTCTGCCTGTAGCCACCAGTTTCTTAAGTTTATATAGAAATAATGTTGTGTCCAATTTTGTCCGCCTGTAGCCACCAGTTTCTTTAGTTTATATAGAAATAATGTTGTATCCAACTGTGTCCGCCTGTAGCCCCTGTTTCTTATTTTTATATAGAAATAATGTTGTATCCAATTGTGTCCGCCTGTAGCCCCTGTTTTCTTAAGTTTATATAGAAATAATGTTGTATCCAATTGTGTCCGCTTGTAGCCACCAGTTTCTTAAGTTTATATAGAACTAATGTTGTATCCAATTGTGTCCGCCTGTAGACCCTGTTTTTAAGTTTATATAGAAATAATGTTGTATCCAATTGTGTCCGCCTGTAGCCCCTGTTTCTTAAGTTTATATAGAAATAATGTTGTATGCAATCGTGTCCGCCTGTAGCCACCAGTTTCTTAAGTTTATATAGAAATAATGTTGTATCCAATTGTGTCCGCCTGTAGCCTCCTGTTTTTAAGTTTATATAGAAATAATGTTCTTTCCAATTGTGTCCGCTTGTAGTCCCTGTTTCTTATGTTTATATAGAAATAATGTTGTATCCAATTGTGTCCGCCTGTAGCCCCTGTTTTTAAGTTCATATTGAAATCATTGTGTACCCAATTGTGTCCGCCTGTATTTCCTGTTTCTTAAATTTATATAGAAATAATGTTGTATCCAATAGTGTTCGCTTGTAGCCACTAGTTTCGTAAGTTTACATAGAAATAATGTTGTATCCAATTGTGTCCGCCTGTAGTCCCCTGTTTCTTAAGTTTATACAGAAATAATGTTGTATCCAATTGTGTCCGCCTGTAGCCACCAGTTTCTTAAGTTTATATAGAAATCATGTTGTATCCAATTGTGTCCACCTGTAGCCACAAGTTTCTTAAGTTTATATAGACACCATGTTGTATCTAATTGTGTCCGCCTGTAGCCACCAGTTTCTTAAGTTTATATAGAAATAATGTTGTGTCTAATTGTGTCCGCCTGTAGCCACCAATTTTTAAGATTATATAGAAATAATGTTGTATCCAATTGTGTCCACCTGTAGACAATAGTTTCTTAAGTTTATATAGAAATAATGTTGTATCCAATTGTATCCGCTTGTAGTCCCCAGTTTCTTAAGTTTATATAGAAATAATGTTGTATCCAATTGTGTCCGCGTGTAGACAATAGTTTCTTAAGTTTATATAGAAATAATGTTGTATCCAATTGTGTCAGCCTGTAGCCTCCTGTTTTCTTAAGTTTATAAAGAAATAATGTTGTATCCAATTGTGTCCGCCTGTAGACAATAGTTTCTTAAGTTTATATAGAAATAATGTTGTATCCAATTGTGTCCGCCTGTAGACAATAGTTTCTTAAGTTTATATAGAAATAATGTTGTATCCAATTGTGTCCGCCTGTAGCCCCTATTTCTTAAGTTTATATAGAAATAATGTTGTCTCCAATTGTGTCCGCTTGAAGCCCCTGTTTCTTAAGTTTATATAGAAATAATGTTGTATCCAATTGTGTTCGCCTGTAGCCCCTGTTTTCTTAAGTTTATATAGAAATAATGTTGTATCCAATTGTGTCCGCCTGTAAACAATGGTTTTTAAGTTTATATAGAAATAATGTTGTATCCAATTGTGTCCGCCTGTAGCCCCTGTTTTCTAAAGTTTATATAGAAATAATGTTGTATCCAATTGTGTCCGCCTGTAGACAATAGTTTCTTAAGTTTACATAGAAATAATGTTGTATCCATTTGTGTCCGCCTGTAGCCCCTGTTTTTTAAGTTTATATAGAAATCATGTTGTATCCAATTGTGTCGCCTGTAGCCACAAGTTTCTTAAGTTTATATAGACACCATGTTGTATCAAATTGTGTCCGCCTGTAGCCCCTGTTTCTCAAGCTAAGGTTACATAGAAATAATGTTGTATCCAATTGTGTCCGCCTGTAGCCACCAGTTTCTTAAGTTTATATAGAAATAATGTTGTATCCAATTGTGTCCGCCTGTAGCCCCTGTTTTTAAGTTTATATAGAAATAAAGTTGTATCCAATTGTGTCCGCCTGTAGCTCCTGTTTTCTTTAGTTTATATAGAAATAATGTTGTTTCCAATTGTGTCCGCCTGTAGACAATAGTTTCTTAAGTTTATATAGAAATAATGTTGTATCCAATTGCGTCCGCCTGTAGTCACCAATTTCTTAAGTTTATATAGAAATAATGTTGTATCCTATTCTGTCCGCCTGTAGCCCCTGTTTTTAAGTTTATATAGAAATAATATTGTATCCAATTGTGTCCGCCTGTAGCCCCTGTTTTCTTAAGTTTATATAGAAATAATCTTGTATCCAATTGTGTCCGCCTGTAGACAATAGTTTCTTAAGTTTATATAGAAATAATGTTGTATCCAATTGTGTCCGCCTGTAGCCACCAGTTCTAAAGTTTATATAGAAATAATGGTGTATCCAATTGTGTCCGCCTGTAGCCACCAGTTTCTTAAGTTTATATAGAAATTATGTTATATCCAATTGTGTCTGCCTGTAGCCACCAGTTTCTTAAGTTTATATAGAAATAATGTTGTGTCCAATTTTGTCCGCCTGTAGCCACCAGTTTCTTTAGTTTATATAGAAATAATGTTGTATCCAACTGTGTCCGCCTGTAGCCCCTGTTTCTTATTTTTATATAGAAATAATGTTGTATCAATTGTGTCCGCCTGTAGCCCCTGTTTTCTTAAGTTTATATAGAAATAATGTTGTATCCAATTGTGTCCGCTTGTAGCCACCAGTTTCTTAAGTTTATATAGAAATAATGTTGTATCCAATTGTGTCCGCCTGTAGACCCCTGTTTTAAGTTTATATAGAAATAATGTTGTATCCAATTGTGTCCGCCTGTAGCCCCTGTTTCTTAAGTTTATATAGAAATAATGTTGTATGCAATCGTGTCCGCCTGTAGCCACCAGTTTCTTAAGTTTATATAGAAATAATGTTGTATCCAATTGTGTCCGCCTGTAGCCTCCTGTTTTTAAGTTTATATAGAAATAATGTTGTATCCAATTGTGTCCGCCTGTAGACGATAGTTTCTTAAGTTTATATAGAAATAATGTTGTATCCAATTGTGTCCGCCTGTAGCCAACACTTTCTTAAGTTTATATAGAAATAATGTTGTATCCAATTCTGTCCGCCTGTAGCCTTCTGTTTTCTTAAGTTTATATAGAAATAATGTTGTATCCAATTGTGTCCGCTTGTAGACAATAGTTTCTTAAGTTTATATAGAAATAATGTTGTATCCAATTGTGTCCGCCTGTAGCCCCTTGTTTTCTTAAGTTTATATAGAAATAATGTTGTATCCAATTGTGTCCGCCTGTAGCCAATAGTTTCTTAAGTTTATATAGAAATAATGTTGTATCCAATTGTGTTCGCTTGTAGCCCCTGTTTCTTAAGTTTATATAGAAATCATGTTGTATCCAATTGTGTCTACCTGTAGCCACAAGTTTCTTAAGTTTATATAGACACCATGTTGTATCTAATTGTGTCCGCCTGTAGCCACCAGTTTCTTAAGTTTATATAGAAATAATGTTGTGTCTAATTGTGTCCGCCTGTAGCCACCAATTTTAAGATTATATAGAAATAATGTTGTATCCAATTGTGTCCACCTGTAGACAATAGTTTCTTAAGTTTATATAGAAATAATGTTGTATCCAATTGTATCCGCTTGTAGTCCCCAGTTTCTTAAGTTTATATAGAAATAATGTTGTATCCAATTGTGTCCGCGTGTAGACAATAGTTTCTTAAGTTTATATAGAAATAATGTTGTATCCAATTGTGTCAGCCTGTAGCCTCCTGTTTTCTTAAGTTTATAAAGAAATAATGTTGTATCCAATTGTGTCCGCCTGTAGACAATAGTTTCTTAAGTTTATATAGAAATAATGTTGTATCCAATTGTGTCCGCCTGTAGACAATAGTTTCTTAAGTTTATATAGAAATAATGTTGTATCCAATTGTGTCCGCCTGTAGCCCCTATTTCTTAAGTTTATATAGAAATAATGTTGTCTCCAATTGTGTCCGCTTGAAGCCCCTGTTTCTTAAGTTTATATAGAAATAATGTTGTATCCAATTGTGTTCGCCTGTAGCCCCCTGTTTTCTTAAGTTTATATAGAAATAATGTTGTATCCAATTGTGTCCGCCTGTAGACAATGGTTTTTAAGTTTATATAGAAATAATGTTGTATCCAATTGTGTCCGCCTGTAGCCCCTGTTTTCTAAAGTTTATATAGAAATAATGTTGTATCCAATTGTGTCCGCCTGTAGACAATAGTTTCTTAAGTTTACATAGAAATAATGTTGTATCCATTTGTGTCCGCCTGTAGCCCCTGTTTTTAAGTTTATATAGAAATCATGTTGTATCCAATTGTGTCGCCTGTAGCCACAAGTTTCTTAAGTTTATATAGACACCATGTTGTATCAAATTGTGTCCGCCTGTAGCCCCTGTTTCTCAAGCTAAGGTTACATAGAAATAATGTTGTATCCAATTGTGTCCGCTTGTAGCCACCAGTTTCTTAAGTTTATATAGAAATAATGTTGTATCCAATTGTGTCCGCCTGTAGACCCCTGTTTTTAAGTTTATATAGAAATAATGTTGTATCCAATTGTGTCCGCCTGTAGCCCCTGTTTCTTAAGTTTATATAGAAATAATGTTGTATGCAATCGTGTCCGCCTGTAGCCACCAGTTTCTTAAGTTTATATAGAAATAATGTTGTATCCAATTGTGTCCGCCTGTAGACGATAGTTTCTTAAGTTTATATAGAAATAATGTTGTATCCAATTGTGTCCGCCTGTAGCCAACACTTTCTTAAGTTTATATAGAAATAATGTTGTATCCAATTCTGTCCGCCTGTAGCCTTCTGTTTTCTTAAGTTTATATAGAAATAATGTTGTATCCAATTGTGTCCGCTTGTAGACAATAGTTTCTTAAGTTTATATAGAAATAATGTTGTATCCAATTGTGTCCGCCTGTAGCCCTTGTTTTCTTAAGTTTATATAGAAATAATGTTGTATCCAATTGTGTCCGCCTGTAGACAATAGTTTCTTAAGTTTATATAGAAATAATGTTGTATCCAATTGTGTTCGCTTGTAGCGCCCTGTTTCTTAAGTTTATATAGAAATAATGTTGTATCCAATTGTGTCCGCCTGTAGCCCCTGTTTTCTTAAGTTTATATAGAAATAATGTTGTATCCAATTGTGTCCGCCTGGAGACAATAGTTTCTTAAGTTTATATAGAAATAATGTTGTATCCAATTGTGTCCGCTTGTAGCCCCTGTTTCTTAAGTTGATATGGAAATATTGTTGTATCCTATTGTGTCCGCCTGTAGCCACCAGTTTCTTAAGTTTATATAGAAATAATGTTGTATCCATTTGTGTCCGCCTGTAGACCCCTGTTTTTAAGTTTATATAGAAATAATGTTGTATCCAATTATGTCCGCCTGTAGCCCCTGTTTCTTAAGTTTATATAGAAATAATGTTGTATGCAATCGTGTCCGCCTGTAGCCACCAGTTTTTAAGTTTATATAGAAATAATGTTGTATCCAATTGTGTCCGCCTGTAGCCCCTGTTTTTTAAGTTTATATAGAAATAATGTTGTATCCAATTGTGTCCGCCTGTAGCCCCTATTTCTTAAGTTTATATAGAAATAATGTTGTCTCCAATTGTGTCCGCTTGTAGCCCCTGTTTCTTAAGTTTATATAGAAATAATGTTGTATCCAATTGTGTTCGCCTGTAGCCCCTGTTTTCTTAAGTTTATATAGAAATAATGTTGTATCCAATTGTGTCCGCCTGTAGACAATGGTTTTTAAGTTTATATAGAAATAATGTTGTATCCAATTGTGTCCGCCTGTAGCCCCTGTTTTCTAAAGTTTATATAGAAATAATGTTGTATCCAATTGTGTCCGTCTGTAGACAATAGTTTCTTAAGTTTACATAGAAATAATGTTGTATCCATTTGTGTCCGCCTGTAGCCCCTGTTTTTAAGTTTATATAGAAATCATGTTGTATCCAATTGTGTCGCCTGTAGCCACAAGTTTCTTAAGTTTATATAGACACCATGTTGTATCAAATTGTGTCCGCCTGTAGCCCCTGTTTCTCAAGCTAAGGTTACATAGAAATAATGTTGTATCCAATTGTGTCCGCCTGTAGCCACCAGTTTCTTTAGTTTATATAGAAATAATGTTGTATCCAATTGTGTCCGCCTGTAGCCCCTGTTTTTAAGTTTATATAGAAATAAAGTTGTATCCAATTGTGTCCGCCTGTAGCCCCTGTTTTCTTTAGTTTATATAGAAATAATGTTGTATCCAATTGTGTCCGCCTGTAGACAATAGTTTCTTAAGTTTATATAGAAATAATGTTGTATCTAATTGTGTCCGCCTGTAGCCACCAATTTTAAGATTATATAGAAATAATGTTGTATCCAATTGTGTCCACCTGTAGACAATAGTTTCTTAAGTTTATATAGAAATAATGTTGTATCCAATTGTGTCCGCTTGTAGTCCCCAGTTTCTTAAGTTTATATAGAAATAATGTTGTATCCAATTGTGTCCGCGTGTAGACAATAGTTTCTTAAGTTTATATAGAAATAATGTTGTATCCAATTGTGTCAGCCTGTAGCCTCCTGTTTTCTTAAGTTTATAAAGAAATAATGTTGTATCCAATTGTGTCCGCCTGTAGACAATAGTTTCTTAAGTTTATATAGAAATAATGTTGTATCCAATTGTGTCCGCCTGTAGACAATAGTTTCTTAAGTTTATATAGAAATAATGTTGTATCCAATTGTGTCCGCCTGTATCCCCTATTTCTTAAGTTTACATAGAAATAATGTTGTCTCAATTGTGTCCGCTTGTAGCCCCTGTTTCTTAAGTTTATATAGAAATAATGTTGTATCCAATTGTGTTCGCCTGTAGCCCCTGTTTTCTTAAGTTTATATAGAAATAATGTTGTATCCAATTGTGTCCGCCTGTAGACAATGGTTTTTAAGTTTATATAGAAATAATGTTGTATCCAATTGTGTCCGCCTGTAGCCACCAGTTTCTTAAGTTTATATAGAAATAATGTTGTATCCAATTGTGTCCGCCTGTAGACAATAGTTTCTTAAGTTTACATAGAAATAATGTTGTATCCATTTGTGTCCGCCTGTAGCCCCTGTTTTTAAGTTTATATAGAAATCATGTTGTATCCAATTGTGTCGCCTGTAGCCACAAGTTTCTTAAGTTTATATAGACACCATGTTGTATCAAATTGTGTCCGCCTGTAGCCCCTGTTTCTCAAGCTAAGGTTACATAGAAATAATGTTGTATCCAATTGTGTCCGCCTGTAGCCACCAGTTTCTTAAGTTTATATAGAAATAATGTTGTATCCAATTGTGTCCGCCTGTAGCCCCTGTTTTTTAAGTTTATATAGAAATAAAGTTGTATCCAATTGTGTCCGCCTGTAGCTCCTGTTTTCTTTAGTTTATATAGAAATAATGTTGTTTCCAATTGTGTCCGCCTGTAGACAATAGTTTCTTAAGTTTATATAGAAATAATGTTGTATCCAATTGCGTCCGCCTGTAGTCACCAATTTCTTAAGTTTATATAGAAATAATGTTGTATCCTATTGTGTCCGCCTGTAGCCCCTGTTTTTAAGTTTATATAGAAATAATATTGTATCCAATTGTGTCCGCCTGTAGCCCCTGTTTTCTTAAGTTTATATAGAAATAATCTTGTATCCAATTGTGTCCGCCTGTAGACAATAGTTTCTTAAGTTTATATAGAAATAATGTTGTATCCAATTGTGTCCGCCTGTAGCCACCAGTTCTAAAGTTTATATAGAAATAATGGTGTATCCAATTGTGTCCGCCTGTAGCCACCAGTTTCTTAAGTTTATATAGAAATAATGTTATATCCAATTGTGTCTGCCTGTAGCCACCAGTTTCTTAAGTTTATATAGAAATAATGTTGTGTCCAATTTTGTCCGCCTGTAGCCACCAGTTTCTTTAGTTTATATAGAAATAATGTTGTATCCAACTGTGTCCGCCTGTAGCCCCTGTTTCTTATTTTATATAGAAATAATGTTGTATCCAATTGTGTCCGCCTGTAGCCCCTGTTTTCTTAAGTTTATATAGAAATAATCTTGTATCCAATTGTGTCCGCTTGTAGCCACCAGCTTCTTAAGTTTATATAGAAATAATGTTGTATCCAATTGTGTCCGCTTGTAGTCCCCAGTTTCTTAAGTTTATATAGAAATAATGTTGTATCCAATTGTGTCCGCGTGTAGACAATAGTTTCTTAAGTTTATATAGAAATAATGTTGTATCCAATTGTGTCAGCCTGTAGCCTCCTGTTTTCTTAAGTTTATAAAGAAATAATGTTGTATCCAATTGTGTCCGCCTGTAGACAATAGTTTCTTAAGTTTATATAGAAATAATGTTGTATCCAATTGTGTCCGCCTGTAGACAATAGTTTCTTAAGTTTATATAGAAATAATGTTGTATCCAATTGTGTCCGCCTGTAGCCCCTATTTCTTAAGTTTATATAGAAATAATGTTGTCTCCAATTGTGTCCGCTTGTAGCCCCTGTTTCTTAAGTTTATATAGAAATAATGTTGTATCCAATTGTGTTCGCCTGTAGCCCCTGTTTTCTTAAGTTTATATAGAAATAATGTTGTATCCAATTGTGTCCGCCTGTAGACAATGGTTTTTAAGTTTATATAGAAATAATGTTGTATCCAATTGTGTCCGCCTGTAGCCCCTGTTTTCTAAAGTTTATATAGAAATAATGTTGTATCCAATTGTGTCCGCCTGTAGACAATAGTTTCTTAAGTTTACATAGAAATAATGTTGTATCCATTTGTGTCCGCCTGTAGCCCCTGTTTTTAAGTTTATATAGAAATCATGTTGTATCCAATTGTGTCGCCTGTAGCCACAAGTTTCTTAAGTTTATATAGACACCATGTTGTATCAAATTGTGTCCGCCTGTAGCCCCTGTTTCTCAAGCTAAGGTTACATAGAAATAATGTTGTATCCAATTGTGTCCGCCTGTAGCCACCAGTTTCTTAAGTTTATATAGAAATAATGTTGTATCCAATTGTGTCCGCCTGTAGCCCCTGTTTTTAAGTTTATATAGAAATAAAGTTGTATCCAATTGTGTCCGCCTGTAGCTCCTGTTTTCTTTAGTTTATATAGAAATAATGTTGTTTCCAATTGTGTCCGCCTGTAGACAATAGTTTCTTAAGTTTATATAGAAATAATGTTGTATCCAATTGCGTCCGCCTGTAGTCACCAATTTCTTAAGTTTATATAGAAATAATGTTGTATCCTATTGTGTCCGCCTGTAGCCCCTGTTTTTAAGTTTATATAGAAATAATATTGTATCCAATTGTGTCCGCCTGTAGCCCCTGTTTTCTTAAGTTTATATAGAAATAATCTTGTATCCAATTGTGTCCGCCTGTAGACAATAGTTTCTTAAGTTTATATAGAAATAATGTTGTATCCAATTGTGTCCGCCTGTAGCCACCAGTTCTAAAGTTTATATAGAAATAATGGTGTATCCAATTGTGTCCGCCTGTAGCCACCAGTTTCTTAAGTTTATATAGAAATTATGTTATATCCAATTGTGTCTGCCTGTAGCCACCAGTTTCTTAAGTTTATATAGAAATAATGTTGTGTCCAATTTTGTCCGCCTGTAGCCACCAGTTTCTTTAGTTTATATAGAAATAATGTTGTATCCAACTGTGTCCGCCTGTAGCCCCTGTTTCTTATTTTATATAGAAATAATGTTGTATCCAATTGTGTCCGCCTGTAGCCTTGTTTTCTTAAGTTTATATAGAAATAATGTTGTATCCAATTGTGTCCGCCTGTAGCCACCAGTTTCTTAAGTTTATATAGAAATAATGTTGTATCCAATTGTGTCCGCCTGTAGCCCCCAGTTTTCTTAAGTTTATATAGAAATAATATTGTATCCAATTGTGTCCGCCTGTTGACCCCTGTTTCTTAAGTTTATATAGAAATAATGTTGTATCCGCCTGTAGCCACCAGTTTCTTAAGTTTATATAGAAATAATGTTGTATCCAATTGTGTCCGCCTGTAGCCCCCTGTTTCTTAAGTTTATATAGAAATAATGTTGTATCCAATTGTGTCCGCCTGTAGACGATAGTTTCTTAAGTTTATATAGAAATAATGTTGTATCCAATTGTGTCCGCCTGTAGCCAACACTTTCTTAAGTTTATATAGAAATAATGTTGTATCCAATTCTGTCCGCCTGTAGCCTTCTGTTTTCTTAAGTTTATATAGAAATAATGTTGTATCCAATTGTGTCCGCTTGTAGACAATAGTTTCTTAAGTTTATATAGAAATAATGTTGTATCCAATTGTGTCCGCCTGTAGACCCTTGTTTTCTTAAGTTTATATAGAAATAATGTTGTATCCAATTGTGTCCGCCTGTAGACAATAGTTTCTTAAGTTTATATAGAAATAATGTTGTATCCAATTGTGTTCGCTTGTAGCCCCTGTTTCTTAAGTTTATATAGAAATAATGTTGTATCCAATTGTGTCCGCCTGTAGCCCCTGTTTTCTTAAGTTTATATAGAAATAATGTTGTATCCAATTGTGTCCGCCTGTAGCCACCAGTTTCTTAAGTTTATATAGAAATAATGTTGTATCCATTTGTGTCCGCCTGTAGACCCCTGTTTTTAAGTTTATATAGAAATAATGTTGTATCCAATTATGTCCGCCTGTAGCCCCTGTTTCTTAAGTTTATATAGAAATAATGTTGTATGCAATCGTGTCCGCCTGTAGCCACCAGTTTTTAAGTTTATATAGAAATAATGTTGTATCCAATTGTGTCCGCCTGTAGCCCCTGTTTTTAAGTTTATATAGAAATAATGTTGTATCCAATTGTGTCCGCCTGTAGCCCCTATTTCTTAAGTTTATATAGAAATAATGTTGTCTCCAATTGTGTCCGCTTGTAGCCCCTGTTTCTTAAGTTTATATAGAAATAATGTTGTATCCAATTGTGTTCGCCTGTAGCCCCTGTTTTCTTAAGTTTATATAGAAATAATGTTGTATGCAATCGTGTCCGCCTGTAGCCACCAGTTTTTAAGTTTATATAGAAATAATGTTGTATCCAATTGTGTCCGCCTGTAGCCCCTGTTTTCTAAAGTTTATATAGAAATAATGTTGTATCCAATTGTGTCCATCTGTAGACAATAGTTTCTTAAGTTTACATAGAAATAATGTTGTATCCATTTGTGTCCGCCTGTAGCCCCTGTTTTTAAGTTTATATAGAAATCATGTTGTATCAAGTTTCTTAAATTGTGTCCGCCTGTAGTAGCCCCTGTTTCTTAAGCTAAGGTTACATAGAAATAATGTTGTATCCAATTGTGTCCGCCTGTAGCCACCAGTTTCTTAAGTAAGGTTATATAGAAATAATGTTGTATCCAATTGTGTCCGCCTGTAGACCCCTGTTTTTAAGTTTATATAGAAATAATGTTGTATCCAATTGTGTCCGCCTGTAGCCCCTGTTTCTTAAGTTTATATAGAAATAATGTTGTATCCAATTGTGTCCGCCTGTAGCCCCTATGTCTTAAGTTTATATAGAAATAATGTTGTTCCGTATCCATTTGTGTCCGTCCGCTTGTAGCCCCTGTTTCTTAAGTTTATATAGAATAATGTTGTATCCAATTGTGTCGCCTGTAGCCACAAGTTTCTTAAGTTTATATAGATAATGTTGTATCCAATTGTGTCCGCCTGTAGCCCCTGTTTTTAAGTTTATATAGAAATAATGTTGTATCCAATTGTGTCCGCCTGTAGCCACCAGTTTCTTAAGTTTATATAGAAATAATGTTGTATCAAATTGTGTCCGCCTGTAGACAATAATAGTTTTCTTAAGTTTACATAGAAATAATGTTGTATCCAATTGTGTCCGCCTGTAGACCCCTGTTTCTTAAGTTTATATAGAAATAATGTTGTATCCAATTGTGTCCGCCTGTAGCCACCAGTTTCTTAAGTTTATATAGAAATAATGTATCCAATTGTGTCCGCCTGTAGCCTCCTGTTTTTA
This sequence comes from Mytilus coruscus, assembly GCA_017311375.1. Classification (NCBI taxonomy): domain Eukaryota; kingdom Metazoa; phylum Mollusca; class Bivalvia; order Mytilida; family Mytilidae; genus Mytilus; species Mytilus coruscus. Next base: position 84,098,985 of record CM029605.1, read on the forward strand.
AGTTTATATAGAAATAATTGTATCCAATTGTGTCCGCCTGTTTTCAACGCTAAGTTTCTTAAGTTTATATAGAAATAATGTTGTATCAATTGTGTCCGCCTGTAGACAATAGTTTTTAAGTTTATATAGGAATAATGTTGTGTCCAATTTTGTCCGCCTGTAGCCCCTGTTTCTTAAGTTTATATAGAAATAATGTTGTATCTAATTGTGTCCGCCTGTAGCCACCTATTTTTAAGTTTATATAGAAATAATGTTGTATCCAATTGCGTCCGCCTGTAGTCACCAGTTTCTTAAGTTTATATAGAAATAATGTTGTATCCTATTGTGTCCGCCTGTAGCCCCTGTTTTTAAGTTTATATAGAAATAATATTGTATCCAATTGTGTCCGCCTGTAGCCCCTGTTTTCTTAAGTTGATATAGAAATAATCTTGTATCCAATTGTGTCCGCCTGGAGACAATAGTTTCTTAAGTTTATATAGAAATAATGTTGTATCAATTGTGTCCGCCTGTAGCCACCAGTTTCTTAGTTGATATGGAAATAATGTTGTATCAATTGTGTCCGCCTGTAGCCACCAGTTTCTTAAGTTTATATAGAAATAATGTTGTATCCAATTGTGTCCGCCTGTAGACCCCAGTTTTTAAGTTTATATAGAAATAATGTTGTATCCAATTGTGTCCGCCTGTAGCCACCAGTTTCTTAAGTTTATATAGAAATAATGTTGTATCCAATCGTGTCCGCCTGTAGCCCCTGTTTCTAAGTTTTTATATAGAAATAATGTTGTATATATAGAAATTGTGTCCGCCTGCCTGTAGCGTTTCTTAAGTTTATATAGAAATAATGTTGTGTCCAATTTTGTCCGCATGTAGCCACCAGTTTCTTTAGTTTATATAGAAATAATGTTGTATCCAACTGTGTCCGCCTGTAGCCCCTGTTTCTTATTTTTATATAGAAATAATGTTGTATCCAATTGTGTCCGCCTGTAGCCCCTGTTTTCTTAAGTTTATATAGAAATAATGTTGTATCCAATTGTGTCCGCTTGTAGCCACCAGTTTCTTAAGTTTATATAGAAATAATGTTGTATCCAATTGTGTCCGCCTGTAGACCCCTGTTTTTAAGTTTATATAGAAATAATGTTGTATCCAATTGTGTCCGCCTGTAGCCCCTGTTTCTTAAGTTTATATAGAAATAATGTTGTATGCAATCGTGTCCGCCTGTAGCCACCAGTTTCTTAAGTTTATATAGAAATAATGTTGTATCCAATTGTTTCCGAATGTAGCCTCCTGTTTTTTAAGTTTATATAGAAATAATGTTGTATCCAATTGTGTCCGCCTGTAGACGATAGTTTCTTAAGTTTATATAGAAATAATGTTGTATCCAATTGTGTCCGCCTGTAGCCAACACTTTCTTAAGTTTATATAGAAATAATGTTGTATCCAATTCTGTCCGCCTGTAGCCTTCTGTTTTCTTAAGTTTATATAGAAATAATGTTGTATCCAATTGTGTCCGCTTGTAGACAATAGTTTCTTAAGTTTATATAGAAATAATGTTGTATCCAATTGTGTCCGCCTGTAGCCCTTGTTTTCTTAAGTTTATATAGAAATAATGTTGTATCCAATTTTGTCCGCCTGTAGACAATAGTTTCTTAAGTTTATATAGAAATAATGTTGTATCCAATTGTGTTCGCTTGTAGCCCCTGTTTCTTAAGTTTATATAGAAATAATGTTGTATCCAATTGTGTCCGCCTGTAGCCCCTGTTTTCTTAAGTTTATATAGAAATAATGTTGTATCCAATTGTGTCCGCCTGGAGACAATAGTTTCTTAAGTTTATATAGAAATAATGTTGTATCCAATTGTGTCCGCTTGTAGCCCCTGTTTCTTAAGTTGATATGGAAATATTGTTGTATCCTATTGTGTCCGCCTGTAGCCACCAGTTTCTTAAGTTTATATAGAAATAATGTTGTATCCATTTGTGTCCGCCTGTAGACCCTGTTTTTAAGTTTATATAGAAATAATGTTGTATCCAATTGTGTCCGCCTGTAGCCCCTGTTTCTTAAGTTTATATAGAAATAATGTTGTATGCAATCGTGTCCGCCTGTAGCCACCAGTTTTTAAGTTTATATAGAAATAATGTTGTATCCAATTGTGTCCGCCTGTAGCCCCTGTTTTTTAAGTTTATATAGAAATAATGTTGTATCCAATTGTGTCCGCCTATAGACAATAGTTTCTTAAGTTTATATAGAAATAATGTTGTATCCAATTGTGTCCGCCTGTAGACCCTGTTTTTAAGTTTATATAGAAATAATGTTGTATCCAATTGTGTCCACCTGTAGCCCTTTGTTTTCTTAAGTTTATATAGAAATAATGTTGTATCCAATTGTGTCCGCCTGTAGACAATAGTTTCTTAAGTTTATATAGAAATAATGTTGTATTCAATTTTGTCCGCTTGTAGCCCCTGTTTCTTAAGTTTATATAGAAATAATGTTGTATCCAATTGTGTCCGCCTGTAGCCCCTGTTTTCTTAAGTTGATATAGAAATAATGTTGTATCCAATTGTGTCCGCCTGTAGACAATAGTTTCTTAAGTTTATATAGAAATAATATTGTATCCAATTGTGTCCGCCTTTAGCCCCTGTTTTCTTTAGTTTATATAGAAATAATGTTGTATCCAATTGTGTCCGCCTGTAGACAATAGTTTCTTAAGTTTATATAGAAATAATGTTGTATCAATTTGTGTCCGCCTGTAGCCCCTGTTTTTAAGTTTATATAGAAATCATGTTGTATCCAATTGTGTCGCCTGTAGCCACAAGTTTCTTAAGTTTATATAGACACCATGTTGAATCAAATTGTGTCCGCCTGTAGCCCCTGTTTCTCAAGCTAAGGTTACATAGAAATAATGTTGTATCCAATTGTGTCCGCCTGTAGCCACCAGTTTCTTAAGTTTACATAGAAATAATGTTGTATCTAATTGTGTCCGCCTGTAGTCCCCTGTTTCTTAAGTTTACATAGAAATAATGTTGTATCCAATTGTGTCCGCCTGTAGCCCCTGTTTTCTTAAGTTTATATAGAAATAATGTTGTATCCAATTGTGTCCGCCTGTAGCCAATAGTTTCTTAAGTTTATATAGAAATAATGTTGTATCCAATTGTGTCCGCCTGTAGCCACCAGTTTCTTAAGTTTATATAGAAATAATGTTGTATCAGCCTGTAGCCACCAGTTTCTTAAATTTATATAGAAATAATGTTGTATCCAATTGTGTCCGATTGTAGTCCCCTGTTTCTTAAGTTTATACAGAAATAATTGTGTATCCAATTGTGTCCGCCTGTAGCCCCATGTTTCTTAAGTTTATATAGAAATAATGTTGTATCCAATTGTGTCCACCTGTAGATAATAGTTTCTTAAGTTTATATAGAAATAATGTTGTATCCAATTGCGTCCGCCTGTAGCCCCATGTTTTCTTAAGTTGATATAGAAATAGTGTTGTATACAATTGTGTCCGCTTGTAGCCACCAGTTTCTTAAGTTTATATAGAAATAATGCTGTATCCAATTGTGTCCGCCTGTAGTCCCCTGTTTCTTAAGTTTATGTAGAAATAATGTTGTATCCAATTGTGTCCGCCTGTAGCCACCAGTTTCTTAAGTTTATATAGAAATAATGTTGTATCAATTGTGTCCGCCTGTAGCCCCTGTTTTCTTAAGTTTATATAGAAATAATGTTGTATCCACTTGTGTCCGCTTGTAGCCACAAGTTTCTTAAGTTTATATAGAAATAATGTTGTATCCAATTGTGTCCGCCTGTATCCCTGTTTCTATAAGTTTAATATAGCACTGAATCCAGTTCTGTTCACTATTTATCTAATTTTATATATAGATATAAGATTGTGTTCAGATTAGTACTGATTTGTTTAAACCGTACATACGTGCCTCTGTATCCCCGGACACAATGTTGTTCCCCAATTATTCTATATTCTATATACCCCATCCACAACCCCGCAGTTAAATATACTGTCTAAAGGTTGGGTGCATGCGAGGGTGGACGATCAAGTAACAAGAAAATAACTGAAAATTATCGAAACCTTTACCGGGAGATAATTTCTGAGCAAACAGAGGATTTGACGTATCAGTAAGTGTTAAGACTTTTGTATGCGGAAGTGAAAATTTATGCATTTCCCAAGGGAACAGGTTAATTATTTTTTCTTGAAATGAAGTCAACAAGAAAAATGCACATGACTGTGTTCGCATACAAGTTGAACTTGTACAAAACAAATATACTATTCTACAAAAAACATTGCCACTTGACTTTCTGAAATTACATGTGTCACAAAGTTGACGAAGGAAAATGTGACTCTTTGTACTGAATTACATGCATGTGTCACTGAGGTGAATCAGTTTGTAGTTACGACACCCCTCCCCCAATTCCAGACCCTCACTGAGGTGACAAAGGAAAAAATCCTCCTGTTGGGGAAATTGTAGCATTCAGTCAATATTCATTGGCAAATTTATGTGAATCAATGGCTCCATTTGACTTATTTTTATAGACATTCATGAATAAAACAACGAAATTTTGTCTAAATCATTTTAAGACAACTCGGACTAGTTTTAAGACAATTAAATAAAAAAAATGTTTGGACGTTTTTATACTAGAAATCTATATATATCGTGAAAAATTATTTATTATTTATTTGGCGATCAAACGGTAGGCCGCGTCTTACGTCCTCTGCGCCCCTTTTTCCTTAGAATCAACCACTGAGAAACGTTCTTAAATGGGCCCAATCAGTGTTTCACATTGTTCCGAGGTGTCTTTGAAATTGTTTAGAATCGCCCTGAAATGGGCCCAATCAGTGTTTCAAACAGGTCAGATCTTTCAAACTAATCCGAGTTTCTTTAAAACTGGTCCGAGTTTTCCTGGTCCGACTTGTCCCAATTCCGTCATTCAGTGTCTCGTTTTGACAAACTTCCTGTTCTCGGAATTTAGACTGCTATCGACAAACTACAAACAGTTCTATCTAACCAAGAAGACGTCATGTCAATGGATTTAAAGGGTAAGTTTTAAATATTTCTGTTATATCTGACTCACGTGAAGAAATGACATAGGCCCTACTCATTTTATCTCATTTTAAAAATATTATTTACATTTTGAACACAGCAACAGGTCGATGGACACATTTCCGGGTTTCCATATCTCTTCTTCTTTGCATTTGGACGAAACTTTCTAAATAATGACTGAGAAGAAATTTTCAATTGAACATTTAACTGAGTATTTTTATTTTCTTTAAGGTCTTTAAGACAGTAAAACTTGGTGCGTTGCATTTGAACTGTTGAAGAGTTTTTAGACACCAGGCGGCGCTGATGTTTGTCACTTTTTTTGTGACAAGTATTTTTTATAAAAAGCTTGTCGTGAACCTTTCATTTAGACTTTTATAAATGTATTTAGAATCAAAATTGTGCATACAGGTCAGGAATTACCAGTAATTGGTGGATTATACCTCAATTCAGGTATAATCTACCCATAAGCTGTAGAGGTTTTGCGATTTGAACAAAAATACCAGTTATATATGAGGATTTGAATGGAGTCTTCAAATATTCATTATTAATTCTTATTATCCATAATTTGATTTTCCTTTCTTTTATATTTTAGAACCATCTTAAAACTCTATTCTTTAAAGTTGATATTAATTTCTGGGCATTTTTTGTATTTTGTAAACCTCACTAAGTCCCTCATATCGGCTACTAGAAAATTTTCTCACACAAAATTAATAATTTTGCTTGGATATAGGCAGATAGAGATTTGTCAGCTTTTATTGTGTTGATTTTTTTTGACTACGACATATCCAGATTACTAAAACTACCATGAAGGGTTGGTGATTTCAAATTAGGGATGGAGATGTTTCCATAAGTCTTGAACTAGCAAGGGTATTAACGTTAAGTTCATGTAGGGTGTCTTTTGCATTTTATTGAAAATTGTTTAAAAGAATATAAATGAAAGTTGTTTTATTTTATTTTTTAATTATTATTTTATTGAGGCTTCTGTCTCGGTTGCCATAACGTAAGCTACGCAAATGCTAAGTCTCACTTTTACTTATAGCCCCTTTCATACATTAAAAGAAATAAGCTGGGGTAAAAATAGGTCCCATATCTCCATGTTCATTTGCAACATGGGGTCAGAATCATACTCTGAAACCTGACAGGGGTTAAAAATCCACTAGCCCGACGCCCGGGACTAGACTATTACACCTCGGGCAATTAAAACTTGTAACCCAATATGCCCGACAGACTAGTCACAAAAATTCTTGGCATTTCAAAATAAAAGTGGAAAATCCCTCATCACTATTCTACATGTATCTTAGCCAAACAAATTCAATTACGTCATCCGGGGCCCAAGAATTTGAACCGATTTTGTGCATGTTTTAAAAATAGAACAACTAACTCTGGGTGGACCGGTATCATGTATTGATCGCAATTCACGTACTTTCAATATCAATTTCTCAGTACAGGGGTATTGTACATTGCTTATGCCGAGATTTTCAATTGTACATTGCTTATGCCGAGATTTTCAATTAATGGTACTTGGGTGTATAATGTAATGATCGATATTGACCTGTCTTGTCGGACAGCTGTTGAGCTTGAAACCATGCACAAATTATTTCTAAATATTTTAGTACGGCCACCACAGGAACTTTGTCAGTTTCAAGACGAAAACGGTAGATGAAGGGGTAATGAGGCTGAAAATTCATCCCAAAAATGCCAAATCGACCAGGAAAAGCGGAAAAAAACATTTATAGTGTCATGGACAGAAAGATTCCCCATGGGCAAGGTCGGCTGTTACTGATGATAAACAAGAGATGATGTTTTGTGAATATTGCCGTTATTTTCCTGATCACGCTGATAAAAAATCTGCTTTGTATGTGGGAACAACAAATATGGAATTGAATCCTTGTTTTCTATTGACAAGACCAATGAACATGTTTTCTGTGCCGAAAATATTTAACAACCCATAATACAAGGAAATCCAAAAGATGTCTAGAGATCCTTGTTATAATTAATAAAACAAAATTTATTTAATTTATTTTATTAGATACAGTGTATATTGCCGCCTTCAAAACAAAGGACACCTACTATGTATTATGCAACAAATTCTGAATTTGTAAGGCATACTCGAGCTACTAGCAGGCCAGTTTTGATTGGCTAGCAGTTCTACTAACAGGGCTAGTAAAATCCTGCTACCAACAAGTCCTGGGCTAGTGAGCTGTAACACAATTTTTAACCCCTGCCTGATCAACTGTGACTGCCAGGAACCAGCTCGCTACTTAAACTTTAGCGACTGGTTTCGTACATTGCTTCAAGTATTATCAGTCCTTTATAAATAGAGTTTAAGAACAACAACTCTTATGATAAATTAGGGTGGTTTCTCTTTCAACACCACAAAACTGTTCACGAAAAACAACGATTTAACACCTCCATCACGGAGAATATATAAAATTTAATTGAAAGCGGGTCACGAAAATGCACTTATCACAAATCACGGACAATAAATCAATGCAAAACGAATCACGCAAAGCAAAATACCTCGATCACGAAAATAGTCCATCAGCCCCTCACCACTTAGTGATGACATGTACGTGAATGTAGACTTTAAATGTTTGCATGTGAACGCTGCCCTTAGGGCTTTAGACTGGAGATAACGACAAGTAAATTTACATCACTTTAATAGAGAATTTGTAAGACATGATTTTAGAAATAAATGATTTAAATCAAAATTACAGAAGTTTTTCTATCGATTTTTACTTGTATCCCATATATTTGTACTTTTATTTTCTGAATCTTTTAATGTGTCAAAAGAATAAAAGTTCTGTTATTCTGAACATACAGAATGTTTTTACAGGCTGCACATAAAAGAACCATTGCAACAACTCTTGGGAGGCTTATGTCTATTCTCATCAATCATATACCCTTTTTCCAGTGGCAATCAAATTACCTTCCTCTTTTGTCCCAATAACATTTTTTAGCTCACCTGGCCAAGTGATCTTTTCTCATCACTTCTCGTTCGTCGTTGTTAACCAGTCAGGGACTTACTTAAATGAATAATTTCTAAATCACTGATTCAAGTAACATTTTGTTCACAAATGTTGGAAATAAGAGTTGTCTTTCTTTAATAATCACCTCTTTAAGTAGTACAAATAAATTAGATCAGTTTAACATGTTTAAGATGAACTGCTAATGTTAAGTCAATGATATTTGGTATGCAAATTTATTGGCATAAATTTGCAGGTATCGTTTCCATGGAGATTATATAGCCCCACCCCTCTTCATAGTTCATTGACTTTGAAACTTTTACATAGTTTACAAGTTAATGTTTGTGTTTAGGTTTGTTTAAAGGAACAACTTATAATAAGTCAATGGTATTTGGTATGCAGTTGTATTAGCTTTGGCACATCTCATTTACATGGAGAGCTATTGTTTATCCATGTACCTCAGTCATGGTTCATTCTTTGAATATTTGCATAACCATGATAACTTATGAAACATGTTGAAGTATTGCTATTTTAATTTCAACATTTGCATAATCAAAATTACAAAAGGGCAAGACATATCTCTTTGATAACAGTTTATATAATATTTATTCTGGATTTAAATTTTGTCCGAACAAAAAGGGGTATCAGAGTCAGCCCCAAAAGTGAATATGATTGGTCTGGTATTTGAAGAAGAATTTTTTTTTTAAATGTGTAGTTTAATTTAAAAAAAACTAACCATTTGTAGTGCTATATCAGTCTGTTGTTCTTATAAAAATTTAACCACCAGAGTTTTCGTATTAAAGTTTAAAATAGGCCCCACAGTGTTCTCCCCAGGATTTTAGGATAGCACCAGGGTAACGTGTGTGGACAGCTTGGTGAAATGATTCATACTATCAGTTGTGTTGCGTCACATCGCATCGCTTAGCTATATTTCTAGTTACTGTAGTTTTTGTCCTTTTGTTTTGTTTTGTACTGTGGTACATAGTGTTATAGTAGTCTCAGTGTGGTACTGTATTATGTATAGACATTGAGTCAGAAAATTATTGGTAAAAAAGTAAATCAAAAACAGTTTGTTTACTTTAAAACTTTTTCAAAATAAATAAAACATTATTCATTACAAAATATTCGTCTAAATTTAAAGTAATTGAATCTTTTATAAAATCCGTGATCACAAAATTCAAATATCATTCAAAGAGAACAAAATGTTCAATTTAAAAATTTTCTAGTTTCTAGAAAGAAAGTTGTTGTAATACATTGTAATCACTGGTAATATGTGAAAGGATTCCTGTCATAAGGAGATCTAAAATTAACAAGAACAAATATTGTTTTATCATTTGAACCAGTAAATTTAAAAAAAGAAATTTTTCATAAATTTTAAACATTTTGACATAGATTTCATGTAAATATTAACCTTTCTTGTCTTTGGTGATAATCAAACAAAGATACAGACTTAATACTGCACTAAAATCTAAATCTTTATTTGTCATGATCCATTTATAAAGAATTCCTAAATCTATAAATTTATCTTAGGTCTATATAAACCTATAAGTAACCATATTCAATGACAACAACAAAGTCTCCCTATTTTTCCGCCTTAATGACAGGAAGTAGATATAAATAGATTTAACATGTGCTTATGGATAAAATTTGCAAGATTACTTCTGTTATTCATTAATTATGGATATAGATATCCAGTTTGAAGGTACAGTCATGCATTTTATTTATAACATAGAATAGATTGCAATTAATTGTAAATACACTTGAATATGCTACGTCAAGGATTTGTATACTAGTAAATCCTTGGCTCACGTGAACTAACTGGGTCATGTGATATGTAAAGATGATAATATTTACTTGTTGACAGATACTGTAGTTTGAAACCCGACTATCATGCAATAACTATGTCCTAATTAAAGATAATTTGGCCATGGTTTAATCAGAGACATATAATACTATAATATAAGAATTGAGAAATGTATAATTGTCAATTATCCGTTAATCAGCCAGCTTAATTATGTACAAAACTGTACCGGCTTGTTTACAACTATCGGGTAGATACTGTTTGTGTACAAAGTATTTTCCGACTTGTCACAGGTCAGTGCTTGGGTGGTGAGTGAAGCCATAAAATATTTATCTGTGACCATAACGTTATGTCTCTTAATTAAAACACAAAAGAATCATGTACCCAGGGGTTCAAATTAGCGGTGGTCCGAGGTCCGTGACCTTTCACTGTTGCAATCGGACTTTCATGTTGGTTACCAGCTATGCCCGACTGACCTTCGATTTGAACGAAAATTAAAATTAACTTTGCCGACCTTTTTCATCATCAGTATCGTCATTTCAAAGCCATATTATTATTGAAATTAAGATAATAAAATGTTTCATTCCTGACCTTGCCGACCATACACAAGGTTATAAATAGTTGCGATAGGTCACTTGACAAATCATTTAGACATTTTTGAACAAAATGAGTCTGTTTCTCATTGGTGTCACATCTTGAGGAAAGCCTGATGATGAAGAACGGTGGGCTTCAACGTCTTCCTTAGGAACAAAACAAAAGAAATCAAATGAAGATCTCACTAAAGACCAAAAATACGATCGCAGCACGGGAATGGAAATTTAAACTCAACTGAAAATCGATCAACCGTGGCTATATTTTGATGATCGAACCAACTGGTCTAATGTTGTTTATATACTGCCAGAAGTTCCCTACCCATGCAAAAAGAAAGTTCACTAGTAAGGAAAACACAAAATCTTAAAATAGACCCAAAAAAATACAGTGACACCCAGCAGTTAAAAGCAGTGGATCCATGAAAGTGACCCAAATTTTAAGTCTAAAGATTTAGTGTCAGACACTAATGTATTCACAAGCAGCAATGTAAGCCCGATCAGTTAAATAGATATAAGGTTTTCTTCAACACTACATAGTGTTGCAAAAAAAGGGAAACCCTTCAGCGACTACGAATTTATTCTTGAAATCCAGAGCAAAATTGGTGTTGATGTTGCCACTTTTACATCAATAACAGATTAGGTATAATTGTCAATGATTGAGACAACACATACACACGCACAGTGACACCCTTCCCAGCACTAAAAAAAAATAAATAAAAATATAGATTGTTGGAATTCATGATATACAAGACAATTACATTTATCATGTTTATTGTTATACATGTAATACCACAGCGACACTGACAGTTTGGTCTATATGGTTGCATGGCAATATCTTATTTGTAAACTTGTCAAAAACAAATGTATGATGAAACAAGCTAACCTAGCACCAAAAGCACATTAATTTTGTATCTTAATGAGAAATATTTCATGTAAAAGTAGGACCTGGGATTTAGGTTGCGGACCTTTCAGTTTGGAGTGTCAAAGGTACCGGACCTTCAAGTACCAAATGTTAATTTGAACCCTGGTACCAAATGTTAATTACATCGATTAAATCCAATCAACAAGGTTAACCTCATAAGGTACATGTAAATCGATCACGTGGTGTAAACAATCTGTGTTGAACTGGTTTGAACTTGTCAAATTTCACCTGGAATTTTATACCGCACGGAAAAGATTTAACAAGTCGTTTAAAACTTTACCTATTTAGGATTTTTTACTGAAAATTTTAGCACCACAGAGAAAAATTATACATCGCGGTAAGACCGATAGCACCACGCTCAGAAATTATACATCGCGGGCCCCGGTCCTTTAAGGGCCTGGGAGAACACTGCCCACCCTCAAATTTGCTCAATAAATAAGAGAAAAATCCATTCTGATAGTACATCATGTACATAATGGCAATAACTTTTTGTCTTTTGATTTAGGCCTTAGATATTTGGAATGTGGATGAATAATCATCATGAGGTTGAGTGTCTTGTATCATGATGACCTTCATGTGACCTTCAAATTTGACCTCAATGTCAACTTAATGTATATTTTCAAGAAACACAACCAGACCATACCTTCTTCGTCTTTTGACCTAGACCTTACATCTTTGGCATGTGGATGTATCATCATGAGGTGGTGTGCCCTTACATTTTGACCTTCATGTGACCTTGAACTTTGACCTCAAGGACGATAACTGTATTTTTGGCAAGAAACACTTGAGCAGGCCATGACTTGTCTTTTGAACTAGGCCTGAAAATTTTGGCTTGTTAATTCAATTCAATTGAATTCAAAGTTTTATTTAGAGTCAATATTTGGTTAACAAATTTATACATATTACACAAGCTCTAATTGACCATACAACAATAATAGACACACATTATGACATATCAGCAAATTCCATGCACACGGAATACATAAAGGACATGTAGTTACATAAAAATTCAAAAAGGTAGTTTCCATTGAGACGAAGTGTACGTGACTTAACTACTCCACAGATTGTTTTTAATTTCACATACATGGATTCTGCTTGTAAAAGTACACGATAATGAATAAAAAGGTAGTTACCGTTTTCGTTTTGAGATACAAGCTGTTGAAATTAGCAGCATGAGACGCCAAAATACATAGGATACATAGGGAAAATCTTAAAATCGGCAGATATTTTACATGATCAAGATTTTCAATATTGTTGGTTTACAGATGTAAAAAAAGATATCGATCCAAAAATGAACAACGAATCCATTGGTGCAAAGATCCACGGCTCCTGAAAATCTGAACTAGGTGATAAAAAGAGCTGACCGTGCAAGATCCTTAGGCCAACTCAAATTAATTGATAGATTTTCTTCCCGCCAGCCCTCTGAAATCGTCCCACCCTGATTTTTTATTTTAAAAATTTACGATTTCAGTTTTGTTCATTTCGTTACGGTAACTACCAATAATTTCGTATCATTCAAAACGTCCTATGTCAAATTTCAATTTTCATATTCCTTCCGAGTAATATAACCAAAATGATTAAGTCGACATATTCTGCTGCTCTATGATGACATCATTATTGATTACGAGAAGGGCATAAAATATTCGGGTTTTGATAAAGCAAAAATAACATGTTCTATTTTTATCATACATGTGTAGTTTCAGTTTCAACCATGGTTCTAAATTTAGACTTTACTTCCTCCAAAAATTGCGGATGGAATAGAAGACACCTGTTTATTTTCTACACCTGCCAGAATAAAGGTTAAAAACAGAGAGTTGAATGATATAGTGTAATGTTTTGTCGACTGAATCTGATGGGTTTTTATACGACCGCAAAACATTTGCGGTCGTATATTGGTATGACGTTGGCGTCGTCGTCGTCGTCCAAAGACACATTGGTTTTCGCACAATAACTTTAGTTTAAGTGAATGGATCTCTATGAACATGATGAAATTTTACCATAAGGTTCAATACCACAAAAGGAAGGTTGGGATTGATTTTATGGGTTATGGTCCTAACAGTTTAGGAATTAGGGGCCAAAAGAGACCCAAAAGGCATTTTCTAGTTTCCAGACAATAACTTGTGTTTAAGTGTATGGATCTCTCTGAAATTATACCACAAGTTTCCATACCACAAAGGGATGGTTAGGATTGGCTTTGGGGGTTATGGCTCAAACCTTTTAGGAATAAGGGGCAAAAGGGGAAAAACAAGGGTTTCCTGGTTAATGGACTTTAAAAGCAGTGTACAGTCAGAGCTCAGACTTAAACAAGTCGATTTTGTTTTTGACTTACATCATGTACATAAGTCAAAAAATGTATTTATTATAAAATGTACTTTCAATACGAAACAGCATAGTGTATTGCACAAAAGCAAAAGAAATGGGTTAATTTTTATTTATTTTTTGGGGTGGAGGTCAATTCGCACAGGCACAGTGTATTGCACAAAAGCAAAAATTGAATATAAATTCAAATCATATAACAATTCTAAGTTCTAAGGCCCAAATATGGTCAAAATGTCTTATTTTGATACATTTCGTGTAATTTCTATTTTCTTTCTTGAAAGGTAATCTGACAAAGATCATTTTGTACCTGTAAGACCTTTTATTCACAAGAATTGTGTTTTGTCAAAACTCATCTCCTAGGCCTCAGACCACAATTATTCTTCCCATTGGTTGCAATGCATTTTTGGTAAAAGTCAAATTGAATTAAAAATTTGCACCGCATCAAACATGAAATAAATTTAACTGCTTATAGACCATTATTATTTGAATAAAATATGCTTGTCCTAGGACAATCCATCTGTTCTTTTCATTTGAGAGCCATTAACATGCCAATGGTAGGATTTGAATCTTAAATAAATGACTAGGGCTAATTTCTACCCTACTTTCATTTTGGCCAAATCACTGCTTTCACTTTCAACAATAAATTTTTTCCACATGTTTTACTTATTTCAATATATATGCAACTGATAGGACCATTTAAGAGTAAACATTTCAAAGAAAACAGTAGTCAGAATACTTAGGAAGAAATACCCCATATAATAATTGGGAACTATATTCCTAGACCACGAAAAAGGGAATTAATTGTGGTCTGAAGCCTATTAGACCTCATTTATAGTATTCTTATGAAACTTCACAATTACTTAGCATGATATCTTAGTAGTATAAATGCCAAATTTTATTACATTCTGACAATTATTAAAAAGTTATGAATGTTTTTATATTAGCATATCTGTCTGCGAAACATGCGTTTTGCAAAGTTTTAAGAATTCAGTCAAAATTTTATTCAGACCACGAACAAAGGGAATTAATTGTGGTCTGAAGCCAGTGTTAACATTCTGATCAGGATCTTTTAAGTTCTTGCATATTGCATGTGATTTTAAACGCTGCAATGAAACAGACTATGAGTAAGAGTGATCTTTTCTTAGGTGTTGTGAACCCCATAAGGAGTTATTGCCCTTTATAGTCAATTTTAACAATTTTTGTAAATTTTGTAATCTTTTACAAAATCTTCTCCTCTGAAACTACTGGGCCAAATTTAACCAAACTTGGCCACAATCATCATTAGGGTATCTAGTTTAAAAATATGTCCGATGACCCGCCTGGCAACCAACATGGCCCACATGGCTAAAAATAGAACATAGGGTAAAATGCAGTTTTGGCTTATATCTCTGAAACTAAAGCATTTAGAGCAAATCTGACACGGGGTATAAATGTTCATCAGTTTTAGATCTATCTGCCCTGAAGTTTTCAGACAAATCAGACAACCCATTGTTGGGTTGCTGCCCTGAATTGGTAATTTTAAGGAAATTTTGCAGTTTTGGTAATTATCTTAAATATTATTATAGATATTATTTATTTTATTTTGGTGTTTTAACGCCACTTTTAAGCACTGCTTTTGGGCTATTTCGTGGCGGCCAGTTTTTATTGGTGGAAGCCGGAGTGCCGGAGAAAACCACCGACCTTGATAGTAAAACTGACAATCCTAGTGAATTAAGATTGAGTCGAGTGCACCCGCACAGTGGGGTTTGAACTCACAACCTCAGTGTTGACTGGCTAGTGATTACAGCAGTAACTACTTAGACCACGCAGCCACCGAGGCCCCTTATTATAGATAGAGATAAACTGTAAACAGCCAGAATGTTCAGCAAAGTACAATCTACAAATAAGTCAATATGACCAAAATTGTCAATTGACCCTTAAGGAGTTATTGCCCTTTATAGTCAATTTTAACAATTTTTTTTGTAAATTTTGCAATCTTTTACACAAATCTTCTCCATTTTGTTCTCCACTTAATCTTCTGGGCCAAATAGAATTAAACTTAGCGACAATTTTCAATAGGGTATCATGATTGAAAAGTGTATCTGATGACCCTGCCATCTAACCAACATGGCTGCCATGGCTAAAAATAGAACATAGGGATTTATTATAGAAGTCTAAGGAAAATTGTAAAAAACAATTTCAAATGGTCATAATTGAGAACTAATTTAAATAATGAAAAGGGTCTTCAGTAACTATTGTAAGTAAATTTAAATGTACTAGTGAGATGACCTGCAATCAAGAAATTTCAATTACATAAGTACACAATGTTCTTTATAAAATCTGTTTTACGAGGAACTGTATGACCTTCACTGTATTGTCAGTGAATACATAAATATCATGATCATGTATACAGTCAGGGACTTACTTAAATGAGTGATTTTTAATCACTGATTCAAGTAACATTGTCTCCACAAATGTTTGAAGTAACAGTTGTCTTTTTAATAATCACCTATTTAAGTAGTACAAATAAATCACTAGACTAAGTGATTTAATTTTATTGTAGCTTTAAATATACAATACTAATGATCCAGGGACTAATTATGTTGCTAAAATTATCAGAATCAACATCTGTGTTGATATGATGATAATTCATGTCAGGTGATGACCTTATACTGAATCTGGGATAATGACATGAAAAATCACTTGTTTAAGCATCATACCTCTATTTTCTTCCAAAAAATCACTTCTTTAAGTATTATTATTTTAATAACCCCCACTAATTTCAACACCCCCGAACAGTGAAATTTTGATCGCGAACAATAAAATTTTATAACATAATCTGTAAGATGAAACCTTGAATTTTACAGGAAAATTACTCCCACTGCTGTGAAAAATCTGTTAAGAAAGTATCAGTTCATTATGTAAAGCCTTCATTATAGCTTTTTTCGACAAATATAGAATTTACAGCTCATTGGTTGCATCAAAGGCATAAACCTTGCTATTTGAAAGAAGAAAAGGTTCATTTTTCCAATTTTACTAATAATAAGATATAATCTAAAGCTATATGTTTAAAATTATGGTAAAATTACAAAATCACAATTTGTGACAAAATTTGAATTTGCTACTTAAATAAGTGATTTTATAAATCACTTATTTCAGTAATTTCCTGACTGGTATATGCAAAATAGATATGACTATAGTAACAATCAATTTATTACTCTGTTATTGATTGACAGTTAGTGATTGACATTTAGATCTGTTTTATCCTCTGGGTCAATCCTCATTCACTAAAAGTTCTCTTGCCCAAGCTGTTAATCATTATCAGAATTTAATTTCCAGTTATGAAGCGGGTGAGGCGATAGAACTGGGATGAGCGAGCCAATCCTCATTCACCTGTCAACACTTTAAATTTTATTGGCATTCCATTCTTAAAACTACATTTTATAATATTGGACTCAGGATTTTGTTGGGTTTGTTTACAGGTTTACATCTGTTTATAAATAAACTCATCAAAGATACCAGGATTGAAATGTTGTATTTGTGCCAGACACGCGTTTCATCTACAAAAGACTCATCAGTGACACTCGAGTTGAAAACCATTGAGGACCAAAATTCCTAAACGTTTTGCCAAATACAGCTAAGGTAAACTATTCCTGAGGTAAAAACCTTAGTATTTCAAAATTCAAAGTTTTGTAAACAATTATAATTATGACCATTTCAATGATAATTTACATGTTTAACATTTTATATAAATCTTTATTTGCAGATTCTTATCGGGGTAATTGACTGGTGGCAGATGGGGTAAAATGTATGTAATATAAAGTGGCATTAAGGTCATGAAGTCAGACTGTACAATAACATGCTGAAGTTGCAATAAGAGTTTGTGAAGGCTCACGTGTATTCCCTTATTGACAATTGCAGAACTCTGGCCAACAGATTTCACATTGGGTATTTAACATGTTTAATCATTTAATCATATTGATAATTAGACAGAGGCTTTACTTAAACAAGTTTCTTTCAAAACAACATAAAGGCAAAGTGTACACAATTAACTACTCCACAGAATTTTTTGCCTCCGCCGTAACGGAGGGGCATTACGTTTACCCTTGTCTGTCTGTAGGTACGTGCGTCGCGTCACGTCCCAAAGTTGGTTTCGTTCTCTTACTTTAGTTTGCCTTAACCAAATGTTATGAAACTTATACACAATGCTTATTATCGCAAAACACAAATCAAGGATGAATGTTGGTGGCGTCACTTTAACCATTCTAGAGTTATGCCCCTTTACAAATGGAAAAAATTGCTGAATTTTCATTTCCGTTCTCACTTTAGTTTGCCTCAACCAAATGTTATGAAACTTATACACAATGCTTATTACCACAAAATACAGATCAAGTTTGAATTTTGGTGGTGTTGCTTTAACCGTTATAGATTTGTGCACCTTTACAAATGGAAAAATGCTGAATTTTTCGTTTCCGTTCTCTTACAAGTTAGCCTCAACCAAAGCACAATAGAATTATGGTAATGGTTATTGTAGTAACAAAGAAAATATTTACTAACCCAGGGGTGTGGAAATATTTGTTGTGACCACTTGTCCCGGGCAAGTGAAATTGTAAATTGACTTGTCCGGAAGAAAAATTACTGCCCTGATTTCTTAATAAATTTGGAATGAAGAAGATGTATTTTACTGTAAACGTGTATGTTTCTCAAATAGTTTTGAAACACAATGGAAATGGTTTTCATGGTCTTTGTTTGTATATTAGAATGATAAAAGATAAGTGGAGTATAGACCACTATGAGCTATAAAACCCAAAAACAGCTCTAAATTAAAGAATCTAGAGGCCAGTATTGCAATGTTTTTCAATGCTAGCTTACATGAACCTGGGAGATTATATCATGGCTTATATTTTCTTCACTGTGAGCCAGTGCGAAGTTTTAAAGTTAATGAAGGATGAAAACCAAATAATTGATGAATTACTGAATTGTTGTTTGCACCCCTCCTTTTACCCCAAAAACTTTTGGTGGACCAATTGTAAATTTGAGATTTATTTTAGATACCTAAGCGAAATCAAAATTTTATAGAACTTTATAATCCTCTATTCCGTTTTTTCATGATATTTGCGCTTTGCTGCCTCTGATTTCCGTTTCTTGTAAAAAACCAAGTTCTTTGCTCAACAGTTTTATTAGTCCCCTACCGACGAAGTCGAAGGGGACTTTAGGTTTGCACTCTCTGTCTGTCCATCCTTCAGTCCGGCAACTCAGCTTTCCACACTTTTTTCTTCGTTCTTGAAGATATTGATTTGATATTTGGTATATAGTTTTATCATGATAAGTTATAGATCAAGTTGAATTTTGTTCGGTCTGATAATTTAGTTCAGAGTTATGGTCCATAAAAACTCCATAACTAATGTTAGATTACTATGTTAAACCATATAATCTGTGCAAAGGGAGATAACTAATTTTTAAAAGACATTCTTTGGTAAATTGTTTGAGGAATTTTGTGGCAGGTTTATATGTTATTTTGTATAAACTAATTTTCTGAATGCTACATGTATTTTTATTAAGTGAAATCCTTTAATTAGATAATAATCTTTTTTATTAAGGTTTATATTTCGTTACATTACCATGATTACATTGTGTAGATAAAAGTTGTTGACATTTTATAGATAAGTTACAAATCTATATTAGTTTGTGACAAATGAAGAAAAATATTTGGAACTATTAATTATATTTGATTGTAATTTGAAAATAGATATACATTGTATTACATCATATCTAATTTTAGAGAACTATTAATCATATCTTATGTTAGAGTGTTATATGTTTTCCACACTTTTTTTCATCATGCTTGAAGATATTGTTTGACAATTGGTATATAGTTTTATCATGACAAGTTACAGATCAAGTTCAAATTTTTGTTTCAGTCTGATAATTTCGTGCAGAGTTATGGTTTTTGGACTTGAAAAAATTCACTCATATATTCAGTTTTCCACACTGTTTTTAGTCATGCTTGAAGATATTGACTTCTTCTTTTTTATATTGATATTTTCTTTTTTGTTTACATGACAAGTTGTAGAACAAGTTAGCATTTTGTTCCAGTATAATGAATTTTTACCCGGTAGGGGACTATGTCAATGTATGTATTGCCATGCAATTCTCTAAGAATGCTTGTTTTTTATGAGGCGCCTCTTTTCCGTTGGTCAACTTCCGGCGATGACCTATCTTAAGATGCTTATCCAACTCGACCTGTCATTTAGCTTTCATTCTTGAGAAATCAGTCTTGAAATTAATAATGACCATTTCCGTGTACCGTTGCTATAACCTGATCAACGACCCGGATCAGTGGGAAAAAATCACAGAATATGAATGAAACCCAGATCCACATACCTATTTTTTTTTTGGATAATCGATCTGTCTTGATCATTGATGGAGTTTTACTAAAACATGTTGTTTTCATCTTGTTATTTGATATTTTTTCTACTTTTGTAAATGGATTTTGGGGACTTTTCTATATGATTATATAAATCAACAATGTCAAGCATCATTTTTTACTTGTCCATGGGCAACAAAGACACAAAAATTGCTTGTCCAGTCTGTCAACTGTACTAGTCGGGCGAGTCATGCATAGCATTTCCACACCCTGAAACCATTATTTGTTCCACATGCACAGCTGAAAAATTGCATATTATTTTGAATGTGTTTTTACTGTAATGAGGTCAAATGTACAACCCCTTTAACAAACTTTAACAAAACAGAACCGATCAAACTGTCATTAATTTTCATGATTATGCTGATGATTTATCAAAAAAAATCTTATTTTATGTTTTTTTGTTTCTTGTAGTTAATGCCCCTTAAAAATATTTCTCTTCAAATTACAACTCTTGTGTACAAACATGATAAAATGTTGTGTTTTTCTTTTACAGGATATAATGGCAAGTTGGGATAAGGTAAGATTTTCTTCTTTAAAGTCAATGGTCATGTGACCTATGCAGTGTGTGAAACCTCCGCTCGCCAACTCGCCAAATGCGAGTAAGAATCATATTAGGCGAGTCCACATTCAATAGAACTCGCCATAGTATGTTGTCTATAAATTGCATTTTACATAAAGATACAGGTGTGTAGTATTCTCATAGTCAGTCAGAGGGAGATTAGGAGAAATTAAATTGACTACAGTGAACAGAATTTCAATATACAAAATTATCGCTATTTTATGAAATTTTCCTTTGATCTTACTAACTGATAATTTCCTTTCTCAGCACTGTAGAGTGATAACAAAAATTATCGCTAGAAACTAAGGGCGCACATGACGTTGTCAATGAAATTGTGTTTTTCTTTTACAAGATATAATGGCAAGTTGGAATAAGATAAGATTTTCTTCTTAAAAATCAATGGTCATGTGACTTATGTTGTCTATAAACTGTACATAAAGATACAGGTGTGTAGTATTCTCAGAGTCAGTCAGTGTCATGTGACATATGTGACCTATGTTGTCTATAAAATGTACATAAAGATACAGGCGTGCAGTATTCTCAGATTCAGTCCGTGTCATGTGACCTATGTCATGTGACCTATGTTGTCTATAAACTGTACATAAAGATACAGGCGTGCAGTATTCTCAGAGTCAGTCAGTGTTATGTGACCTATGTCATGTGACCTATGTTGTCTATAAACTGTACATAAAGATACAGGCGTGCAGTGTTCTCAGGGGAGAACAGGAGAAATCAAATTGACTACAATGAACAGAATTTCAATATACAAAATTCCAGGAGACAAAAAAAAAAAAACGTAAGATTTTGTAAGGCATTCACAACTCTTTAAGTCGAAGAGAATCTGACATCACCATGGAAACAAATGAAAAACAATCAAAATTCAACAACAGTCTACATTAGTCATTTCAGGGCCTTTTATAGCTGACTATGCCATATGGGCTTTGATCATTGTTGAAGGCTGTACGGTGACCTATAGTTGTTATTTTCTGTGTCATTTGGTCTATTTTGTAGAATTGTCTCATTGGCAATCATACCACATCTTCTTTTTATATTCAAAACATTACATAGAAAACTAAAGACCAAGCAACACAAACCTCAACAAAAACTTAGGCTGATCTCAAAACTGATGCATAATACAATTGTCTACAGACTTTTCTAAAAAAAAAACTCTGAAATTATATACAACAATTTCACTCCTTCTTGGTAATCACTGTATTTGGTATAAACTGTTGAAACTGTAAAAATGTAGCTCGTTAAATTCAATTATTACATTTATAATACATTTGTATGTTCTAGAGGAAAATGTAAAAGCTTTGTTTTGCTTACAGAAACTTCTTACAGCTGCAGAGGAGGGAATATAAAGAGGTAGAATTATGTAAAGAACAGAGCTAACTTGGAATGTAAAGCTGTAAGTAAAGTAAAATGTTTAACACATTTACAGATATTTATTATATAGTACACATAATGTGGATCAGTTAAACATTGCCCTTGTTAGTGTTCAGTGATTCGGTGTACATTCTAGTTATCGCAAATAATCTTGTCTTCAAAATATTAAGAAACATAGTATTATGATATATTGTGATTAACTTTATTACACTGATGAATACCACTCCAGTTTGTATGTCAAAGAGTTGCTGTCTGATACTTCGTAACTGTATACAACTGAAATATTGTGATTTACTTTATTACACGTAACATAGTATTCTACACATAAAACATTACTTTGGTTAAAAAAAAATCTTGCATGACCATGACTCGAGACATGACACCTGATCATGCAACTTTCATTGACCACTCCTGTTCTAAACATGCCATGTGACACCTGATTCTACAACATTCATTAACCACTTCTTTACTGAACATAACGTGTGACACCTGATCATAAAACCTACATTTACCACTCCTGTACTGAACATGACATGTGACCCCTGATTATACAACATTCATTTACCACTCCTGTACTGAACATGACATGTGGCACCAGATCATACAACTTTCATGTACCACTCTTGTACTGAACATGACATGTGCCACCTGATCATACAACTTTCATTTACCACTCTTGTACTAGCCATGACATGTGCTACCTGATCATACAACTTTCATTTACCACTCTTGTACTGAACATGACATGTGCCACCTGATCATACAACATTCATTTACCACTCCTGTACTGAACATGACATGTAACACCTGATCATACAACATGCATATATATGCCACTTCTGAACTGAACATGACATGTAACACCTGATTATACAACATACATTTACCACTCCTGTACTGAACATGACATGTGACACCTGACCATACAACATTCATTTACCACTCATGTACTGAACATGACATGTAACACCTGATCATACAACATTCATGTACCACTCCTGTACTGAACATGACATGTGACACCTGATCATACAACATTCATTTACCACTCCTGTACTGAACATGACATGTGACACCAGATCATACAACATTCATTTACCACTCCTGTACTGAACATGACATGTGACACCTGATTATACAACATTCATTTACCACTCCTGTACTGAACATGACATGTGACACCTGATCATACAACATTCATTTACCACTCCTGTACTGAACATGACATGTGACACCTGATCATACAACATTCATTTACCACTCCTGTACTGAACATGACATGTGACACCTGATCATACAACATTCATTTACCACTCCTGTACTGAACATGACATGTGACACCTGATTATACAACATTCATTTACCACTCCTGTACTGAACATGACATGTCACACCTGATCATACAACATGAATTTACCAATCCTGTCCTGAACATGACATGTGACACCTGATCAAACAACATTTATATACCACTCCTGTACTGAACATGACATGTGACACCTGATCATACAACATACATATACCACTCCTGTACTGAACATGACATGTGACACCTGATCATACAACATGCATATATATGCCACTTCTGTACTGAACATGACATGTACCTCCTGATCAAACAACATTTATATACCACTCTTGTACTGAACATGACGTATGACACCTGATCATACAACATTCATTTACCACTCCTGTACTGAACATGACATGTGCCACCTGATCATACAACATTAATTTACCGCTCTTGTTCTGAACATGACATGTGCCATCTGATCATACAACATTCATTTACCACTCCTGTACTGAACATGACATGTGCCATCTGATCATACAACATTCATTTACCACTCCTGTACTGAACATGACATGTAGCACCTGATCATACAACATGCATATATATGCCACTTCTGTACTGAACATGACATGTAATACCTGATTATACAACATACATTTACCTCTCCTGTACTGAACATGACATGTGACACCTGACCATACAACATTCATGTACCACTCATGTACTGAACATGACATGTAACACCTGTTCATACAAAATTCATTTACCACTCCTGTACTGAACAGTCATGTGACACCTGACCATACAACATTCATTTACCACTCCTGTACTGAACATGACATGTGACACCTGATTATACAACATTCATTTACCACTCCTGTACTGAACATGACATGTGACACCTAATCATACAACATGCATATATATGCCACTTCTGTACTGAACATGACATGTGCCTCCTGATCAAACAACAATTATATACCACTCTTGTACTGAACATGACGTATGACACCTGATCATACAACATTCCTTTACCACTCCTGTACTGAACATGACATGTGCCACCTGATCATACAACATTAATTTACGCTCTTGTTCTGAACATGACATGTGTCATCTGATCATACAACATTCATTTACCACTCCTGTACTGAACATGACATGTGCCATCTGATCATACAACATTCATTTACCACTATTGTACTGAACATGACATGTGACACCTGATCATACAACATTCATTTACCACTCCTGTACTGAACATGACATGTAACACCTGACCATACAGCATGCATATATATACCACTTCTGTACTGAACATGACATGTGCTACCTGATCATACAACATTAAATTACCGCTCTTGCTCTGAACATGACATGTGCCATCTGATCATACAACATTCATTTACCACTCCTGTACTGAACATGACATGTGCCACCTGATCATACAACATTAATTTACCGCTCTTGTTTTGAACATGACATGTGCCACCTGATCATACAACATTCATTTACCATTCCTGTACTGAATATGACATGTGACACCTGATCATACAACATTCATTTACCACTCCTGTACTGAACATGACATGTAGCACCTGATCATACAACATGCATACAACATGATCATACAACACACATATATGCCACTTCTGTACTGAACATGACATGTAATACCTGATTATACAACATACATTTATCACTCCTGTACTGAACATGACATGTGACACCTGACCATACAACATTCATTTACCACTCATGTACTGAACATGACATGTAACACCTGTTCATACAACATTCATTTACCACTCCTGTACTGAACATGACATGTGACACCTGACCATACAACATTCATTTACCACTCCTGTACTGATCATGACATGTGACACCTGATCATACAACATTCATTTACCACTCCTGTACTGAACATGACATGTGCCACCTGATCATACAACATTCATTTACCACTCCTGTACTGAATATGAGATGTGACACCTGATCCTACAACATTCATTTACCACTCCTGTACTGAACATGACATGTAACACCTGATCATACAACATTCATATATATGCCACTTCTGTACTGAACATGACATGTAACACCTGATTATACAACATACATTTACCACTCCTCTACTGAACATGACATGTGACACCTGACCATACAACATTCATTTACCACTCATGTACTGAACATGACATGTAACACCTGTTCATACAACATTCATTTACCACTCCTGTACTGAACATGACATGTGACACCTGATCATACAACATTCATTTACCACTCCTGAACTGAACATGACATGTAACACCAGATCATACAACATTCATTTACCACTCCTGTACTGAACATGACATGTGACACCTGATTATACAACATTCATTTACCACTCCTGTACTGAACATGACATGTGACACCTGATCATACAACATGCATATGCCACTCCTGTACTGAACATGACATGTATCACCTGATTATACAACATGTATATGCCACTCCTGTGCTGAACATGACATGTAACACCTGATTATACAACATTCATTTACCACTCCTGTACTGAACATGACATGTGACACCTGATCATACAACATGCATATGCCACTCCTGTACTGAACATGACATGTATCACCTGATTATACAACATGTATATGCCACTCCTGTACTGAACATCACATGTGACACCTGATCCTACAACATTCATTTACCACTCCTGTACTGAACATGACATGTCACACATGATCATACAACATGAATTTACCAATCCTGTCCTGAACATGACATGTGACACCTGATCAAACAACATTTATATACCACTCCTGTACTGAACATGACATGTGACACCTGATCATACAACATACATATACCACTCCTGTACTGAACATGACATGTACCTCCTGATCAAACAACATTTATATACCACTCTTGTACTGAACATTGATGTATGACACCTGATCATACAACATTCATTTACCACTCCTGTACTGAACATGACATGTGCCACCTGATCATACAACATTAATTTACCGCTTTTGTTCTGAACATGACATGTGCCATCTGATCATACAACATTCATTTACCACTCCTGTACTGAACATGACATGTGCCACCTGATCATACAACATTCATTTACCGCTCTTGTTCTGAACATGACATGTGCCACCTGATCATACAACATTCTTTTACCATTCCTGTACTGAATATGACATGTGACACCTGATCATACAACATTCATTTACCACTCCTGTACTGAACATGACATGTGACACCTGATCATACAACATACATTTACCACTCTTGTTCTGAACATGACGTGCCATCTGATCATACAACATTCATTTACTACTCCTGTACTGAACATGACATGTAACACCTGATCATACAACATTCATTTACCACTCCTGTACTGAACATGACATGTGACACCTGATCATACAACATTAACTTACCGCTCTTGTTCTGAACATGACATGTGACACCTGATCATACAACATACATATACCACTCCTGTACTGAACATGATATGTGCCACTTGATCATATACCCAATACCAACATGTGACATAGCAATTACTCTTAAACTTAACACCATCATAGGACCTAGCCATGATACTCTTTAACTCGACACCAACATGTGACATAGCAATGACACTATTATACTCAACACCAACATGTGACATAGCAATGACACTCTTATACCCAACACCAACATGTGACATAATAATGTCCTCTTATACCATGTATACCCCACACCAGCATCTGACATAACAATGTCCCTCTTATACCATGTATACCCACACCAGCATCTGACATAACAATGTCCCTCTTATACCATGTATACCCCACACCAGCATCTGACATAACAATGTCCCTCTTATACCCAACACCAGCATGTGACATAACAATGTCCCTCTTATACCATGTATACCCCACACCAGCATGTGACATAACAATGTCCCTCTTATACCCAACACCAACATGTGACATAACAATGTCCTCTTATACCATGTATACCCCACACCAGCATGTGACATAACAATGTCCCTCTTATACCATGTATACCCCACACCAGGATGTGACATAACAATGTCCTCTTATACCATGTATACCCCACACCAGCATGTGACATTGTGACATAACAATGTCCCTCTTATACCATGTATATCCCACACCAGCATGTGACATAACAATGTCCCTCTTATACCATGTATACCCCACACCAGCATGTGACATAACAATGTCCCTCTTATACCCAACACCAGCATGTGACATAACAATGTCCCTCTTATACCCCACACCAGGATGTGACATAACAATGTCACTCTTATACCATGTATACCCCACACCAGCATGTGACATAACAATGTCCTCTTATACCATGTATACCCCACACCAGGATGTGACATTACAATGTCCCTCTTATACCATGTATATCCCACACCAGCATGTGACATAACAATGTCCCTCTTATACCATGTATACCCCACACCAGGATGTGACATAACAATGTCCCTCTTATACCATGTATACCCCATACCAGCATGTGACATAACAATGTCCCTCTTATACCATGTATATCCCACTACAGCATGTGACATAACAATGTCCTCTTATACCATGTATACCCCACACCAGGATGTGACATAACAATGTCCCTCTTATACCATGTATATCCCACACCAGGATGTGACATAACAATGTCCATCTTATACCATGTATACCCCACACCAGCATGTGACATAACAATGTCCCTCTTATACCATGTATACCCCACACCAGCATGTGACATAACAATGTCCCTCTTATACCATGTATACCCCACACCAGCATGTGACATAACAATGTCCCTCTTATACCATGTATAGCCCACACCAGGATGTGACATAACAATGTCCCTCTTATACCATGTATATCCCACACCAGCATGTGACATAACAATGTCCCTCTTATACCATGTATATCCCACACCAGCATGTGACATAACAATGTCCTCTTATACCATGTATATCCCACACCAGCATGTGACATAACAATGTCCTCTTATACCATGTATACCCCACACCAGGATGTGACATAACAATGTCCCTCTTATACCATGTATACCCCACACCAGGATGTGACATAACAATGTCCCTCTTATACCATGTATACCCCACACCAGCATGTGACATAACAATGTCCCTCTTATACCCCACACCAGCATGTGACATAACAATGTCCATCTTATACCATGTATACCCCACACCAGCATGTGACATAACAATGTCCCTCTTATACCATGTATACCCCACACCAGCATGTGACATAACAATGTCCTCTTATACCATGTATACCCCACACCAGGATGTGACATAACAATGTCCTCTTATACCATGTATACCCCACACCAGGATGTGACATAACAATGTCCCTCTTATACCATGTATATCCCACACCAGCATGTGACATAACAATGTCCCTCTTATACCATGTATACCCCACACCAGCATGTGACATAACAATGTCCCTCTTATACCCCACACCAGCATGTGACATTGTGACATAACAATGTCCTCTTATACCAGCACCAACCTCTGACATAACAATGTCCCTCTTATACCATGTATACCCCACACCATCATCTGACATAACAATGTCCCTCTTATACCATGTATACCCCACACCAGCATCTGACATAACAATGTCCCTCTTATACCATGTATATCCCACACCAGCATGTGACATAACAATGTCCCTCTTATACCCCATACCAGCATGTGACATAACAATGTCCCTCTTATACCCCACACCAGCATGTGACATAACAATGTCCTCTTATACCATGTATACCCCACACCAGCATGTGACATAACAATGTCCCTCTTATACCATGTATACCCCACACCAGCATGTGACATAACAATGTCCCTCTTATACCATGTATACCCCACACCAACATGTGACATAACAATGTCCCTCTTATACCCAACACCAACATGTGACATAACAATGTCCCTCTTATACCATGTATACCCCACACCAGCATGTGACATAACAATGTCCCTCTTATACCATGTATACCCCACACCAGCATGTGACATAACAATGTCCCTCTTATACCATGTATACCCCACACCAGCATGTGACATAACAATGTCCTCTTATACCATGTATACCCCACACCAGCATGTGACATAACAATGCCCTCTTATACCATGTATACCCCACACCAGCATGTGACATAACAATGTCCCTCTTATACCATGTATACCCCACACCAGGATGTGACATAACAATGTCCCTCTTATACCATGTATATCCCACACCAGCATGTGACATAACAATGTCCCTCTTATACCATGTATATCCCACACCAGCATGTGACATAACAATGTCGCTCTTATACCATGTATATAACCAGCATGTGACATAACAATGTCCTCTTATACCCCACACCAGCATGTGACATTGTGACATAACAATGTCCCTCTTATGCCCAGCACCAACCTCTGACATAACAATGTCCTCTTATACCATGTATACCCCACACCAGCATCTGACATAACAATGTCCCTCTTATACCATGTATACCCCACACCAGCATCTGACATAACAATGTCCTCTTATACAATGTATATCCCACACCAGCATGTGACATAACAATGTCCTCTTATACCCCACACCAGCATGTGACATAACAATGTCCCTCTTATACCCCACACCAGCATGTGACATAACAATGTCCCTCTTATACCATGTATACCCCACACCAGCATGTGACATAACAATGTCCCTCTTATACCATGTATACCCCACACCAGCATGTGACATAACAATGTCCCTCTTATACCATGTATACCCCACACCAGCATGTGACATAACAATGTCCCTCTTATACCATGTATACCCCACACCAGGATGTGACATAACAATGTCCCTCTTATACCATGTATATCCCACACCAGCATGTGACATAACAATGTCCCTCTTATACCATGTATATCCCACACCAGCATGTGACATAACAATGTCCTCTTATACCATGTATATCCCACACCAGCATGTGACATAACAATGTCCCTCTTATACCCCACACCAGCATGTGACATTGTGACAT
Source organism: Mytilus coruscus (assembly GCA_017311375.1). Lineage (NCBI taxonomy): Eukaryota > Metazoa > Mollusca > Bivalvia > Mytilida > Mytilidae > Mytilus > Mytilus coruscus. The sequence goes on from CM029605.1 coordinate 84,129,368, forward strand.
AACAATGTCCCTCTTATGCCCAGCACCAACCTCTGACATAACAATGTCCCTCTTATACCATGTATACCCCACACCAGCATCTGACATAACAATGTCCTCTTATACCATGTATACCCCACACCAGCATCTGACATAACAATGTCCTCTGATACAATGTATATCCCACACCAGCATGTGACATAACAATGTCCCTCTTATACCCCACACCAGCATGTGACATAACAATGTCCCTCTTATACCCCACACCAGCATGTGACATAACAATGTCCTCTTATACCATGTATACCCCACACCAGCATGTGACATAACAATGTCCCTCTTATACCATGTATACCCCACACCAGCATGTGACATAACAATGTCCTCTTATACCATGTATACCCCACACCAGCATGTGACATAACAATGTCCTCTTATACCCAACACCAACATGTGACATAACAATGTCCCTCTTATACCATGTATACCCCACACCAGCATGTGACATAACAATATCCCTCTTATACCATGTATACCCCACACCAGCATGTGACATAACAATGTCCCTCTTATACCATGTATATCCCACACCAGCATGTGACATAACAATGTCCCTCTTATACCATGTATACCCCACACCAGCATGTGACATAACAATGTCCCTCTTATACCCCACACCAGCATGTTACATAACAATGTCCTCTTATACCTTATACCCAACACCAACATGTGACATAACAATGTCCTCTTATATCCCACACCAGCATGTGACATAACAATGTCCTCTTATACCATGTATACCCAACACCAACATGTGACATAACAATGTCCCTCTTATACCCCACACCAGCATGTGACATAACAATGTCCCTCTTATACCATGTATACCCCACACCAGCATGTGACATAACAATGTCCCTCTTATACCATGTATACCCCACACCAGGATGTGACATAACAATGTCCTCTTATACCATGTATACCCCACACCAGCATGACATTGTGACATAACAATGTCCTCTTATACCATGTATATCCCACACCAGCATGTGACATAACAATGTCCCTCTTATACCATGTATACCCCACACCAGCATGTGACATAACAATGTCCCTCTTATACCATGTATATCCCACACCAGGATGTGACATAACAATGTCCCTCTTATACCATGTATATCCCACACCAGCATGTGACATAACAATGTCCCTCTTATACCATGTATACCCCACACCAGGATGTGACATAACAATGTCCCTCTTATACCATGTATACCCCACACCAGCATCTGACATAACAATGTCCTCTTATACCATGTATACCCCACACCAGCATGTGACATAACAATGTCCTCTTATACCATGTATATCCCACACCAGCATGTGACATAACAATGTCCCTCTTATACCATGTATACCACACCAGGATGTGACATAACAATGTCCCTCTTATACCATGTATATCCCACACCAGCATGTGACATAACAATGTCCTCTTATACCATGTATACCCCACACCAGCATGTGACATAACAATGTCCCTCTTATACCATGTATACCCCACACCAGCATGTGACATAACAATGTCCCTCTTATACCCCACACCAGCATGTGACATTGTGACATAACAATGTCCCTCTTATACCCAGCACCAACCTCTGACATAACAATGTCCCTCTTATACCATGTATAACACCAGCATCTGACATAACAATGTCCTCTTATACCATGTATACCCCACACCAGCATCTGACATAACAATGTCCCCTACCCCACACCAGCATGTGACATAACAATGTCCCTCTTATACCCAACACCAGCATGTGACATAACAATGTCCCTCTTATACCATGTATACCCCACACCAGCATGTGACATAACAATGTCCTCTTATACCATGTATACCCCACACCAGCATGTGACATAACAATGTCCCTCTTATACCATGTATATCCCACACCAGCATGTGACATAACAATGTCCCTCTTATACCATGTATACCCCACACCAGCATCTGACATAACAATGTCCTCTTATACCATGTATACCCCACACCAGCATGTGACATAACAATGTCCCTCTTATACCCAACACCAGCATGTGACATTGTGACATAACAATGTCCCTCTTATACCAAGCACCAACCTCTGACATAACAAGTCCCTCTTATACCCAACACCAACCTCTGACATAACAATGTCCCTCTTATACCCAACACCAACATGTGACGTAGCAATGACACTCTTATACTCAACAGCAACATGTGACATAGCAGTGACACTCTTATACCCAACACCAGCATGTGACATAGCAATGACACTCTTATACCTAACACCAACATGTGACGTAGCAGTGACACTCTTATACCCAACACCAACATGTGACATAGCAGTGACACTCTTATACTCAACACCAACATGTGACGTAGCAGTGACACTCTTATACTCAACACCAACATGTGACATAGCAGTGACACTCTTATACTCAGCACCAACATGTGACGTAGCAGTGACACTCTTATACTCAACACCAGCATGTGGAGTAGCAGTGACACTCTTATACTCAACACCAACATGTGGAGTAGCAGTGACACACTTATACTCAACACCAACATGTGGCGTAGCAGTTACACTCTTATACTCAACACCAACATGTGGAGTAGCAGTGACACACTTATACTCAACACCAACATGTGGCGTAGCAGGCAATGCAAACTTGAAAAAATACAAACATGGTTTATTGCAGTTCTTCACGTATACTCACCACAACCACACGCCATTGCTATATTCCCTTATACACAACAACTCATATGATATGAAGCAGCTGGTATACACCCAACATTTTACAAGGAAATACCACTAAATATTTTCTAAGCTTTGATCATTATTTTGAATCGACACAAAATACTGTTAATCAGACAGATTTAATGGTCAACAAAATTTGTTAGAATTATATAAAGTGGGGTCTCATTTTATTCGTAACACAAAACTGAATCAGATAATTAAGGTTTTATTTTGTTTCTTGACGAAAAAATATTTTGTAAACATTTGATTTTAATGAGAAGTTGATGAGATAAGTTTTGTTAACATCTTTAGTTAGATAATGTTAATTCTACAGATCTAATGTAAAACATCTTTTAAAATAACAAATACTTGACAGAATTATATAAAGTGGGGTCTCATTTTTCTTGTCTCTTCGTACTGAATCAGAAAATATAACTCGTTTTAATGTTTCTTGAAATTTTTTTTTTTTAACTTTGATCATTGTTTATCAGACAGGTTTAATGGACAACAAATATTTGTTAGAATTATATAAAGTGGGGCCTCATTTTAATTGTCTTGTTTAGCTGAGTCCATTGATATAAATATTGTTTACATTTTAGAAAAAAATTTTTAACCTGACAGTTCTGATGGAAGTTCTGACATCTCACAATAAAACATGTTGTTTATTTGTTGTTTATGTAGAATATAAATACAAGTGTGACTGGTCATTTTATTCAGTTTTGACCACTGATTCATGTGATATATATTTTGTTTATATTTATTACACAACATTGTCCAGTTTATGACACAAGTTTTGATGTCTGTTATATGTTGATATTACAGATGGGAATGACACCATTAATGTTAGCTGCCTTGTTTGGACAACTGGAGGTGGTGACATACCTAGTCACTCACGGCAGTCAGTTACAAGCTACAGACACCGTGGTAATGATAGATATAATCTACTTACTCTGACAAAACTTGACTTTATACAGAATCTACACAAAATACTGTTAATCAGACAGGTTTAATGGACAACAAATATTTGTTAGAATTATATAAAGTGGGGTCTAATTTTATTCGTAACACAGAACTGAATCAGATAGTAAAGGTTTTATTTTGTTTCTTGACAAAAATTATTTTGTAAACTACTAATGTTAATTCTACAGATCTAATGTAAAACATCTTTTAAAAATAAGAAATATTTGACAGAATTATATAAAGTGGGGTCTCATTTTCTTGTCTCTTCGTACTGAATCAGAAAATATTACTCGTTTTAATGTTTCTTGAAATTTTTTTTTTTTTAACTTTGATCATTCTACGTAATCATTGTTAATCAGACAGGTTTAATGGACAACAAATATTTGTTAGAATTATATAAAGTGGGGTCTCATTTTAATTGTCTTGTCCAGCTGAGTCCATTGATATAAATATTGTTTACGTTTCTTGAAAAAGTTTTTTAACCTGACAGTTCTGATGGAAGTTCTGACATCTCACAATAAAACATGTTGTTTATTTGTTGTTTATGTAGAAAATAAATACAAGTGTGACTGGTCATTTTATTCAGTTTTGACCACTGATTCATGTGATATATATTTTGTTTATATTTATTACACAACATTGTCCAGTTTATGACACAAGTTTTGATGTCTGTTATATGTTGATATTACAGGGAGGAGTGACACCATTAATGTATGCTGCCAGGGGAGGACACCTGGAGGTGGTGACATACCTTGTCACTCACGGCAGTCAGTTAGAAACTACAGACAAGGTAATGATAGATATAATCTACTTACTCTGACTAAATTTGACTTTATATAGAATCTACACAAAATCACTGTTAATCAGACAGGTTTAATGGACAACAAATATTTGTTAGAATTATATAAAGTGGGGTCTCATTTTAATCGTAACACAGAACTGAATCAGATAGTAAAGGTTTTATTTTGTTTCTTGACAAAAATTATTTTGTAAACTACTAATGTTAATTCTACAGATCTAATGTAAAATATCTTTTAAAAATAACAAATACTTGACAGAATTATATAAAGTGGGGTCTCATTTTTCTTGTCTCTTCGTACTGAATCAGAAAATATTACTCGTTTTAATGTTTCTTGAAAAAATTTTTTTTTTTAACTTTGATCATTCTACAGAATCATTGTTAATCAGACAGGTTTAATGGACAACAAATATTTGTTAGAATTATATAAAGTGGGGTCTCATTTTATTCATAACACAGAACTGAATCAGATAGTAAAGGTTTTATTTTGTTTCTTGAGAAAAAATTATTTTGTAAACATCTGATTTTAATAAGAAGTTAAAGAGAACGAGTTGTGTTAACATCTTTAGTCAGATAATGTTAATTCTACAGATTTAATGTAAAATGTCTTTTAAAAATAACAAATACTTGACAGAATTATATAAAGTGGGGTCTCATTTTTCTTGTCTCTTCGTACTGAATCAGAAAATATAACTCGTTTTAATGTTTCTTGAAAAAAGTTTTTTTTTTTCAACTTTGATCATTCTACTGAATCAACATAAAATCATGTTGTTAATCATACATGTTAAATGGACAACAAATACTTGTTAGACTTATATAAAGTGAGGGTTGCTATTATTTGACTTGTTACACTTATATAATTAAGAGTTTACTATTTTTTACCTGTTTTGTTTCACTGAATCAGAAAATATACATTGAATTTATATATCTTAATCTACCATTTAATAGTTTATACACACATATAATTGGATATTTTCTTACCCGATGTTATATTTCTTACATTTGGTAAATTGTTTGACTCCTCTCATGATTTTGTTATCACACACCATTAACATGTTTATATTTTTATATTGTTATAGTATGGACGAACAGCTTTACATCATGCTGCTCGGTTTGGATGGATTGATATAACAAAATGGTTAATAGATCAAGGATGCAGTCCTTGGGTGAAAACAAAGGAGGTAACATTCAGTTTTATTCTTATTAGATAGATAGATATTTTATTCTCTAAAACTAAATACCATTCAACAGAGAAAGTACAATTACAATATAAATACAAATACAATAGTTGAGGGTAAACAGATGCAGATAATATATAATAAAGTACAACTTTATGATGAAATACCTTTATAATAAACAGGTTAAACTAAATATGAAGAAATCAGTTTGTGCTTAACGTTTACATGGAGGGACTAACCTTTTATTAAAACACTTAATGATTGAACACAGTTTTGATTGAACACAGTTTTCTTAAAACTGATTGTTTTTTATTAGGGGACAGCCTAGGCTACTATACTTATATGTCAATAAATGGATACAGTGCTGTAGATTATGCATTAATAAGTGATTGTCTCATGTCCTCCATGAAATACTTTAAAACTGATGGTTTTACTTACTTGTCAGATCATGTACAGATTCAGTTAACTTTAAATTGTAATATAAAACAAATTTTTGACCTTAAAAGTCATATAGAAAAAAAAAAAATGGAAAGATTTGAAAACATATAAATGGACTGAAAATTCACAAAACTTGCTACTTAAAGCTCTTACATCAGAGCATATTAAAAATGATATATTAAATTTTGAATTCAATGAGTATGAGGAAATCAGAAAGGGTTGATGGTGCAACTGAAAATTTAACTAATATTTTGAAAATATCTCTGAAATTACTTGTAAAATATCAAAAGATTTAAAAGTAAGAGAAAAAATATAGACAGGTATGCTCAGATAATTGTGTCTATGAGACAAAAAAGAAATAAATTTGGTTGGAATTAAACTTAAAAATGTCCAAATAATCAACTTAAACTGAAATATTTTGAATTGTGAAAAGTTTTTAAAAAATGGTAAAATTTAAAAAAGCACAATACAGAGAGAAGATATTTAACTCGTTGACAGATAGTTTAATAAGAAACCTAAAGATTATTGGGAAATACTTAAAGGAATGAAAAACAAAAACAATGTTGGTAATAAAGTACTGGAAATTTTAAAAGACGAAGAAATAATTACGAAGCATATTCAGGACCAAGGAAAACCCACATTTGTAAATATAAAATAGAAAGAGGAAATAGAAAAACAACTTGTTAATATTGAAAAGAACATTACATTTAATAGAGAAACAGATGCTTCAATAAAATACTCAGAAATAAAAAACGTTATTAGTAAGCTTAAAAAAGAAAAAGTAACCATACACTACCGACCTACCTCCCACCAATCATATACTACCAACATACCTTCTACCAATCATATACTGCCAACATACCTTCCACCAATCATATACTACCAACATACCTTCCACCAATCATACACTGCCAACCTACCTTCCACCAATCATATACTACCAACATACCTTCTACCAATCATATACTACCAACATACCTCCCACCAATCATACACTGCCAACATACCTTCCACCAATCATATACTACCAACATACTTTCCACCAATCATACACTGCCAACATACCTCCCACCAATCATATACTACCAACATACCTTCCCCCAATCATCAACAACCAACATACCTTCCACCAATCATACACTGCCAACATACCTTCCACGAATCATACACTACCAACCTACCTTCCACCAATCATACACTACCAACCTACCTTCCACCAATCATATACTACCAACATACCTTCCACCAATCATACACTGCCAACATACCTTCCACCAATCATACACTGCCAACATACCTTCCACCAATCATATACTGCCAACATACCTTCCACCAATCATACACTGCCAACATACCTTCCACCAATCATATACTACCAACATACCTTCCACCAATCATACACTGCCAACATACCTTCCACCAATCATATACTACCAACATACCTTCCACCAATCATACACTGCCAACATACCTTCCACCAATCATACACTACCAACCTACCTTCTACCAATCATATACTACCAACATACCTTCCACCAATCATACACTGCCAACATACCTTCCACCAATCATACACTGCCAACATACCTTCCACCAATCATACACTGCCAACATACCTTCCACCAATCATACACCACTAACATACCTTCCACCAATCATATACAACCAACATACCTTCCACCAATCATACACTACCAACATACCTTCCACCAAATACCAACCTACCTTACCATCCACCAACATACCTTCCACCAATCATACACTACCAACATACCTTCCACCAATCATACACCACCAACATACCTTCTACCAATCATATACTACCAACATACCTTCCCCCAATCATCAACAACCAACATACCTTCCACCAATCATACACTGCCAACATACCTTCCACCAATCATACACTGCCAACATACCTTCTACCAAGCATACACTACCAACCTACCTTCTACCAATTATCAACAACCAACATACCTTCCACCAATCATACATTACCAACATACCTTCCACCAATCATGCACTACCAACCAACATACCTTCCACGAATCAACAACCAACATACCTTCCACCAATCATGCACTACCAACATACCTTCCACCAATCATATACTGCCAACATACCTTCAATAAATCATAATCTACCAACATACTTTCCACAAATCATACACTACCAACATATCGTCCACCATTAATACCAACTTACCTTCCACCAATTAAACACTATTAACAGACCTTCCACCAATATTACACTACCAACATACCTTCCACAGATCATACACTACCAAAAAACCTACCAACAATCAAACACTACCAACATGCCTTTCACCAATTAAACACTGCTAACAAACCTTCAAACAATCAAACATTACCAACATACTTTCCACCAGTTATGTGTTACCAAATTTACAAACATGCCTTCCACTAATCATATACTACTAACACACCTCCAACCAATTATACACTACCAACATACCTTCCACCAATCATACACCACCAACATACCTTCCACCAATCATAAATAACCAACATACGTTCCACCAATAATATACTACTAACACACCTCCAACCAATTATACACTACCAACATACCTTCCACCAATCATACACCACTAACATACCTTCCACCAATCATAAACAACCAACATACGTTCCACCAATCATACACCACTAACATACCTTCCACCAATCATAAACAACCAACATACGTTCCACCAATCATACACTACCAACATACCTTCCACCAATCATACACTACCAACATACCTTCCACCAATCATACACTTCCAACATACCTTCCACCAATCATACACTACCAACATACCTTCCACCAATCATACACTACCAACATACCTTCCACCAATCATACACTTCCAACATACCTTCCACCAATCATGCACTACCAACCAATATATCTTCCCCCAATTATCAACAACCAACATACCTTCCACCAATCATACACTACAAAGATACCTTCCACCAATCATGCACTACCAATCAACTTACCTTTTCCCAATCATCAACAACCAACATACCTTCCACCAATCATACACTACCAAGATACCTTCCACCATTCATGCACTACCAACCAACATACCTTTCCCCAATCATCAACAACCAACATACGTTCCACCAATCAAACACTACCAACATACCTTCCACCAATCATACACTACCAACATACCTTCCACCAATCATACACCACCAACATACCTTCCACCAATTTACCAACACCCTTCCATCAATCATACTACCAACATACCTTCCACCAATCATACACTATCAACCTACCTTTCACCAGTCATACATTTCAACATACCTTCCACCAAACATGCACTTCAACATACCTTCCACCCATTATGCACTACCAACCAATATACCTTTCCCCAATTATCAACAACCAACATACCTTCCACCAATCATATACTGCCAACATACCTTCCACCAATCATATATAGCCAACATACCTTCAATAAATCATAATCTACCAACATACTTTCCACAAATCATACACTACCAGCATATCGTCCACCATCAATGCCAACTTACCTTCCACCAATTAAAAACTATGAACAGACCTTCCACCAATATTACACTACCAACATACCTTCCACAGATCATACACTACCAAAAAACCTACCAACAATCAAACACTACCAACATGCCTTTCACCAATTAAACACTGCTAACAAACCTTCAAACAATCAAACATTACCAACATACCTTCCACCAATCATGTGTTACCAAATTTACAAACATGCCTTTCACCAATAATATACTACTAACACACCTCCAACCAATTAAACACTACCAACATACCTTCCACCAATCATACACCACTAACATACCTTCCACCAATCATACACTTCCAACAAACGTTCCACCAATCATACACTACCAGCATACCTTTCACCAATCATGCACTACCAACCAATATATCTTCCCCAATTATCAACAACCAACATACCTTCCACCAATCATACACTACAAAGATACCTTCCACCAATCATGCACTACCAATCAACTTACCTTTCCTCAATCATCAACAACCAACATACCTTCCACCAATCATACACTACCAAGATACCTTCCACCAATCATACACTACCTACCTACCAATCATATACTACCAACATACCTTCCACCAATCATACACTGCCAACATACCTTCCACCAATCATACACTATCAACCTACCTTTCACCAGTCATACACTTCCAACATACCTTCCACCAATCATGCACTTCCAACATACCTTCCACCAAGCATGCACTACCAACATACCTTCCACAAAGCATGCACTACCAACCAACATATCTTCCCCCAATCATCAACAACCTACATACCTTCCATCAGTCATACACTTCCATCATACCTTCCACCAATCATGCATTTCCAACATACCTTTCACCAATCATGCACTACCAAAATACCTTCCACCAATCATACACTACCAACCAGCATACCTTCCTCCAATCATCAACAACCAACATACCTTCCACCAATCATGCACTACCAACATACCTTCCACCAATCATACACTACCAACCTACCTTACAGCAATCATACACTACCAACATACCTTCCACCAATCATACACTACCAACATACCTTCCACCAATCATACACTTCCAACATACCTTCCACCAATCATGCACTACCAACATACCTTCCACCAATCATGCATTTCCAACATACCTTTCACCAATCATGCACTATCAACCTACCTTCCACCAATCATGCACTACCAACCAGCATACCTTCCCCCAATCATCAACAACCAACATACCTTCCACCAATCATACACTACCAACCTACCTTACACCAATCATACACTACCAACATACCTTCCACCAATCATACACTACCAACATACCTTCCACCAATCATACACTTCCAACATACCTTCCACCAATCATGCACTACCAACATACCTTCCACCAATCATGCATTTCCAACATACCTTTCACCAATCATGCACTATCAACCTACCTTCCACCAATCATGCACTACCAACCAGCATACCTTCCCCAATCATCAACAACCAACATACCTTCCACCAATCATGCACTACCAACATACTTTCCACCAATCATACACTACCAACCTACCTTACACCAATCATACACTACCAACATACCTTCCACCAATCATACACTACCAACATACCTTCCACCAATCATACACTACCAACCTACCTTCCACCAATCATGCACTACCAACATACCTTCCACCAATCATGCACTACCAACATACCTTCCACCAATCATACACTTCCAACATACCTTCCACCAAGCATGCACTACCAACATACCTTCCACCAAACATGCACTACCAACATACCTTCCACCAAGCATGCACTACCAACCAGCATACCTTCCCCAATCATCAACAACCAACATACCTTCCACCAATCATACACTACCAACCTACCTTACAGCAATCATGCACTACCAACATACCTTCCACCAATCATGCACGACGAACCTACCTTCCACCAATCATACACTATCAACCAGCATACCTTCCCCCAATCATCAACAACCAACATACCTTCCACCAATCATGCACTATCAACATACCTTCCACCAATCATACACTACCAACCTACCTTCCACCAATCATGCACTACCAACATACCTTCCACCAATCATACACTACCAACCTACCTTCCACCAATCATGCACTACCAACATACCTTCCACCAATCATGCACTACCAACATACCTTCCACCAATCATACACTTCCAACATACCTTCCATCAATCATGCACTACCAACATACCTTCCACCTATCATACACTACCAACCAACATACCTTCCCCCAATCATCAACAACCAATTACCTTGAATATTGCTATGTTCATCTGGAGAACATTAGTTGTATTTAAACCATATTCAGAAATTAATGTGTTCTTGATGTTGGTTCTAGTAAAAATTGTTTGTTTATCAAATTATTATATCATGAAGTAAAGCATATCATTTTGATGTTAATCTAAACAAAATTTTACATTTGGTAAGGAAAATAATCATCAGAAATTTCAATGTTTTTATAACTTATACCAGTCTATAAAAATAAACAAGTAGTTTTGAAAGATGGAGTTATACATGCAAAATTGAATATTTAACATATAGTATATATGTTATTGAGAGTTATTTTTTATCATTTGAATTGTTACAAAAAAGTATTTTTAAGTGCACACCAAAGTGCTCCTCAGTAAGGAGTTTTATAAATATAACAGGTGAGACAGGAGATGATCATATTATATTGATGCAATAATATATTGCAGAAGGTATAAACAGTTACTTTTTTCTCCATCATTGTTAAAAATAAAGTTGAGTGCTCCTATGTCAGCAGGATTATAAGATACAAGAAGTAAAACAGGAAGTAAATCTTGTTATGTTCAAAGTACAAATTTCTTTGATTCTTCTTTAAATTTCATACTCATGGTTATGAAACAAAACATTGTTTACCAATTAAGTCAAAACTATGTATGCCTTTAAAATTGTTTAAGATTTTATTTTTTATGTTATGCCTACTGAAATAAATTTTTCAGGTGTACATGCTGTACATAAACATTACAAATGGATAACATGTGGACATTTAATTCTGTATTAAATATCTAGTATTTGTTCAATTATCTTAAATCCACTAATTAGCAGTAAACAATCATTAACAAAGGTGATAAAACTGCCAAAGCATGAGGTATTTAACTTTAGAATATAGCAAAGTGCTCTCGACCAATGAAATTGTAGGATTTGGTGTTTCTTAATTGTGAAGAATGAATGTAAATCATGTTCTTAGTAAGGGATTATCCTATTGTTTAGGCCTACTTACAGTTCAAAACAAAGAGTTTCTATGAATGAGTTACAACTGCCCCAAAGCACATCTATCAGATTGAAAGGATTTATCAAACAGTGATTGAAACTGACAAAAGTGGAATTGTGAAACAAATAAAAAATTAAAATAAGTGGAAAATTACTTGTGCATTAAAATTGATACCTTTAATATTATTATGAAAATATAAATCACTTCAAATTACTAAAAAAACTAAACAATATCAAAGCAATGGAAAAAAGAAAAAAGTTTTAAAATTAAAATAACCTAAATCTTTAGCTTTCCAAAACTCTGATTACTGGACCATATGTTGGGAAGAATAGTTATTTCAATATTCCGATAAAATAAAATAAAACAGGAATTTAATTTAAGTTATGAATATATTTAAAACTTTAAAAGTCATTTTATTTGAACATTCCCTGACATAATGAAATAGTATTTGATTTAAAAGCTGGACCAAAATATTGGCTGTGAAATAAAATTAGTTGTAACTCAAATGTATTTATTGATTTAAACTGTAAATAAAAAGGGATAATTCCTCACTAAAATATTACATGATTTACATTCATACTCACAATCAGGAAATATATACAATTCATACCTTTTCTTTGTACTGTTATGTCACCTAATGTCTATAACGCATTTTTTTTTTTTAATATTTCCCAAATTATAAGAAGTCCTGACATCACTAAAACGAATCCATAAATGAAATGCCTAAAAAGTAAGTCATGCATTAATTATAAACATTGTACTGACAATGAAACTAATTTTTGAATACAACCAATCAAGAGATCATTTGGGCCTTGAGCACTTTACAATATTCTAAGTTTGTAAGAGAATGATAATCCCTTACTTCATGATAAGTACTCGCTTTATACTAATCCCATTGTCAGTTAATTAGTGTTACACAATGAGGTAACGCCGGTAGGCATGAAATTTGGAAATTTTATTTTTTTGAAAAGGCAGAGGGGTGCATTCTTTTACTTTGGAGGGCAGAAGGGCGGGGGTAAGGGCACCAAGGGCGGGCCGCCCTTCTATTTAGGGCAGGCGGGAACACTGCCTTCCACCAATCATGCACTATCAACCTACCTACCTTCCACCAGTCATACACTACCAACATACCTTCCACCAATCATATACTGCCAACATACCTTCAATAAATCATAATCTACCGACATACCTTTCCCCAATCATCAACAACCAACATACCTTCCACCAATCATACACTATCAACCTACCTTTCACCAGTCATACACTTCCAACAAGCCTTCCACCAATCATGCACTTCCAACATACCTTCCACCAATCATGCACTACCAACCAATATACCTTCCCCCAATTATCAACAACCAACATACCTTCCACCAATCATACACTACCAACATACCTTCCACCAATCATGCACTACCAACATACCTTCCACCAATCATATACTGCCAACATACCTTCCATCAATCATATACTGCCAACATACCTTCAATAAATCATAATCTACTAACATACTTTCCACAAATCATACACTACCAACATATCGTCCACCATCAATGCCAACTTACCTTCCACCAATTAAACACTATCAACAGACCTTCCACCAATATTACACTACCATCATACCTTCCACAGATCATACACTACCAAAAAACCTACCAACAATCAAACACTACCAACATGCCTTTCACCAATTAAACACTGCTAACAAACCTTCAAACAATCAAACATTACCAACATACCTTCCACCAATCATGTGTTACCAAATTTACAAACATGCCTTCCACCAATAATATACTACTAACACACCTCCAACCAATTAAACACTACCAACATATCTTCAACCAATCATACACCACTAACATACCTTCCACCAATCATAAACAACCAACATACGTTCCACCAATCAAACACTTCCAACATACCTTCCACCAATCATACACTACCAACATACCTTCCACCAGTCATGCACTACCAACCAACATACCTTTCCCCAATCATCAACAACCAACATACCTTCCACCAAGCATACACTATCAACCTACCTTTCACCAGTCATACACTTCCAACATACCTTCCACCAATCATGCACTTCCAACATACCTTCCACCAATCATGCACTACCAACCAATATACCTTCCCCAAATTATCAACAACCAACATACCTTCCACCAATCATACACTACCAACATACCTTCCACCAATCATGCACTACCAACCAACATACCTTCCACAAATCATCAACAACCAACATACCTTCCACCAATCATACACTATCAACCTACCTTTCACCAGTCATACACTTCCAACATACTTTCCACCAATCATGCACTTCCAACATACCTTCCACCAAGCATGCACTACCAACATACCTTCCACCAAGCATGCACTACCAACCAACATACCTTCCCCGAATCATCAACAACCTACATACTTTCCACCAGTCATACACTACCAACATACCTTCCACCAATCATGCACTACCAACATACTTTCCACCAATCATGCACTATCAACCTACCTACCTTCCACCAGTCATACGCTACCAACATACCTTCCACCAATCATATACTGCCAACATACCTTCAATAAATCATAATCTACCGACATATCTTTCCCCAATCATCAACAACCAACATACCTTCCACCAATCATACACTATCAACCTACCTTTCACCAGTCATACACTTCCAACATACCTTCCACCAATCATGCACTTCCAACATACCTTCCACCAAGCATGCACTACCAACATACCTTCCACCAAGCATGCACTACCAACCAACATACCTTCCCCGAATCATCAACAACCTACTTACCTTCCACCAGTCAAACACTTCCAACATACCTTCCACCAATCATGCACTTCCAACATACCTTCCACCAAGCATGCACTACCAACCTACCTTCAAACAAGCATGCACTACCAACATACCTTCCACCAAGCATGCACTACCAACCAACATACCTTCCCCGAATCATCAACAACCTACTTACCTTCCACCAGTCAAACACTTCCAACATACCTTCCACCAATCATGCACTTCCAACATACCTTCCACCAAGCATGCACTTCCAACCTACCTTCCACCAATCATACACTACCAACCAGCATACCTTCCCCCAATCATCAACAACCAACATGCCTTCCAACAATCATGCACTACCAACATACCTTCCATCAATCATGCACTACCAACATACCTTCCACCAATCATGCACTACCAACATACCTTCCACCAATCATGCACTACCAACATACCTTCCATCAATCATGCACTACCAACATACCTTCCACCAATCATGCACTACCAACATACCTTCCACCAATCATGAACTACCAACACACCTTCCACCAATCATGCACTACCAACATACCTTCCACCAATCATGCACTATCAACCTACCTTCCACAAGTCATATACTTCCAACATACCTTCCACCAATCATACACTACCAACATATCTTCCACCAATCATACACTACCAACATACCTTCCACCAATCATACACTACCAACATACCTTCCACCTATCATGTTCTACAAACATACCTTCCACCAATCATACACTACCACTAGACAATCTACCATCATACACTACCAACCATACATTAGGGGTCATAGATTTATTCTGACGAGGAAGATCGGAGCATGCTTGGAGGATGTTTTGGAGCTTTTCAAGTAGGCTATTCTCAGCAGTTTATGTGACAATAATTATCATGATCCATTAAGATGAGAATCAAATCTTTAGCACTTCTATGATAAGGAAAGTAAAGCAAAATAGAGGAAGGTCAATTGACACTTGTGTAAACATCTGGTCTATTCAAATACATTTTGTATGAAATTTTACAAAACTATAAAATAGGTTAGAAATTCTTCAACAGTGCTTTGAAATGCTTGGAAAGAAATGTGAAGTCTCCACAAAACTCTTCAAACACATCGTACGCCAAATAAGAATATTTGTTTGGTTGCAGTTTCCCGACTGACCATAGTTAAAACCTCCCATCCTAGAATTTTGTTTTCCATTTCTGAAAAATAAATTTTTTAAGATCCGATTTTGAGGAATGTGAATTTCAATAATTGAATTGACAGACTTCGGTCACCTGATCCATTAGAAGCATCCACTTGGGCTAAAATTAAAACAAATTCTAAACATAATGCAACAAAATTACCTAGAACATAACATGTCTGTTTATTTTGCAACCAAACATATAGAAAATAGTGAACTTCTAGTAGAGGCAATTATATTACCAATCGGACTTGGTGAACACAGGATTTTTTTCAGACAAACCAAAAAAAAAATTGCCAACCTACCGAACCTATTTTTTTTTCAGGATGTAACTGGAACCACACATAATTTTTTATTTGGCCTTACACTTAACATTTAAATTTTTATCCAATAAATTGACAAAAGTCTCCTGTTAATTGACATTCCTTAACCTACGATTAGTACAACTGGTCAGCACATAATCAATAATACACTGCCAGCACATCAACCATTTTATCATACTCCAATTACACATCTAACACCAATAAAACACTACCAGCAAATCAACTATCTACTCATACTCCAATTACACATCTATCATCAATTATACACTGCCAGCACATCAGCCATCTAATCATACTCTAATTACACATCTAACACCAATAATACACTACCAGCACATCAACCATCCAATCATACTCCAATTACACATCTAACACCAATAATACACTACCAGCACATCAACCATCCAATCATACTCCAATTACACATCTAACACCAATAATACACTACCAGCACATCAACCATCCAATCATACTCCAATTACACATCTAACACCCAATAGTACACTACCAGCACATCAACCATCTTATCATACTCCAATTACACATCTAACACCAATAACACTGCCAGCACATCAACCATCTAGTTATACTCTAATTACACATCTTAAACCAATAACACTACCAGCACATCAACCATCTAATAATTCTCTAATTACACATCTAACACAAATAATACACTACCAGTACAACAACCATCTAATCATACTCCAATTACATATTTTACATCAATTGTACACTACCAACACATCAACCATTTAGTCATGTATGTACTCCACCAACAAATCTAACACCAATCATACACTATCAGCACAGCAATCATCTAATCATACTCCACCAACACATCTAACACCAATTACACATTTAACACCAATAATACACTACCAACACACCAACCATCTAATTATACTCTAATTACACATTTAACACCAATAATACACTACCAACACACCAACCATCTAATTATACTCTAATTACACATCTTAAACCAATAACACTGCCAGCACACC
This sequence comes from Mytilus coruscus, assembly GCA_017311375.1. Classification (NCBI taxonomy): domain Eukaryota; kingdom Metazoa; phylum Mollusca; class Bivalvia; order Mytilida; family Mytilidae; genus Mytilus; species Mytilus coruscus. Next base: position 84,147,668 of record CM029605.1, read on the forward strand.
AACCATCTAATCATACTCTAATTACACACCTAACACTAATATACCCTACCAGCACATCAACCATCTAATCAGACTGCAATTACACATCTAAAATATTAATAATACTATACCAGCACATCAACCAAATAATCATACTCCAATTACACATCTAACACCAATAATACACTACCAGGACATCAACCATCCAATCATACTCCAATCACACATCTAACACCAATAACACTGCCAGCACATCAACCATCTTATCATACTCCAATTACACAACTTACACCAATAATACACTACCAACACATCAACCATCTAATCACACTCCAATTACACATCTAACACCAATAATACACTACCAACACATCAACCATCTAATCATACTCCAATTACACATCTAACACCAATAATACACTACCAGCACATCAACCATCTAATCATACTCCAATTACACATCTAACACCAATAATACACTACCAACACATCAACCATCTAATCACACTCTAATTACACATCTAACACCAATAATACACTACCAGCACATCAACCATCTAATCATACTCCAATTACACATCTAACACCAATAATACACTACCAGCACATCAACCATCTAATCATACTCCAATTACACATCTAACACCAATAACACTGCCAGCACATCAACCATCTAATCATACTCCAATTACACATCTTTCATCATTAATACACCGCCAGCACATAAACCATCTAATGATACTGCAATTACACATCTAACACCAATCCTACACCACCAGCACATCAACCATGCAATCATACCTTACCATCATAACTACCATCTAATCACATTTCACCAACACATCTTACACCAATAATACACTACTAATAAAGCTATGATCTAATCATACTCCAGCAACACATCATACACTACCAACACAACTACAATCTTATCATACTTTACCAGCACACTTGATACCAAGCATTCACTGACAAATCAATTAGCCGATATAAAGAGTATAAAACAAGAAGAATGTTACACCAAATATTTCAGCCTTTTATGCAGGTGGCATTTTGCTTGTGAATAGAACACAAACAAGAAAATGATACTCCGCAGCCACATATATCACATTTTTCTTCATGTGTCATTATGATTGTGAAAGAGCAGAAACAAGAATAGTGACACTCCACAGTAACATATGTCAGCCTTTTCTTGATGTGTCATGGTGGTTGTCAATGAAGCATGTACTAGAAAAGTAATACTCTCATTGTCCATGTGAATTGAACCCAAAGACGAATAATGACAGTCCACAGTAACATATGTCAGCCTTTTACTCATGTGTCATAGTTGTTGTCAATAAAGCATGTACTAGAATAATAATACTCTCATTGTTCATCTGAATCGAACACAAGGCACAAATAATGACACTCCACAGTAACATATGTCAGCATTTACTCATGTGTAATAGTGATTGTCAATAGAGCACGTACTTGAACAAATAATACTCTCATTGTCCATGTGAATCGAACAAAAAACACGAATAATGTCAATAAAGCACGTACTAGAATAATAATACTCTCATTGTCCATGTGAATCGAACAAAAACACAAAAAACGACACTCCACACCAACATATGTCAGCCTTTTACTCATGTGTCATAGTGGTTGTCAATAAAGCACGTACTAGAATAATAATACTCTCATTGTCCATGTGAATGGAACACAAAACACGAATAATGACACTCATCTATATAAAAATGAGAAACTTATGAACCACATCAACAAACAACAACCACTGAACAACAGGTTTTATAACTTTATTATTTTAGTGTGTTTGATGTAAGGTAATAATTTACATACTACAATAATTTCTTCATGTTCTTAAACAGTAAAATCTCAAATATTATTCATATATCTCTTTGTAATGTTACTTCATATTTGTTGTTGGTTTAGGTTCACTGGTTTTATGTCAAGTATATATAAATAAGACAATATTCTACATTGTATAGGTAAAATTAATGCAAAATTACCTATTATTTATCGTTTTACATTATATAGGTAAGATTAATGCAACAATTACCTATTATTTAATGTTTTACAGGTTATATATTCATTTGTATGATTGATGAAAGATTATTTGATTGTATTTCAGGGTCAGACTCCTTACGATATGGCAAAAATAGGCAGGCATGACTCTAAAGAAGAAAAAGGAAGAAGACAGAAGTGATGGACTTCCTGAAGGTAAATATTCTGTCTTACTTAAACAGATATATTTACAAATATGTCACAGATTGTTAGAGTCACAACAGACTTGGTACAAAGAAGTTACAATAAAACAGTTGCCTTTAGTTGTCTATGTGGTATTTGTTGTCAGTTAACACTGTAAGTTGACAATTCCAAGCTGGTTGTCTAATGTAGATGTTGCCATATGTGAAAGAAAAATGTTTGAAAACTGTGTGCTCATCTGTTGGATGTCTCTTATTTTTGTGTCATCAGCTTGCTATCTCCTACACTGGCAAAATGCCACAGGCATGTGTAAGATGTGATCATGCGTTTCACATGTGAATTACATGCGTAAGGAAATACACCTGTGATACATGCGTGATTACTGCATTTAAAAGGCATGGTCCCTGTATTAAATATTTTTCAAAATGTCCTCCTATTTGTCCAATTACCATGATTGTTGACATGTATCTTAGTTCTGAAGTGAATTACATGCGTTTTGTAACATGTGCGTTATACATGTGTTTTCTATATATATATACACAGGCAAATTTTGTTCAGGTAAATTTCATGCGAGATTCACCTCAAACAAGCTTATATATGAAACTCACGTGCAATTAATGTGAATAGAGCTTTAACGTGAAATTCATGTTAAATTTTTCATGTGAAACTAACGTGAATCAAGCTTTCATGTTTATTTTTCTAAAATGAAATTAAGGTGAATTGAGCATCAATCACACAAATTCACATTATTTGAGCATATTTAAGATACGTTAATGCTAATCTAGTACACATTCTATTTTGATATATATAAATAATTTTCTTACTCTTGACTATGTGTTCATACTTCCAATATATTTTACTTTCTTGGTCCTAAACAATACAAAAAATATTCATCTATCAACTCCCAACTCACAATATCTCCAATGCAAGATATAAGATGCAATAAAACAAAGAAGGCAAGCAAATATCCAGGTCACCTTAGTTCACTCCTAGAATTTTTCGGTTATGTTCAGGTCTCAATACTTTTATACGACCGCAAAAATTTTGCGGTCGTATATTGGTATAACGTTGGCGTCGTCGTCGTCCGGCGTCATCGTCGTCGTCCGAAGACGCATTGGTTTTGCACTCTAACTTTAGTTTAAGTGTATGGATCTCTATGAAATTTTACCATAAGGTTCAATATCACAAAGGAAGGTTTGGATTGATTTTGGGGTTATGGTACCAACAGTTAAGGAATTAGGGGCCTAAAAGGGCCAAAATAAGCATTTTGTAACTTCCAGACAATAACTTGTGTATAAGTGTATGGATCTCTCTGACATTGTACCACAAGGTTCCATATCACAAAGGGAATGCTGGGATTGATTTTTGGGGTAATTGCCTCAAAATTTTAGGAATTAGGGGCCAAAAAGGGCAAAAACAAGCATTTTCTAGTTTCATGACAATAACTTGTGTGTAAGTGTATGAATCTTTCTGAAATTGTACTACAAGGTTCCATATCACAAAGGAAAGCTGGAATTGAGTTTGGGGTAATTGCCTGAAACGTTTAGGAATTAGGGGCCAAAAGGGCCAAAAATAAGCATTTTCTAGTTTCCAGACAATAACTTGTGTTCAAGTGTATGGATCTCTCTGAAATTGTACTGCACGGTACCATACCTCAAAGGAAGGCTGGGATTGAGTTTGGGGTGATGAATCATAAGGGGTTCAAAAATTTGGGGGATTTTTTTTTTCCTCTTTTCCTTTTTTTTCTTTAAAATTTTCCATTTAAGTTGGCTATTTCTGATTTATATTTAAAAGCAAATAATAATGATATGGTAGGAGATACACACCAAACAGGATGTGTAAATTATTATTTAATAAGTATTGTGCAATAGCAAGAAATTTTCAATTGCACAGTATTGCGCAATAGCAAGAAATCTTCAATTGCACAGTATTGCGCAATAGCAAGAAATATCCAATAGCACAATATTGCGCAATAGCAAGAAATTGTCAATTGTACAGTATTGCGCAATAGCAAGAAATATTCAATTGCACAGTATTGCGCAATTGCAAGAAATATTCAATTGCACAGTATTGTGCAAAAGAAGATACTTTGTATAAGTTGCTTATTTCTTGACCAATTTCAATGGGGTTTTATTCTCGAACTCTTGGGGTTCTTTAATATGCTGAATCTAACTGTGTATTAAGTCTTTGGATTTTGAGCCCTGTTTTAAATTGGTCCTCATTGAGGTCCAAAGGGTCCAAAATTAAACTTTGTTTGATTTCATCAAAATTGAATTATTGGGGTTCTCTGATATGCTGAATCTAACCATGTATTTAGATTTTTGATTTTGAGCCCCGTTATCAACTTTGTCTACATTGAGGTCAAAAGGGTCCAAAATTAAACTTTGTTTGATTTCATCAAAATTGAATTATTGGGGTTCTTTGATATGCCGAATCTAACCGTGTATTTAGATTCTTAATTTTGGTCCCGTTTTCAAATTGGTCTACATTAAGTCCAAAGGGTCCAAAATTAAACTTAGTTAGATTTTGACAAAATTGAATTCTTAGGGTTCTTTGATATGCTGAATCTAAACATGTATTTAGATTTTGATTATGGGCCCAGTTTTCAAGTTGGTCCCAATCAGGGTCCAAAATTAGACTTTGTTTGATTTCAACAAAATTGAAAATATGGGGTTCTTTGATATGCTGAATCTAACCATGTATTTAGATTTTTGATTTTTGGGCCCTGTTATCAACTTTGTCCACATTGAGGTCAAAGGGTCCAAAATTAAACTTTGTTTGATTTCATCAAAATTGAACTCTTGGGGTTCTTTGATATGCTGAATCTAACCATGTATTTAGATTTTGGATATTGGACCATAATAGGTGAATGTCCAATTTGAAATTTTAAGTTCTTAGACCACATTCATTCTGTGTCAGAAACCTATGCTGTGTCAAATATTTAATCACAATCCAAATTCAGAGCTTTATCAAGCTTGAATGTTGTGTCCATACTTGCCCCAACTATTCAGGGTTCGACCTCTGCGGTCGTATCAAGCTGCGTCCAGCTGAGCATTTTATTTTAAAAGTGATGTAAGGAATGGTGATTCATTTATAGAATATGTATGCACTGATGTATTTCATTTTTAATATGTATGTATAAGTCATTTTGTGGTTTTCAGTCATGAGACAATCCAATCACATTATGGAAATTGTCTTACTTGCAAAAGATGCCAATTTTTCTTTTGAAAGTTTTGATGAAAAAAGTATTCACCCTGCCACATATTCATGTGCCTGTTTCAAGCCAGGAACCTTTTCAGTGGTTGTCTAAAGTCTCATCCTAATAAAAAAAATATTTAAAGAATTTGGTGTTGATGGCAGCTCTTTGATTGATATAGACTCTGGTTAATTAAGTAGATCATGACATTGTTTAGACACCTGTTTATTGTTGGGGACTGTATGCTAGCACCTTAATGCCTTTCATGTGTTTTTGTTGTTGTGTAGCTGTCTGATTGATTTATACCTCATATCTCATTGTATTAATAAACTGAAATAGAAAGTTCAGTGAAATATATTTGATATACCATATTGAAAGTCTTGCTGTTAATTACAACCGTTTCCTTCTTATTTCATATATGTATTTCAGTTTTATACGACCGCAAAAATTTTTGTGGTCGTATATTGGTATGACGTTGGCGTCGTCGTCGTCCGGCGTCGTCTTCGTCGTCCGAAGACACATTGGTTTTCGCACTCTAACTTTAGTTTAAGTAAATGGATCTCTAGGAAATTTTACCATAAGGTTCAATACCACAAAGGAAGGTTGGGATTGATTTTGGGGTTATGGTACCAACAGTTAAGGAATTAGGGGCCAAAAGGGCCAAAATAAGCATTTTGTAACTTCCAGACAATAACTTGTGTGTAAGTGTATGGATCTCTCTGACATTGTACCACAAGGTTCCATATCACAAAGGGAATGCTGGGATTGATTTTGGGGGTAATTGCCTCAAAATTTTAGGAATTAGGGGCCAAAAAGGAGCAAAAATAAGCATTTTCTAGTTTCAGGACAATAACTTGTGTGTAAGTGTATGGATCTTTCTGAAATTGTACTACAAGGTTCCATATCACAAAGGAAAGCTGGAATTGAGTTTGGGGTATTGCCTAAACGTTTAGGAATTAGGGGCCAAAAGGGGTCAAAATAAGCATTTTCTAGTTTCCAGACAATAACTTGTGTTTAAGTGTATGGATCTCTCTGAAATTGTACTGCAAGGTACCATACCTCATTGAAGGCTGGGATTGAGTTTGGGGTGATGAATCATAAGGGGTTCAAAAATTGGGGGTTTTTTTCTTCCTTTTTTTCTTTTTTTTTCTTTAAAATTTTCCATTTTAAGTTGGTTATTTCTGATTTATATTTAAAAGCAAATAATAATGATATGGCAGGAGATACACACCAAACAGGATATGTAAATTATTATATAATAAGTATTGTGCAATAGCAAGAAATTTTCAATTGCACAGTATTGCGCAATAGCAAGAAATCTTCAATTGCACAGTATTGCGCAATAGCAAGAAATATCCAATAGCACAATATTGCACAATAGGAAGAAATTGTCAATTGTACAGTATTGCACAATAGCAAGAAATATTCAATTGCACAGTATTGCGCAATTGCAAGAAATATTTAATTGCACAGTATTGTGCAAAAGAAGATACTTTGTATAAATTGCTTATTTCTTGACCAATTTCAATGGGGTTTTATTCTTGAATTCTTGGGGTTCTTTAATATGCTGAATCTAACCGTGTATTAAGTTTTTGGATTTTGGGCCCTGTTTTTAAATTGGTCCACATTGAGGTCCAAAGGGTCCAAAATTAAACTTAGTTTGATTTTAACAAAAATTGAATTCTTAGGGTTCTTTGATATGCTGAATCTAATCATGTATTTAGATTTTTGATTATGGGCCCAGTTTTCAAGTTGGTCCAAATTGGGGTCCAAAATTAAACTTTGTTTGATTTCAACAAAAATTGAATATATGGGGTTCTTTGATATGCTGAATCTAACCATGTATTTAGATTCTTAATTTTTGGTCCCGTTTTCAAATTGGTCTACATTAAGGTCCAAAGGGTCCAAAATTAAACTTAATTTGATTTTAACAAAAATTGAATTCTTAGGGTTCTTTGATATACTGAATCTAAACATGTCTTTCAATTTTGATTATGGGCCCAGTTTTCAAGTTGGTCCAAATCAGGGTCCAAAATTAAACTTTGTTTGATTTCAACAAAATTGAATATATTGGGTTCTTTGATATGCTGAATATAACCATGTATTTAGATTTTTGATTTTTGGGCCCCATTATCAACTTTGTCCACATTGAGGTCAAAAGGGTCCAAAATTAAACTTTGTTTGATTTCAACAAAATTGAATATATGGGGTTCTTTGATATGCTGAATCTAACCGTGTATTTAGATTCTTAATTTTTGGTCCCGTTTTCAAATTGGTATACATTAAGGTCCAAAGGGTCCAAAATTAAACTTAGTTTGATTTTAACAAAAATTGAATTCTTAGGGTTCTTTGATATGCTGAATCTAATCATATTTTTAGATTTTTGATTATGGGCCCAGTTTTCAAGTTGGTCCAAATTGGGGTCCAAAATTAAACTTTGTTTGATTTCAACAAAATTGAATATATGGGGTTCTTTGATATGCTGAATCTAACCATGTATTTAGATTCTTAATTTTGGTCCTGTTTTCAAATTGGTCTACATTAAGGTCAAAGGGTCCAAAATTAAACTTAATTTGATTTTAACAAAATTGAATTCTTAGGGTTCTTTGATATGCTGAGTCTAAACATGTCTTTAAATTTTTGATTATGGGCCCAGTTTTCAAGTTGGTCCAAATCGGGGTCCAAAATTAAACTTTGTTTGATTTCAACAAAAATTGAATATATGGGGTTCTTTGATATGCTGAATCTAACCATGTATTTAGATTTTTGATTTTGGGCCCCGTTATCAACTTTGTCCACATTGAGGTCAAAAGGGTCCAAAATTAAACTTTGTTTGATTTCAACAAAATTGAATATATGGGGTTCTTTGATATGCTGAATCTAACCATGTATTTAGATTTTTATTTTTGGGCCCCGTTATCAACTTTGTCCACATTGAGGTCAAAGGGTCCAAAATTAAACTTTGTTTGATTTCATCAAAATTGAACTCTTAGGGTTCTTTGATATGCTGAATCTAACCATGTATTTAGATTTTGGATATTGGACCATAATAGGTGAATGTCCAATTTAAAATTTTAAGTTCTTAGACCACATTCATTCTGTGTCAGAAACCTATGCTGTGTCAAATAGTCAATCACAATCCAAATTCAGAGCTGTATCAAGCTTGAATGTTGTGTCCATACTTGCCCCAACTGTTCAGGGTTCGACCTCTGCGGTCGTATCAAGCTGCGCCCTGCGGAGCATTTTATTCATTTTAACACCAATCTTAAGGTTAAGGCAAAAGAAAACACATGTTGACAAACAACAGGCATATACCATTAGCATGATTAGGAGACAGTTTGGCTGCACAATAAGCTAAAACTCTTATTTCAAATATTTATATAAAATTCAGTTTAAAACATGCATTTTCCATTTTTAGACTATAATTGTCAATCAAATCTATAGCACTTCTATAATAAGGAAAGTAGAGCATTATAGAGGAAGCTCAATTAACACCTGTGTAAACATCTGGTATATTCAAATACATTTTGCATGAAATTTTACAAAATAATAAAATAGATTAGAAATTCTTCAACAGTACTGTGAAATGTCAAGTCTCAACAAAAGTAAAAGTCATTAAAATATTTTCTTTTACTTGTGTATTGAATAACCATTCTTTTTAATAATAAAAATTTCTTCAATTTTATAATTAGATTATATAATTTAGATATAGTTTATACTATATAATATGCTACATAAAAGTGATCAAGACACAAACAACAGTCAGGGGCGATACTAAACAAGTTATTTTTTTTTAAATTATAAAATAACTCAATAGTTATTTCAAATGTCAATAGAAGCATGGACTAAATGTAGTTTTTGAGAATTTTATATGATTTTATAAGTATTTATCAAATGTGAGATGAGTATAGAGATAAAGGTTACTTAAAAATAAGGACAAAATATTACTTTTATAAATTATTTTATACATCTTTGAAAAACTTAGTACTTACAATTATTTATGGAACATATGTTATTGTTTTAGATTACACATTATAAATAACTTCGTCTTAATTAAATCACAAGGTTCCGTCTATTTATATTTGTCTACCATTAAGATTTTAAAGGAACATGATATTTTAATAGTCCCAAAGGACAATTTTGACACAGAAGTGTGGCTCAGAAAGGCAATTAGTGTTTCAGGAGGATTAGTTTGATATTTCATGGGAAAGAATAACCAGATTTCTGAGAAAATTTGTTAAAGCTATTAAAACCTGTATGAATGGACACATATAAAAATAATATTAAAATAAGTTACTTATACATGAAATAGAAGTAATATATGATATAGCATCGTTTTCAATATAAATTGTATAGGTAATTTTGAAAAATTAATTGCTTAAGTAATGCCCTAACAAAACAATGGTAATATGTCATAATTTATCGATTTGTCCATTTTATATAAAAGTCTCCCATAACTCGTTTGAGAGTGGCTCTCAAGTGTTTTAAGATTGTTTTGTACTTTTAATTAAATCATGCTGTAGATATTGTTATTCATGTTTGTATTGTACATGTAGAGAGGTGAGACTATAATAAAGTATTTGATTTGATTTTGATTTTTATGTTTTTTTCTATAAATTAGCAACCTAAGTTCTTTTATAGAAAATTATGGCTACTTTAGAAAAGTTGTAATTCATTATTGGAAGGCTGGTTTGAGGGGTAATATCACCATTGTTTTTCCCCTATTACATCTCTGTTTGATTTTCTTTTTTTTAATTGTGTAGAATTCATCTTTGTTTTAAATAAAGAAATATTTGGCATGAGTAAAGTTTTATCCTGTCCTCAACTACAGTGAAAATTTAACATAAAATTGTTATCCCCATAAGTCATGTAAGTCTTAGTTTGATTTGCCTTTTTATACGCTCGTCAATTTTGACGGGACGTATTATGGTATACAAATGTCCGGTGTCCGTCCGTCCGTCTGTCCGTCTGTCTGTCCGGCGTAAACATGTGGCACTCTAACATCAGAACGACTTATCCAAATTTTATGAAACTTAACATAGTTGTTTCTTATGATGGTCAAACGATCTGTATACTTTTGGTGAAAATAAGATTAAAACTTTTGAGTTACGGAACTAAGTAACTAAAACAGGTGTGTGTTTTTTTTCACATGTCACGCCATATCTCAAAAACAATTTATGATTATTGCTTAAAACTTTACACACTTCTTAGTTATATTAATCTTAAGATCTGTATACTTTTGATGATGATTCAAAATTTTATTTTAGAGATATTGAGTATTTTGTTAAAAAGGGGAGGTTTTTTCCACATGTCGCGCCGTATCTCAGAACAGTTTATGATTATTGCTTAAAACTTTACACACTTCTTAGTTATATTAATCTTAAGATCTGTATACTTTTGGTGATGATTCAAAATTTTATTTTGAGTTATTGAGTATTTTGTAAAAAGGGGAGGGTTTTCACATGTCGCGCCATATCTCAAAAACGATTCATGATTTTGCTTAAAATTTTACACACTTCTTAGTTATATTAATCTTAAGATCTGTATACTTTTGGTTTTGATTCAAAGTTCATTTTGAGATACTGATTTTTTTTTTAAAGGGGTTTTCACATGTCGCGCCGTATCTCAAAACGATTTATGATTATTGCTTAAATTTTACGCACTTCTTAGTTATATTAATCTAAAGATCTGTATACTTTTGGTTAAGATTCAAAATTTTATTTTAGAGATATTGAGTTTTTGTTAAAAAAGGGGTTTTCGCATGTCAGGCCGTATGTCAGAAACTATTTATGATTATTGAATAACAATTCACACACGGCATTCAAGACAACGGGCATATCATGTGCTCATGGCGCAGCTGTTTATTTTAAAATGTGCTGAATTTATCTATGTTTTAAATAAAAGAAATACTCTACATGAGTGAAGTTTTATCCTGTCCAGTACTACAGTGAAAATACAGCATAACTTTTCATTGCAGATAAGATATTAAACGTCACCAGAAGTTAACCATTCAAATTCCTCTCCCCTTTTTCCCCTCTTTACCAGCTTTAGTAGCAATGTCCTTAAATTTCCAAAATATCATATAGCAACACCAAATTTTTATTGCTTTGAAACACCCAAGATACATGTTAATAACCCAAAACAAACTTTCTGCAATGAAATGCAGGGTTAATTTCAAAACTGTCAAATAAAATGGAATATAAAAAAAATCAACCATTTTTGGCTTGAAACTGCTTTTCTGACGGATGCGATTTCCATGCGTGTGTTACGCATGTGAACGAATGTGTACCACACATGATTCCTATGCATGGCAAGAAACATGTGTATTACGCATGTGACAAACCTGTGACACATACATTTTAGGTACATGCGTGACACATGCATGGCATTTTGCCCTAGTAGGTATATACATCACTTCATCTCCTTTATGTATACATAATATGTATCTCTGTTTTGAAAAGTTATTTACATGTTTATGTAAATAGAATAAGAATAAGAATATCCTCCAATTGAAGGGCCCTATAAAGAGCTTTTATCACATTACATGCAAATACATACGATTAGACATAAATTGAGAAACATAAAGAAAACAACACTGTTTTACAATAACTGTTATGTAAGGCCAGGACAGAACAAGATTATAATACAAACAACATCTATAAAATTTACCACTCAAAATAAGTATAAGTGTGACTAATTTGCATTTATTATCTTTGAACTTCTCCTTATCTGCAGATTTTAGATAAATACATTCCCAAACATTTATATATATATCTAAATTTTCTTGTGTAATTAGCCATGAAAACTTCGAAAGATTGTCTAAAGATTGAAAATTATTGCAAGTTAATGAAATTTCAGTAAAAACTTGTTTCTATTATCAACATGTAGTGGCCATTCAGTCACAATGTGTATCTCATCCTCAACTTTATTCAATGTACAGTATAAACATTTTCTAAGTGGTACCATTAAAACGTTTAAACCCGCTGCATTTGTTTGCACCTGTCCTAAGTCAGGAATCTGATGTTCAGTAGTTGTCGTTTGTTGATGTGGTTCATAAGTGTTTCTCGTTTCTCGTTTTATATAGATTAGACCGTTGGTTTTCCCGTTTGAATGGTTTTACACTAGTAATTTTGGGGCCCTTTATAGCTTACTGTTCGGTGTGAGCCTAGGCTCCGTGTTGAAGACCGTACTTTGACCTATAATGGTTTACATTTATAAATTTTGACTTGGATGGAGAGTTGTCTCATTGGCACTCATACCACATCTTCTTATATCTATTCACATAAATGTTAGCATATCTATCAGTCTCAATCCTTAATTGATGAGCACTTATTCTAATCTTAAAGATTGATTGCCTTAATTAATCTAAAATCATTTAGATCCAAATATTTTCAAAACAAAATAGAGTTTTAAAGGAAAATACCTACACCTAGAACATATTTCATCCTTTTTTTCAACAAGGAGCAGGGCAAGATGTTTAGCGGTAACAAAATATTTCATCGGGGAGGAATCGATTTTTCAAATGTATCATTTGAAAACACTTTTATACGCCTGTTTACTGGACGTATTATGGTATACTGTTGACCATCTGTCCGTCCGTCCGTTTGTCTGTCTGTCCTTCCGTCCGTCGTCAACATGTCGGACATTAACTCATAAAAGCTTAAACCAATATGCATGAAACTTTGGTGAATTGTTTATATCTATTGACGTGAGCTCCTTTTGTTTTTATAAATTTCAGATATACCGTTTCCTAGTTTTGGGGTTTTATCCATTAAAAAGGGGGATTTTCCAGTTTTCCGACAATAACTTAAGAATGCTTTCACCAACTTCCAAGAAATTTTGGTGAATTGTTTTATCTATTGACATGAGCTCCCTTTTGGATTTTTATAAATTTTAGAATTAACGTTTCCGAGTTACAGGGTTTTATTCATAAAAAGGGGATTTTCCAGTTTTCGGACAATAACTAAACAATGGTTTCAGCAGTTCTCATGAAACTTTGGTGAATTGTTTATATCTGTTGATGTAAGCTCCTTTAGAATTTTATAAATTTAAGATTTTACATTTCTGAGTCATGGGGTTTTATTCATTAAAAGGGGGATTTTCCAGTTTTGGACAATAACTCAAAAATGCTTTAGCAGTTCTCATGAAACTTTGGTGAATTATTTATAGCTATTGATGTAATCTCCCTATTGATTTTCATAAATTTCAAATATGACATTGAGAAGAAATTGAACTTTATTTGTTTATAGTCTGACAACAGATTTACTAAGTATTGCGCAACAGCACAGTGTATTGCACAACAGCAAGAAATCTTTAATTGAATATAAATTCAATTCATATAACCAATTTCAAGTTCTTTGACTACATTTATTCAGAAACCTATAATATGTCAAATATTTAATTACAATCCAAATTCAGACCTGTATCAAGCTTGAATATTGTGTCCATTTTTGCCCCAACTGTTCAGGGTTGGACCTCTGCAGGCGTATCCAGCTGCACTCAGCGAAGCAGTTTATCTAAAATATATTAATATTTTTCTTACATGCTGCTGAGTTAACTGAAAACATACCCCAGACTTTCATATCCATAGGTTAAAATTGGCTTTACTGTACAGTATGGTCATATAAATGAAGTAAAGTTGAAACACTAGGGTTTGAAGATGACATACATTGTTGTAATTTAAAACATGCTTTCATAGACTTCTTGTACAGTTCATCTTTACATTCAAAAAATTCCCACTGGGTATAAATGTGATGCCCAAATATTTATAATTATACGTACAACCAATAGCTTTCTCACCTTGGTAAAAAGGGAGATTAAAATGTCTCCCTGCTTTATTAAAGACTTTTGTCTTGTTCTCATTTACATTTAAGAACTGTTCGTAAATATTAAGCATAGTTAACCTCTCTTGCAGTCCCTCTGATGAATCTGAGAGAATTACAATGTCATCAGCATACATTAAGCAATCAACCCTTTGGTTATTAACACTGACATGGTTAGCACAAGAAGAGAAAACATCTGGGAGATCATTAATAAAAAGTTTGAATAAGTTGGGGCTTAAAACATCCACTTGTCTCACTCCAATAAATGATCTAAACAATATTATACATATCTTTAACTATAGCATAAAACCTGTAAAACTGTCCTGCTATGTTGTGATGTCTACCATTAAGATTTTAAAGGAACATGATATTTTAATAGTCCCAAAGGACAATTTTGACACAGAAGTGTGGCTCAGAAAGGCAATTAGTGTTTCAGGAGGATTAGTTTTATATTTCATGGGAAAGAATAACCAGATGTCTGAGAAAATTTGTTAAAGCTATTAAAACCTGTATGAATGGACACATATAAAAATAATATTAAAATAAGTTACTTATACATGAAATAGAAGTAATATATGATATAGCATCGTTTTCAATATAAATTGTATAGGTAATTTTGAAAATTAATTGCTTAAGTAATGCCCCTAACAAAACAATGGTAATATGTCATAATTTATCGATTTGTCCATTTTATATAAAAGTCTCCCATAACTCGTTTGAGAGTGGCTCTCAAGTGTTTTTAAGATTGTTTTGTACTTTTAATTAAATCATGCTGTAGATATTGTTATTCATGTTTGTATTGTACATGTAGAGAGGTGAGACTATAATAAAGTATTTGATTTGATTTTGATTTTTATGTTTTTTTTCTATAAATTAGCAACCTAAGTTCTTTTATAGAAAATTATGGCTACTTTAGAAAAGTTGTAATTCATTATTGGAAGGCTGGTTTGAGGGGTAATATCACCATTGTTTTTCC
The DNA here is from genome assembly GCA_017311375.1 of Mytilus coruscus. NCBI lineage: Eukaryota > Metazoa > Mollusca > Bivalvia > Mytilida > Mytilidae > Mytilus > Mytilus coruscus. The sequence continues at coordinate 84,162,846 of CM029605.1, forward strand.
CCTATTACATCTCTGTTTAATTTTTTTTTTTTAATTGTGTAGAATTCATCTTTGTTTTAAATAAAGAAATATTTGGCATGAGTAAAGTTTTATCCTGTCCAACTAAAGTGAAAATTTAACATAAAATTGTTATCCCCATAAGTCATGTAAGTCTTAGTTTGATTTGCCTTTTTATACGCTCGTCAATTTTGACGGGACGTATTATGGTATACAAATGTCCGGTGTCCGTCCGTCCGTCTGTCCGTCTGTCTGTCCGGCGTAAACATGTGGCACTCTAACATCAGAACGACTTATCCAAATTTTATGAAACTTAACATAGTTGTTTCTTATGATGGTCAAACGATCTGTATACTTTTGGTGAAAATAAGATTAAAACTTTTGAGTTACGGAACTAAGTAACTAAAACAGGTGTGTGTTTTTTTTTCACATGTCACGCCATATCTCAAAAACAATTTATGATTATTGCTTAAAACTTTACACACTTCTTAGTTATATTAATCTTAAGATCTGTATACTTTTGATGATGATTCAAAATTTTATTTTAGAGATATTGAGTATTTTGTTAAAAAGGGGAGGGTTTTTCCACATGTCGCGCCGTATCTCAGAACAGTTTATGATTATTGCTTAAAACTTTACACACTTCTTAGTTATATTAATCTTAAGATCTGTATACTTTTGGTGATGATTCAAAATTTTATTTTGAGTTATTGAGTATTTTGTAAAAAAGGGAGGGTTTTCACATGTCGCGCCATATCTCAAAAACGATTCATGATTTTTGCTTAAAATTTTACACACTTCTTAGTTATATTAATCTTAAGATCTGTATACTTTTGGTTTTGATTCAAAAGTTCATTTTTGAGATACCGATTTTTTTTTTTTAAAGGGGTTTTCACATGTCGCCCCGTATCTCAAAAACGATTTATGATTATTGCTTAAAATTTTACACACTTCTTAGTTATATTAATCTAAAGATCTGTATACTTTTGGTTAAGATTCAAAATTTTATTTTAGAGATATTGAGTTTTTGTTAAAAAAAGGGGTTTTCGCATGTCAGGCCGTATGTCAGAAACTATTTATGATTATTGAATAACAATTCACACACGGCATTCAAGACAACGGGCATATCATGTGCTCATGGCGCAGCTGTTTATTTTAAAATGTGCTGAATTTATCTATGTTTTAAATAAAAGAAATACTCTACATGAGTGAAGTTTTATCCTGTCCAGTACTACAGTGAAAATACAGCATAACTTTTCATTGCAGATAAGATATTAAACGTCACCAGAAGTTAACCATTCAAATTCCTCTCCTCCTTTTTCCCTCTTTACCAGCTTTAGTAGCAATGTCCCTTAAATTTCCAAAATATCATATAGCAACACCAAATTTTTATTGCTTTGAAACACCCAAGATACATGTTAATAACCCAAAACAAACTTTCTGCAATGAAATGCAGGGTTAATTTCAAAACTGTCAAATAAAATGGAATATAAAAAAAATCAACCATTTTTGGCTTGAAACTGCTTTTCTGACGGATGCGATTTCCATGCGTGTGTTACGCATGTGAACGAATGTGTACCACACATGATTCCTATGCATGGCAAGAAACATGTATTACGCATGTGACAAACCTGTGACACATACATTTTAGGTACATGCGTGACACATGCATGGCATTTTGCCCTAGTAGGTATATACATCACTTCATCTCCTTTATGTATACATAATATGTATCTCTGTTTTGAAAAGTTATTTACATGTTTATGTAAATAGAATAAGAATAAGAATATCCTCCAATTGAAGGGCCCTATAAAGAGCTTTTATCACATTACATGCAAATACATACGATTAGACATAAATTGAGAAACATAAAGAAAACAACACTGTTTTACAATAACTGTTATGTAAGGCCAGGACAGAACAAGATTATAATACAAACAACATCTATAAAATTTACCACTCAAAATAAGTATAAGTGTGACTAATTTGCATTTATTATCTTTGAACTTCTCCTTATCTGCAGATTTTTAGATAAATACATTCCCAAACATTTATATATATATCTAAATTTTCTTGTGTAATTAGCCATGAAAACTTCGAAAGATTGTCTAAAGATTGAAAATTATTGCAAGTTAATGAAATTTCAGTAAAAACTCGTTTCTATTATCAACATGTAGTGGCCATTCAGTCACAATGTGTATCTCATCCTCAACTTTATTCAATGTACAGTATAAACATTTTCTAAGTGGTACCATTAAAACGTTTAAACCCGCTGCATTTGTTTGCACCTGTCCTAAGTCAGGAATCTGATGTTCAGTAGTTGTCGTTTGTGGATGTGGTTCATAAGTGTTTCTCGTTTCTCGTTTTATATAGATTAGACCGTTGGTTTTCCAGTTTGAATGGTTTTACACTAGTAATTTTGGGGCCCTTTATAGCTTACTGTTCGGTGTGAGCCTAGGCTCCGTGTTGAAGACCGTACTTTGACCTATAATGGTTTACATTTATAAATTTTGACTTGGATGGAGAGTTGTCTCATTGGCACTCATACCACATCTTCTTATATCTATTCACATAAATGTTAGCATATCTATCAGTCTCAATCCTTAATTGATGAGCACTTATTCTAATCTTAAAGATTGATTGCCTTAATTAATCTAAAATCATTTAGATCCAAATATTTTCAAAACAAAATAGAGTTTTAAAGGAAAAATACCTACACCTAGAACATATTTCATCCTTTTTTTTTCAACAAGGAGCAGGGCAAGATGTTTAGCGGTAACAAAATATTTCATCGGGAGGAATCGATTTTCAAATGTATCATTTGAAAACACTTTTTATACGCCTGTTTACTGGACGTATTATGGTATACTGTTGACCATCTGTCCGTCCGTCCGTTTGTCTGTCTGTCCTTCCGTCCGTCGTCAACATGTCGGACATTAACTCATAAAAGCTTAAACCAATATGCATGAAACTTTGGTGAATTGTTTATATCTATTGACGTGAGCTCCCTTTTGTTTTTATAAATTTCAGATATACCGTTTCCTAGTTTTGGGGTTTTATCCATTAAAAAGGGGATTTTCCAGTTTTCCGACAATAACTTAAGAATGCTTTCACCAACTTCCAAGAAATTTTGGTGAATTGTTTTTATCTATTGACATGAGCTCCCTTTGATTTTTATAAATTTTAGAATTAACGTTTCCGAGTTACAGGGTTTTATTCATAAAAGGGGATTTTCCAGTTTTCGGACAATAACTAAACAATGGTTTCAGCAGTTCTCATGAAACTTTGGTGAATTGTTTATATCTGTTGATGTAAGCTCCTTTAGAATTTTATAAATTTAAGATTTTACATTTCTGAGTCATGGGGTTTTATTCATTAAAAGGGGATTTTCCAGTTTTGGACAATAACTCAAAAATGCTTTCAGCAGTTCTCATGAAACTTTGGTGAATTATTTATAGCTATTGATGTAATCTCCCTATTGATTTTCATAAATTTCAAATATGACATTGAGAAGAAATTGAACTTTATTTGTTTATAGTCTGACAACAGATTTACTAAGTATTGCGCAACAGCACAGTGTATTGCACAACAGCAAGAAATCTTTAATTGAATATAAATTCAATTCATATAACCAATTTCAAGTTCTTTGACTACATTTATTCAGAAACCTATAATATGTCAAATATTTAATTACAATCCAAATTCAGACATGTATCAAGCTTGAATATTGTGTCCATTTTTGCCCCAACTGTTCAGGGTTGGACCTCTGCGGGCGTATCCAGCTGCGCTCAGCGAAGCAGTTTATCTAAAATATATTAATATTTTTTCTTACATGCTGCTGAGTTAACTGAAAACATACCCCAGACTTTCATATCCATAGGTTAAAATTGGCTTTACAGCATGGTCATATAAATGAAGTAGAGTTGAAACACTGAGTTTGAAGATGACATACATTGTTGTAATTTAAAACATGCTTTCATAGACTTCTTGTACAGTTCATCTTTACATTCAAAAATATTCCACTGGGTATAAATGTGATGCCCAAATATTTATAACTATACGTACAACCAATAGCTTTCTCACCTTGGTAAAAGGGAGATTACAATGTCTCCTGCTTTATTAAAGACTTTTGTCTTGTTCTCATTTACATTTAACCACTATTTAGAACAGTAATTATTAAGCATAGTTAACATCTCTTGCAGTCCCTCTGATGAATCTGAGAGAATTACAATGTCATCAGCGTACATTAAGCAATCAACCCTTTGGTAATTAACACTGACATGGTTAGCACAATAAGAGAAAACATCTGGGAGATCATTAATAAAAGTTTGAATAAGTTGGGGCTTAAAACATCCACTTGTCTCACTCCAATAAATGATCTAAACAATATTATACATATCTTTAACTATAGCATAAAACCTGTAAAACTGTCCTGCTATGTTGTGATGAAGTAGTTTATATTGTATACCTGTATGAATAACAGAGTCGAATGCTTTTCTGAGATCTACAAAGCATGCAAATAGTTTACCATTTTGTCCACCGTTCATGCTTTTTGCGGGGAACATAGAAATACCGGGTGGCTTTCCGTCCATCCGGTCTTGTTAGCGCTCTCACAGGTACAATTATTGCCAAATTTTTATAAAACTTACACTATAGGTTAATATCAGCAATATCTGGGTCAAGTTTAATACTAGTTATGGTACCCAATCGACCTTTTTACGACCGCAAAAATTTTGCGGTCGTATATTGGTATGACGTTGGCGTCGTCGTTGTCCGAAGACACATTGGTTTTCGCACTCTAACTTTAGTTTAAGTGAATGGATCTCTATGAAATTTTACCATAAGGTTCAATACCACTAAAGGAAGGTTGGGATTAATTTTGGGGGTTATGGTACCAACAGTTAAGGAATTAGGGGCCAAAAATAAGCATTTTTGTAACTTCCAGACATAACTTGTGTGTTAGTGTATGGATCTCTCTGACATTGTACCACAAGGTTCCATATCTCAAAGGGAATGCTGGGATTGATTTCGGGAGTAATTGCCTAAAACTTTTAGGAATTAGGGGCCAAAAAGGGCAAAAACAAGCATTTTCTAGTTTCATGACAATAACTTGTGTGTAAGTGTATGGATCTTTCTGAAATTGTACAACAAGGTTCCATATCACAAAGGAAAGCTGGAATTGAGTTTGGGGTACTTGTCCAAAATGTAAAGGAAATTGGGGCCAAAAGGGGCCAAAAATAAGCATTTTCTAGTTTCCAGACAATAACTTGTGTTCAAGTGTATGGATCTCTCTGAAATTGTACTGCAAGATACCATACCAGAAAGGGAAGGCTGGGATTGATTTTGGGGGTAATTGCTTCAAAATTTTAGGAATTAGGGCCAAAAGGGAAAAAACAAGCATTTTTCTAGTTTCAGGACAATAACGTGTGTGTAAGTGTATGGATCTTTATGAAATTGTACTACATGGTTCCATATCACAAAGGAAAGCTGGGTTTGAGTTTGGGGTAATTGCCTAAATGTTTAGGAAATTGGGGCAAAAGGGCCAAAACAAGCATTTTACTAGTTTCCAGACAATAACTTGTGTTCAAGTGTATGGATCTCTCTGAAATTGTACTGCAAGGTACCATACCACAAAGGGAAGGCTGGGATTGAGTTTGGGGGTGATGAATCATAAGGGGTTCAAAAATTTGGGGATATTTTTTTCCTTTTTTCCTTTTTTTTCTTTGAAATTTTCCATTTAAAATTGGTTATTTCTGATTTAGATATAAAAGCAAATAATAATGATATGGTTTGAATAGGTAAATTAGAATTTTAAGTTCTTAGACCACATTCATTCTGTGCAGGGGTTTAAATTAAAATTTGGTACTGGAAGGTCCAGGACCTTTGACACTCCAAACTGAAAGGTCCACAACCTAAATCCCAGGTCCTATTTTTACATAAATCATTAAGATACAAAATTAATGTGCTTTTGGTGTTAGGTTAGCTTGTTTCATCATATTTGAACTGCATGTAATGTTTTGTTAAGTTTACAAATATATTGCCAGGCAACCATATAGCACCAAACTGTCAGTGTCACTGTGGTATATTGCCACTCATACCACATCTTCTTATATCTATATAACATATCATCTCGTTTCTCATATAATTGGCTATCCAGCCAATAAACAGTTTACAACCTTCAATATTGAAGGACTGCTTACCAATATCAACACCATTTTTGCTCTGGTCTTCAAGAACAAATTCATAGTCACTGTAGGGTTTCCCTCTTTTTTTGCAACACTGTATGCAGTGTTGAAGAGAACCTTATATCTATTTAACTGATCAGGCTTACATTGCTGCTTGAGAATATATTGTCCAAGTTTAGTGTCTGACGATAAATCTTTAGACTTAAAATTTGGATCTCTTTCATAGATCCACTGCTTTAAACAAGATAAATGCTGGGGTGTCAGTTCGTGTATTTTTATTGGGTCTATTTTAAGATTTTATGTTCCTCTTACAAGTGAACTTTCTTTTTCTGAATGTGTGGGGAACTTCTGGCAGTATGAATACGACATTAGACCAGTTGATTCATTAAAATATAACCACGGTCGATCGATTTTCCAGTGGGGCTTAAATTTCCGTTCCCGTTTTTCACGTTCGTATTTTTGGTCTTTAGTGAGATCTTTATTTGATTTCTTTTGTTTTGTTCCCAGTGAAGACGCAGAAGACCGTTCAACATCAGGCTTTCTCTTGGAAGACGTGACACCAAAGAGAAACAGACTCATTTTGTTCGAAAATGTCTAAATGATTTGTCACGTGACTTATCGCACCTATTTATAACCTAGTGTTTCCAAGAAATACAAGGTAAAAATAACTTTATCTCGGTATAGGTCAGGGATGAAACATTTTATCATCTCGATAATAATATGGCTTTGAAATGACAATACTGATGGTTAAAAAGGTCGGCAAAGTTAATTTTATTTTCATTCAAATTGAAGGTCCGTCGGGCGTAGATAGTTACCAAAACGAAAGTCCGATTGCAACAGTGGAAGGTCACGGACCTCGGACCACCGCTAATTTGAACCCCTGACTGTGTCAGAAACCTACAGTTGGGTGCAGTCCTAACCTATACAGCAAGTTAACTTGAAAACCAGTCATTTGGACTGGTCAAAGTTAACCTGTGACCGGATTTAAGACTGCTCTGACCAGTCCTAGGACCATAATCTAGTTAACTTGAAAAGCGGACTTGGTCCTAGGACTGTTTTATGTCTGCCAAAAGTTAACTTGGAAACAGGTCCGCTATTGATATAAGTTAACTTCGAACCAGTCCTGTCATAAGTTAACGTAAGTTAACTTCGAAACCAGTCCTGCCCTAAAGTTAACATAAGTTAACTTCGAAACCAGTCCTGCCACAAAGTTAACACAAGTTAACTTTTGCTTTGACAAATCTATCGAAACCAGACCTGTTCCCAAGTTAACTTTTGACTGGTCTGCTCAACACTAAGTTAACTTGTAACCAGGACCGCTCTACATCGATTTTTAATATCTTTGTTTTGTAGTATAAACATCGAAAATAAAGTAAAATTAGTACTTCCGTTATTTTATAAACAGGATTAAATATAAATATTTGAAAATAAAGTACACATAAAACGTTGCTTGTAACACAAATTTATCTGTGATCTGCCAATCTATAAATTAAAAACGATCTTGGTTACAATGATAACGGGCACTGAATATATATATTCCAATACCCTTATGGAAAAATAAGGCTTCTTGCAAATATTTGCGGCAATGTTGCTGCAAATATTTGCGGCAATATTGCTGCAAATATTCATTTTCGTATGCAAATTAGTTTTCTTGCAAACAGTTGCTGCAACATTGCCGCAACAAATTGCGGCAATATTGCGGCAAATGTTTGCGAGAAAATCAGTAGCTATAATTGTTGCAGCAATATTGCGGCAATTCATTAGCTGCAATGTTGCAGCAATATTGCAGGAAAATTAATTTCTTGCAATATTGCAGCAACATTGCAGCAAATCTTTCAACAATTTCAGTTGGAAAATTAGGAATTAAAACTAAGCATTTAAAAAATATGATTTAATAATAAAACAAATTTTCTCTGTCCTGTATAGGTTGTGGTGTTACATCTGTGTATCTTTTAGTTCTGTTTCTCTGTACTTACTGTCCTTAAAGTTGAATTTTCTGATTTCAAATACTGCAAAATAAAAGTTGAAGAATTTAGCATATATAAAAGAATAACTAAACATTATAAAGATATAAGTTACTACTATATATTGTAAATTCTGGACTTTAGAATGAAAATAAATCTTTATAAAGAGATAATTACAGGGCAATTTTTTCCAGCATTTGTTTCACTTAAAGGGTCAATGTCTAAAAGTTATCAAGTCCTTCTAGAAATTGCATATTTTTCAAATTTCTTGATCAGCAATTAATATATATATATAATTACTATAGAATACATTTAACCTTATGCCAGTACTAGGTTGTTATTGATTTTTGAATATTTATTTTCATTGAACTATAACATAGTTGGTCTTGTCTATTCTTTAAAATTTTAATTTTGTGATTAGTTGTGTATTATATATAAAAGCTATATATAGTTGCCATTTGTTGATAGACCTCTTATTGGCAGTCAAATCACAGATCTCTAATTTAATACCAAACTGCTTTTATTAGAAGATTTCTTGTTTTATTTTAAGTAATGTACTTTCTAAAACATATAGTTTTAAAAAAATATCTCGTCTTACACAATTTTAATAATATTCATGTGCATAATCTATTGTCTAATACTTTTGTCAACTCTATTAAGTTAAGAAGACTCTTTAAATATCACTATTTTGAACTGTAAGAGCATGCACTTATTCAAAATGGTGGACATTCTACTCCATTGTAACTTACCAAAAGATGTTATCCAAATTATGTGTAAACACCAATCTTCCTAAATCCAAGAGTCATGTCAACTGAAGGCTATCATCTGCACATATCCAGTGTCAATAGAATTAATTGGAACTTTTGGATCTAAATCCATTGTAAAATTCATATTACTTTGTTCATGATAGAAGACATCTTTGTTTGTTGTGTGCATGTTCATGTCCAGTTCAAATTTTGAATATGTTGATCAAGGTTGCTTAGGGTATTGTGACAGTGTGATCCCTTTGAAATTTGCCCCTAATTATAAATATCAATTGCCTAAATCTTGAATATTTGTTATATATTATAATAAAAAAATAATTGTATAAATATTTTTTTATCTTTGATGTTATAATGGAAATTTATACAAAGAAGAAATGCTCTACCCTTAATTTGGCCTCAAACTCTATGTACATTAATTTATGGTACTTCCTGTCTTTGCCACTACACAGAGATAATGGAAACCAGATGGCACATTACATTTCTATCACCAGCTCATATTACTAATTGAGATGAGAAGGATAATTTGTGTCTACATAATTTTAAGATAATGATACTAGAAATTAAACAAAATGCAACAGGTGAGGCTAAATTCATTTGATGGAAAATATTAGAATTAAAAATATTGTTCATAAAAATGTCACAAAAAGTGACAAAAGGCATAATAATACATATAGAACAAAAAAATATTATGACTCAATTATTTAGATTAAACTTGTTGAAATAAATACCAAAGTATTCTTGAAATTCTTTCCTTACAAAATATCATATAAATGTGATGTACAGTTTAGGAATTCTTTATAAGCATTGTTATTTGAAGATTTATTTAAAATAAATTATTCAAATATCCAGATATTCTGAGTAAAATAAAATATGACGATAATAAATTTAGATAATAAGAAGTATCTATATATAACCAAATGTTCAAAGAAACGATATGTTGTGTATTATTTGAACCTTAAATCTTAAAACAAATAATCATATGTAATATTTTAAAATGCTTGAAATATTGGTGCAAACTATCATGTCTGACATTATTAAAGAAACTTTTCTTGCAAAGTTGTTGCAAATAGTTATTCCTTAAATAATAAAAGAAAAGGTTCCTGCAACTTTCTAGCAAACAAATTCTTTCTTGCAACATTGCAGCAAACTTGCTGCAATTTTCTTGCAAACAAATTTTGTTGCAGTGAACATTGCGAGAATGTTGCAGGTAGCTGCAACAACCTGCAACTTTCTTGCAAACACTTCTTGCAAACAAATTTGTTTGCCGCAATATTGCCGCTATATTGTTGCAATATTGCAGCAAACTTTTCATTTCTATAAGGGTACCTATCAAATTCAACCATATTTGCACTTCATTATGTATATCTATGAAAGGACGTATATTAGATATTAGTTATACGTCCTTGTTAGTTATACGTCCTTGTTAGTTATACGTCCTTGTTAGTTAAACGTCCTTGATCTATGTAGCCACAATCAGCAATATTTTAATTTCAGGATAGAATTTATTATACAAAATGAAAGCATCATTTACACACATGACTACAAATTTTTGTTCGCATAAATTTAGGGTGCCAGCATGTCCTCCTTTTATTCAAAATATTGATACGTAACAAAATTTCAGTAGTTTTGATACCTCATGCTGACTTGTACAACAAAATTATTTGACCGCATCGACCAAAACAGACCATATGTGCACTTTAATATGTAAATCTATATACCCACATATTAAATCAGTCACATTTTTATATCAGGATTCAATGTGTAATACAATGGACAGCAATATTGCAATACAATAACAACAAATTTTTGTTTGCATAAATTTAGGGTGCCAGCATGTCCTCCTTTTATTCAAAATATTGATACGTAACAAAATTTCAGTAGTTTTGATACCTCATGCTGACTTGTACAACAAAATTATTTGACTGCATCTACCAAAACTGACCATATGTGCACTTTAATTTGTAAATCTATATACCCGCATAGTAAATCAGCCATATTTTTTATGTCAGGATTCAATGTATAATACAATGGACAGCAATATTGCAATACAATAACAACAAATTTTTGTTCGCATAAATTCAGGGTGCCAGCATGTCCTCCTTTTATTTAAAATATTGATACGTAACAAAATTTCAGTAGTTTTGATACCTCATGCTGACTTGTACAACAAAATTATTTGACCGCATCGACCAAAACTGACCATATGTGCACTTTAATTTGTAGATCTATATACCCGCATAGTAAATCAGCCACATTTTTTATGTCGGGGTTCAATGTGTAATACAAATGACAGCAATATTGAAATACAATAACAACAAATTTTTTTCGCAAAAATTTAGGATGCCAGCATGTCCACCTTTTATTCAAAATATAGATACGTAACAAAATTTCAGTAGTTTTGATACCTCATGCTGACTTGTACAACAAAATTATTTGACAGCATCGACCAAAACTGACCATATGTGCACTTTAATTTGTAAATCTGTATACCCGCATAGTAAATCAGCCATATTTTTTATGTCAGGATTCAATGTATAATACAATGGACAGCAATATTGCAATACAATAACAACAAATTTTTTGTTCGCATAAATTTAGGTTGCCAACATGTCCTCCTTTTATTCAAAAGATTGATACGTAACAAAATTTCAGTAGTTTTGATACCTGATGCTGACTTGTACAACAAAATTATTTGACCGCATCAGGGATGGGGTAATCGTAATCTGTAATCGTAATCGATTGTAATCTGTAATCGACAACATTTTCGATTACATGTAATCGTAATTTAATCGATTGCAGCAAAATTATGATGTAATCATCGATTACTTTTCGATTACTTTAATAAAATAGTTTGATGGAAAAGAACCTAGTTTAAATAAAACTATACAACTGCATGTATTCATCGGTTTATAGTACAGATGAAATAGAATGTATAAATATATGACTTGATAGTTTTGTCAAATGACTTATTCAGATCTGATTTCTCAGGCTGCATTATGTTCAAACAGATTTCTAACAAAGTTTACTGTATTTCCAGCTTTCAATACCTGTAAATACTTTAAAAGCTTTTATAATAAAAATTGGAAAAATTATAAAATGGTCTTAAGTTCATACTACTTTGAAGTAAAAGTTTATTTTAAAATTCCTATATATTTAAAAAAAAAAAAACAATTGTAAGCGTTGGAGTTTTAGCACCTTTGATTCATCATAATATTATGATATAAAGATTAAGAAAGGATACAATATCCTATTGAAAGTAAACCAATGCAATGAAATTATTGTTCAGTAATAGATACATGTAGACCATTTTGACACTAAAATATGTATTTATTATATTTTTGAATAGAATATAAAGAATTGTTAATTGCCTTCTTCTCTTTACTAATCAGATGATCAAAGACTTTTAATCAATTAAATGCAGACTTTGCTTTGATTTCAATTAGATGTATGTCTAATTAAGTGTGAGATTTACATTTTATTATATTGCCCTAGGTTATAAATTTTACTCCATTGGCATTGTTATCACCTTAATTAGGGAGATTATCCAAACAAAAGGATAAATTCATGCATGTAATTATAAATTATAAATTTTCATCTTTAAAATTAGCTGAGTTGATTATTACTTTTTGATATTTTTTATTTTAACTTCCAACATTGTGATAAACTATATTAAAATATACCGGTTACTTGATGATGAGTCAAAACAAATAACAAAACTTAATCAGTATAACAGCAAGAAATATGGAGCAAATGGCCTAAAATATAAAGAAGTGATTGATGTAATGGTCCATGTCATTGCAAGAACTTTATCAACACTCACTCACGTTTAAAACAAAATTTCAATAATTTTTGAATATGTTGGATCCTCGGTAAGCTTCCATCTAGATAACTGTCAACATAACATTTGGAAACTATTCTTTAAATGATGTTTTGTAAGCTCTTAATTTTCACTATCAATATGTTGAGCAACATAATTGTGTTCAACTTTCTTTTTATCAATGATTATTTTTTTATAATTTTGTAGCATGTAATTGATAGTAATTGAAAAGTAATGTAAATACTTTTAATGAAGTAATCGATTGTAATCGATTACATACAAAAATCAGAGTAATCGAGTATTAATCGATTACACAAAATTCTTCATGTAATCGATTCTTAATCGATTACATTTGTCAGTAATCATGCCCATCCCTGGACCGCATCGACCAAAACTGACCATATGTGCACTTTAATTTGTAAATCTATATACCGTCATAATAAATCAGCCATATTTTTATGTCAGGATTCAATGTATAATACAATGGACAGCAATATTGCAATACAATAACAACAAATTTTGTTCGCATAAATTCAGGGTGCCAGCATGTCCTCCTTTTATTTAAAATATTGATACGTAACAAAATTTCAGTAGTTTTGATACCTCATGCTGACTTGTACAACAAAATTATTTGACCGCATCGACCAAAACTGACCATATGTGCACTTTAATTTGTAAATCTATATACCCGCATAGTAAATCAGCCATATTTTTTATGTCAGGATTCAATGTATAATACAATGGACAGCAATATTGCAATACAATAACAACAAATTTTTGTTCGCATAAATTTAGGGTGCCAGCATGTCCTCCTTTTATTCAAAATATTGTGTCAAATATTTAATCACAATCCAAATTCAGTGCTGTATCAAGCTTGAATGTTGTGTCCATACTTGCCCCAACTGTTCAGGGTTCGACCTCTACGGTCCTATCAAGCTGCGCCCAGCGGAGCATTTTATTTAAAAGAGTTATGCCCTTGGAAATATTTAATTTATGGAAAATGGCCTTGTTAGCGCTCTCACTGGTACAATTCTTGCCAGATTTTTGTCGAGCCTTCGACTTTAGTCGAAAAAGCGAGACATAGCGATCCCACATTCCGTCGGCGTCGTCGTCGTCGTTGTCGGCGGCGTCCACAAATATTCACTCTGTGGTTAAAGTTTTGAAATTTTAATAACTTTCTTAAACTATCCTGGATTTGTACCAAACTTGGACAGAAGCTTGTTTATGATCATAAGATAGTATCCAGAAGTAAATTTTGTAAAATAAAATTCTTGTTTTTCCGTATTTTACTTGTAAATGGACTTAGTTTTTCTGCCAGGAAACTTTACATTCACTCTGTGGTTAAAGTTTTAAAATTTTAATAACTTTCTTAAACTATCCTGGATTTGTACCAAACTTGGACAGAAGCTTGTTTATGATCATAAGATAGTATCCAAAAGTAAATTTGTTAAAAAAAATTTCAGTTTTTCCGTATTTTACTTAGAAATGGACTTAGTTTTTCTGCCAGGAAACAATACATTCACTCTGTGGTTAAAGTTTTAAAATTTTAATAACTTTCTTAAACTATCCTGGATTTGTACCAAACTTGGACAGAAGCTTGTTTATGATTATAAGATAGTATCCAGAAGTAAATTTTGTAAAATAAAATTCCTGTTTTTCCGTATTTTACTTGTAAATGTACTTAGTTTTCTACCAGGAAACATTACATCCACTCTGTGGTTAAAGTTTTAAAATTTTAATAACTTTCTTAAACTATCCTGGATTTGTACCAAACTTCGACAGAAGCTTGTTTATGATTATAAGATAGTATCCAGAAGTAAATTTTGTAAAAATAAAATTCTTGTTTTTTCCGTATTTTACTTGTAAATGGACTTAGTTTTTCTGCCAGGAAACATTACATTCACTCTGTGATTAAAGTTTTAAAATTTTAATAACTTTCTTAAACTATCCTGGATTTGTACCAAACTTGGACAGAAGCTTGTTTATGATCATAAGATAGTATCCAGAAGTAAATTTTGTAAAAATAAAATTCTTGTTTTTCCGTATTTTACTTGTAAATGGACTTAGTTTTTCTGCCAGGAAACATTACATTCACTCTGTGGTTAAAGTTTTTAAAATTTTAATAACTTTCTTAAACTATCCTGGATTTGTACCAAACTTGGACAGAAGCTTGTTTTTGATCAAAAGCTAGTATCTAGAAGGAAATTTTGTTAAAATTTTGTACCTGTTTATCCTTATTTTACTTATAAATGGACTTAGTTTTTCTTCCAGTTAACATTAAATACAGTCTGCAGTTAAAGTTTTAAAACATTTATTAGATTCATAAACTATCCTGGATTTATACCAAATTTTGACAGAAGCTTCTTACAATCAAAAGATAGTATCTAAAGGAATATTTTTATTGATTTTTTTCCTCATTTTTGTTGAGCCTGCGATTAACAGCAAAAGTAGGCGAGACACTGGGTTCCGAGGAACCCGTACGAACTTTTATAAAACTTATACTACAGGTTAATATCAGCAATATCTCGTTCAAGTTTTAAAATGGTGGCCGATCGATTTTTAAAAGAGTGATGCCCTTGAAATATTAAATTTATGGAAAATGGCCTGTTTAGCGCTCTCACGGGTACTATTCTTGCCAGATTTTATAAAACTTATACTATAGGTTAATATCAGCAATATCTCGTACAAGTTCTATAATGGTGGACGATTGACTTTTTTAAAGAGTTATGCCCTTGGAAATATTAAATTTATGTAAAATGGCCTCGTTAGTGCTCTCAAGGGTACAATTCTTGCCAGATTTTTATCAAACTTATACTATAGGTTTAAATCAGCAATTTCTCGGACAAGTTCTATAATGGTGGATAATCGACTTTTTAAAAGAGTTATGCCCTTGGAAATATTAAATTTATGGAAAATGGCCTCGTTAGCGCTCCCACGGGTTCAATTCTTGCCAGATTTTTATACGACCGCAAAAAATTTTTGTGGTCGTATATTGGTATGACGTTGGCGTCGTCGTCGTCGTCGTCGTCGTCGTCCGGCGTCGTAGTCCGAAGACGCATTGGTTTTCGCACTCTAACTTTAGTTTAAGTGAATGGATCTCTATGAAATTTTACCATAAGGTTCAATATCACAAAAGGAAGGTTGGGATTGATTTTGGGGGTTATGGTACCAACAGTTAAGGAATTAGGGGCCAAAAAGGGGCCAAAAATAAGCATTTTTGTAACTTCCAGACATAACTTGTGTGTTAGTGTGTGGATCTCTCTGACATTGTACCACAAGGTTCCATATCACAAAGGGAATGCTGGGATTGATTTTGGGGTAATTGCCTCAAAAGTTTAGGAATTAGGGGCCAAAAGGGCAAAAACAAGCATTTTTCTAGTTTCATGACAATAACTTGTGTGTAAGTGTATGGATCTTTCTGAAATTGTACTACAAGGTTCCATATCACAAAGGAAAGCTGGAATTGAGTTTGGGGTAATTGCCTGAAACGTTTAGGAATTAGGGGCAAAAAGGGCAAAAACAAGCATTTTTCTAGTTTCATGACAATAACTTGTGTGTAAGTGTATGGATCTTTCTGAAATTGTACTACAAGGTTCCATATCACAAAGGAAAGCTTGAATTGAGTTTGGGGTAATTGCCTCAAACGTTTAGGAATTAGGGGCCAAAATAAGCATTTTCTAGTTTCCAGACAATAACTTGTGTTCAAGTGAATGGATCTCTGAAATTGTACTACAAGGTACCATACCTCAAAGGAAGGCTGGGATTGAGTTTGGGGTGATGAATCATAAGGGGTTCAAAAATTTGGGGGTCTTTTTTACCTTTTTTTGCTTTAAAATTTTCCATTTTAAGTTAGTTATTTCTGATTTATATTTAAAAGCAAATAATAATGATATGGCAGGAGATACACACCTAACAGGATGTGTAAATTATTATATAATAAGTATTGTGCAATAGCAAGAAATTTTCAATTGCACAGTATTGCGCAATAGCAAGAAATCTTCAATTGCACAGTATTGCGCAATAGCAAGAAATATCCAATAGCACAATATTGTGCAATAGCAAGAAATTGTCAATTGTACAGTATTGCGCAATAGCAAGAAATATTCAATTGCACAGTATTGCGCAATTGCAAGAAATATTCAATTGCACAGTATTGTGCAAAAGAAGATACTTTGTATAAATTGCTTATTTCTTGACCAATTTCAATGGGGTTTTATTCTTGAACTCTTGGGGTTCTTTAATCGTGTATTAAGTTTTTGGATTTTGGGCCCCGTTTTAAATTGGTCCACATTGAGGTCCAAAGGGTCCAAAATTAAACTTTGTTTGATTTCATCAAAATTGAATTATTGGGGTTCTTTGATATGTCGAATCTAACCGTGTATTTAGATTCTTAATTTTTGGTCCCGTTTTCAAATTGGTCTACATTAAGGTCCAAAGGGTCCAAAATTAAACTTAGTTTGATTTTAACAAAATTGAATTCTTAGGGTTCTTTGATATGCTGAATCTAAACATGTATTTAGATTTTTGATAATGGGCCCAGTTTTCAAGTTGGTCCAAATCGGGGTCCAAAATTAAACTTTGTTTGATTTCAACAAAATTGAATATATGGGGTTCTTTGATATGCTGAATCTAACCATGTATTTAGATTTTGATTTTTGGGCCCTGTTATCAATTTTTTCCACATTGAGGTCAAAAGGGTCCAAAATTAAACTTTGTTTGATTTCATCAAAATTGAATTATTGGGGTTCTTTGATATGCCGAATCTAACCGTGTATTTAGATTCTTAATTTTTGGTCCCATTTTCAAATTGGTCTACATTAAGGTCCAAAGGGTCCAAAATTAAACTTAGTTTGATTTTAACAAAATTGAATTCATAGGGTTCTTTGATATGCTGAATCTAAACATGTATTTAGATTTTTGATTATGGGCCCAGTTTTCAAGTTGGTCCAAATCGGGGTCCAAAATTAAACTTTGTTTGATTTCAACAAAATTGAATATATAGGGTTCTTTGATATGCTGAATCTAACCATGTATTTAGATTTTTGATTTTGGGCCCCGTTATCAACTTTGTCCACATTGAGGTCAAAAGGGTCCAAAATTAAACTGTTTGATTTCATCAAAATTGAACTCTTGGGGTTCTTTGATATGCTGAATCTAACCATGTATTTAGATTTTGGATATTGGACCATAATAGGTGAATGTTCAATTTAAAATTTTAAGTTCTTAGACCACATTCATTCTGTGTCAGAAACCTATGCTGTGTCAAATATTTAATCACAATCCAAATTCAGAGCTGTATCAAGCTTGAATGTTGTGTCCATACTTGCCCCAACTATTCAGGGTTCGACCTCTGCGGTCGTATCAAGCTGCGCCCTGCGGAGCATTTTATTTATAAAACTTATACTATAGGTTAATATCAGCAATATCTCGGACAAGTTCTATAATGGTGGCCGATTGACCTTTTAAAAGAGTTATGCCCTTGGAAATATAAAATTTATGTAAAATGGCCTCGTTAGCGCTCTCAAGGTTACAATTCTTGCCAGATTTTTATAAAACTTATACTATAGGTTAATATCAGCAATATCTCGGACAAGTTCTATAATGATGAACGATTGACTTTTTAAAAGAGTTATGCCCTTGGAAATATTAAATTTATGGAAAATGGCCTCGTTAGTGCTCCCAGGGTACAATTCTTGCCTGATTTTTATAAAACTTATACTATAGGTTAATATCAGCAATATCAATTATTTTTAAAAGAGTTATGGTCCTTGGAAATATTAATTTTATGGAAAATTGCATTATTAGCGCTCTCAAGTGTACAATGCTTGCCAGATTTTTATGAAACTTATATCATAGGTTTACATGTATATTAGCAATATCTTGGACAAGTTCCCAAATCAGTGCATAACTATTATTTTTAAAAGAGTTATGCCCCATGGAAACATTAATTATATTTGAAATTGCATTGCATTTCCTCTCAAGCCTTCATTTCTCCCAAGAAATTAAAAAAAAAAATGTTTACGTTATTGCCCTTGGACAGATAAAATATGTGCAACGTGGGGTCATTAGAACTCTGTTCTTTTATTGTTGTTATTACACTTGTCAATTAATGTATTAAGAACAAACAAGTGATTTTTTTTTTTGTAAATCCAATTTGACATTTACTTATGATATCATTTCCTTCAAGAAAGTTGTCTAGTCTATTATTTAGAATGCAATTAAATAATTTACCTATGCAGGAGTTAAAAGCATGTATAATTTTCTGGTTTGCATGAATCTCCAGATTTAAAAACTGGGGTTATATATGCTGATGACCATTGTGACCATTGTAAAACCTGTTGAAAATGCAATATTATACAGTTTTTGTATCAATGGAACTGAAACTGATAAACTTGCCCGTAACATCTCTGCAGGAATACCATTTAAACCTGATGCTTTTCCATTTTAAGTTTCTCACATAATTTGCAATTTCTTTATTTGAGATTCTAAAATCTAATTCACAAAATTGTTTTACTTTCTCCAATTTTTCTATCTCAGAGACCTTATTTCATGTATTCTATTACTATGGGAATCTGATGACTTGTTAAGCTCTGAAAATATTCACTCCTCTGGCTTGGCTGAATCTAGAGTATTATCATTTCTAGATTCTTTTAGTAAATTTGAGTTTCACATATTTCTTGGGATCATAATCCCTTAACTTCTTATCTACCACAGGTACCTTTACAGTTCACTACTACACACTGCTGAGTAGTTAGCTACTGCAGCTGAATTGTAGGTTAACTACCAGAGATAATTTGCAGTGAGAGAATTTTTCCCAAATTGTTCAGGCTGTGTTATGAGTACACTAATTAAATGTTTAATTAATCAGTATTTATTGTATATTAATTGAAAAATGAAACAAATACCAAATCAATTTCTTTCTTTTCATTATCAAGCTTGAAAGCTGCCGTAAACGGACGTAAAACGTTTCCAAATTATTTGTCCATGTTTGGCTTCTTCATCCTCGGAAGACTCGCAATCTTGTTCCGACAAGCTAAATTATCCCTTCCTATACTTCAATTTTGCTTTCTAATTGCATAAATCCTTCAAATTCTTCACTTTCGCTATACGATTTGAACAAAGAAGCCCATTCATCCGCCATTGTTTTAATCGCATTCCGAACACGTGTAAAATTCATCATAATTAAATGTAAACACACACTTTTTATAATAAAGGAATGTACGAGTTGAAAGATTATTCATTTGTAAAACCGAATTTCATTGGTTCATTTCGGGATTCCCCAACAGTTTTGTCCAATCTAAAGGGTTTTAACAGTGGTATATTTTACGGAAATATCCGTCACCGGGACTGCGCAAGTGTATATTTACAGCGGATCTATCAGTCACTGCGAATACACCCTTGATTATGCAAGCGGATTTATCAGTCACTGCGGACAGAACGATGATAAAAACCGCGTATATATCCGTCAGTGGTAGATAAAGAGTTAACTGATCTAGCTGATCTAAAACTTGTTGCTTAAAATGTCTTTTTTATATATATCTTTGCAATTTGGTGTATTCTCTGTAACATTTAAAATATGATACTGTTATAATGGAACAAATAGATATTTAGAAAGTAGTGCTCCTTTATCCATCAAAACTGTTCTTTTCCTTTTTAATTTGAATCAAAATATTTACATTTTTGGTCTTTTTAATTTTTCATACTTTTTTTAGAATTTACAAGCTTTTGAAGCAGCTGTTTGTAGTAAATCAATAAATTGGGTGGCTGCTTTTTCAGAATCAAAATCTTGTTTTAGAAAATCATCTATTTTAGCCAAACAAAGTGGGTGACATAGAGCATCTCTAAATTTTATTGGTGAAGAATTACTCCAAATGTATCCTCCTATCAAATCAGTCATATTTATATTACAGTTTGACGAATTCTTGATATAAGTTGCCATAAGATAATAAATGAAAGTTATCAATGACAGTCAGGAAAAGTTAGTTTAAAATCTGAAACCTCAAAACTAAGTATATTTGACATTAAACATGCTGATACTATTACATATTCAACTACAATAGATCCAACTGATTTATGGCAAGTGAATTACCTAATAAGTCACCAAACATTCTTCCATTCAAGATTTTCATATTAGTGGAAATACAAAATTCTGGTAATTGTTTATCTCTGGTATCTACTTTCTTGTCATAACTATTTCTAATATCTTGTACAATGTCATATTCATAAGTATTTTATAATGTTGTGTGACTATCATATATATCATTTTCTATAAAATCTGGTTCTGCACCTGACCTGGCATTTAAATCACCACAGAGTATAATGTTTCCTTTCATTTTGTATTTATAAATAATATCTCTTTCAATTAAATCTAATATGTCATCTTCAGTTCGATGTAAATAACTAGAGGTACTTGGTATAAAATAAGCCAAACAGAGGTATATATCTTTGCAAAGTTCAAAATCTATATCTAATATGAACCAATTTGATAGTCGTTGCAAGTGTTTTCTAAAATGTTCACCCTTTTCAAATATTGTTATTGATAAGTATGCCAAGTCCCCAATAAAATCTCTGATATTATGACTGAGGTCTTCATACAGGAAAACACTTGAAATCTTCAATATCAATTTATGTATTGTATCCGATGTGAGTTTCACATAAAAGTATAATATCATAACTGTTTATTTGATTGATAACGTTGTGATCTTGAAGCTTATTATATGTTGTTGAATTAAACCCTCCAACATTCCAAACACAAGAAGTCAAGATATAAATACTTTAATCATTTCTTCTGGGCATTGTATCAAAATCTATAGAGCTAAACTGAGTTTCACTATGATATTATTAAATAATTTTACAATTACATTAATTTTGCTCTTAAAAAGGGCCCTTCACTCATAATAAAAAAAATGAATAAGTGGCTCTTTGCTAAATTAATATACAATGCCAACCTTTAATAAATCAACTTAGCTAACTGCTAAATTAGAAATATATATACATGATATATGTACTTGTTACAATCTTAAGTGTTTCAGATTATTACTTATGAATAAAATGTTTTATTAGATAAAGCAATAAAGTATAATATTCCTGTCCACCATGACGGTCTCCTCTGTATCCACCCCGATAAATGTTTCGAACCAGGTCCACCTCTCCCTTTGTAGCTTGAGTTAGAATGTAATAATCATACATTAAAAATAAATGCACTGTTTAGTATCCTGTCAACCTGTGTATAGATTTTAAACCTTTCAGTATGTAGGAGGTAGGCAAGGCTACCGTTTACATAGATACAACCTCTATGAAATGAGTAAACTCTGTAACGTTTACTTTCCTGCACAACCTTTTAATTACATACAAAACAAATAAATTACATCATTATTGAATAGGCAGTGTGCGGTAAATTTTACTCACGTGTTATATGGCATAGAAGGAAAACACATGAAACAATTACCATGATTACTGTGTTGAGGAAACATGTGGTAAAGGTGTCAGACCATCTTTTCACCCACTCCAATTTAGAACATATGTAAAATTAGTCCTTCCCTAAAAAGATATAGTGCTTTTGATGTCATTGTTTTCTTAATCTAACCAAAAGATTTGCAGAAATGAAACTTTTGGTGAAAGAGAAATACTGTACATTCAGAAATTAATGCGTGCATTTATTATTGCGATTTTGAAGAGTGGACACAAATGCGAGATTAATTATTGCGATTTCATGAAAATCTGCACATAGATGTGTGTATCGAATATGATAATGCAAGTTCTTATTATTGCGATACTATCCCAGTCGCATTATTCGCGTTAATAAAAACCTCGCAATAATTTCTGAATTTACAATATATTTAGACCATTTTGATACAAAAGTTACTTGTTCATGAGTTTGCATTAAAATTGAGGATTAATGCGCTCCATACTATATTTATTAAAGATTTCCAGAAAACCAGGGCTATTTTTAGTAGCATTTACCTTCGGACCGTTGGTATTTTATTACAAGACTTTAAACATGACTTGAAAATTGGCATGTAAAAGGTGATACATGTACATTTCAGGATATACCTGCTTTCTATGAAGTTATACTTTGGTAAAAAATTAGAAAGCTGTGAAAATTGAAAAATTTGTTGGAATAGATAGGGATTTTGAATGGTGGTCTGACACCTTTAGAGTAAAAACAGTGAATCACAAAAATCATTTTTTCTAAACTGATCATTCCAAATAAAGGTAGCCAAATTACATGCTTTACAACATTTTTTTTTTTGGGCAAAAAATAAAACAAATAAATGAATTACCTGAAAAGGACAGAACATTACAAAACATTAGTAAAATATTATTTGTCGTCCTATATTTGGGTATTAAGATTTATGACCAAAGTCACCGTCACACAACTCAAGTGCCAGTTAGTGTAGGTTGTATCATCAGCCTGGTCGAACCGACAACTTGAAAATATGTATTCCCAGCTTCTCCATAAAGAATAATGTGTCTGACGTGTGTATTTCTTGATCTTAAATGCATTTTCAAAACATTATGTGCAAGTTATGGACAAATTTGAAATTTTTCTTAAAATCATTATTTTCATTAGCAAAGTGGGCCTTTAAGATAGATGTATTAAACTATTTGACAAGTTTTCACATGGGGCATGATAGTTTATAGCATATTTTTCTTTTGTAGACTGTCATGTCAAAGACATCCCAGAAGTAACTCCTGACACCCATTTACAGGAACCTGCAGCACCAGTAGTTGAAGGTAATCATCTAATGCTAATTATTCAGATACCGGCTGAAATGATTTATAATTACTTGTTTCTAATATACAGAAACCTTGATATCTGCTTATAATGTTATAATGAAAATGATGGAAAACCCAACAAATTGATGGGAAAAGTGAAATAGGCTATTGATAAAGATTGATTGATTACAGATCACATTAACTTTAAAATCATTCTCATCTTATTTATACTTTCCTCAACGTGTTGAATATATTTTGATAATCATTCTTACTAGTTCCTCTCACAAGGGATGTGACGTCAATATCATTTTTTTTTTTTTGTAACTATTATTTTGTCTTTTGTTTATATGGTTATTGTGGACTTGAATAAGTCTGAAAATGAATTTTATTTATTTTGTAACCAAGTTCTCTGCTTGGAGAAAAGTTGCATATAAATAAAAATTTTTACAAGATTTATTAGATATTCTTTAACAATACCAAAAGATTTTGTCTTTTTATTCATTTGGTTATTCATAAACATCCCCTTTTTCTTGACACCAGATAATATTTTATTCTCCAAGCAGAGAACTTGGTTACAAAAATTTTTTTTTTTTGACTTTTGTCTTTTGTTCATACATGTCATATGGTTATTTTGGACTCAAATAAGTCGGAAAGTGAATTTAATTTTTGGGAAGTTTGCTATAGCAATACTTTCCTAAGGCGTCGGCCTCTAACTTCCGGTGACAGACTATCGCAAATGTTCTGCTCCAAGATAATGTAGTACTAGTGTTTGAATACTGATTCCAGGAAGATGCTTTTGAAATTTTGAGTCCTTTTGAAAAGATTACAGCTTGAATAAAAAGGAATGAATGTTCACCGACAATTCATGTGAATTTAACTTCATTTTGAAAATGATTATTACAAACACTACTTCGTGGATTTTCCATGCGCTGAAGAGAAAATCAAAGAAATCTACGCGAGACATCGTTTCATTCATGAATATTTCATGAATGAACATTTTCCCGCGCAATTTTACTATGTACGATATTTACAAATGTTTAGTATTAAATATAAAGTAAAAGCCCGAGTGTATCGAAAGAATCCAGTATGACTGACATTACTGAATGCAATGTATTTTTAACATGTTTATATTTTGACCAAGCCGTCGGATAATTGACAAGTGATGAAAGTTTGATTGAACAATTATACACAGGTGACAGAAATACTCGATAATCATATGGCTTATGTCACACGCCAAGGATGAGTAAAGGTAAATACCGGCTATGATAGAACAGTGCATGTTTTGTCAAAACATCGATCGGAAGGTTTTAATGCCAAAACATATGAAAACTTTTGAATTCCGCTATTTAAATACTAGCTATTTCACATTCCAATGTGAATTTAAGGACCTTCACTCGGCCAGCATGCTCAGTCACAAGGATAAAACTGACAGCTGAAAACATTGACTCAATGACAGTTCGTACATATCACAGCCAATGCCCTCAGTGTTACGATTAACAATAACATTTGTACACAAATCGTTACAAGGATAAGGCAGACAAGTCAGCTTCTACTTAGAATAACTCAGTGTATCAAGACAAGTGCTGTAGCAACATGATTAAATAAAATCTCTCCATGTAATAGCAAAATGACTTTCTTACTCTTAGTGCTAGTCCAAATAATTATGACGAACCAAAATCTCAAATGTTATTGCCTCAATGCTTAATTTCACAGCATCAACTTTAAAATGTGTTACAGGGTTATAAGCTCCTCTATGAATCTAGTGTTTATAAACTTGTTATTCCTTTCGTCATACTGCTATTGTTATGTCCCCACCGTATTTTAAAAGTTTTACCCTTTTTCTTCTGTTAGTATGTACGTCCCTTACTTGTACATACGTCCGTACATCCAAAAATTAGTTTCTGTTCTCTAACTTTAGTTTTACTAAACCAAATTGTATGAAACTTATATGCAATACTTATTTCGACAAAACACAGGTCAAGTTGAATTTTGGTGGCGTCGATTTTACAATTCTAGAGTTATTCTCCTTAACAAATGGAAAAGTTGCTTGAATTTTTGTTTACGATCTCTAACTTTAGTTTGTCTCAACCAAATGTTATGAAACTTATACACAAAGCTCATTATCACAAAACACTGTTTAGATTTGAGTTTTGGTGGCGTCAGTTTTACTGTTCTAGAGTTATGCCCTTTACAAATTTAAAATTGTGATTGTTGTCGAGCCTTCGACTTTTGTCGAAAAAGCGAGACATAGCGATCCTACATATTGTCGGCGTCGTCCACAAATATTCACTCTGTGGTTAAAGTTTTGAAATTTAAATAACTTTCTTAAACTGTCCTGGATTTCTACCAAACTTGGACAGAAGCGTGTTTATGATCAAACGATAGTACACAGAGTAAATTTTGTACAAAAAATTCCCTTTATCAATATTTTACTTATAAATGGACTTAATTTTGCTGCCAGGAAACATTACATTCACTCTGTGGCTAAAGTTTTAAAATTTAATAACTTTCTTAAACTATCCCGGATTTGTACCAAACTTGGACAGAAGCTTGTTTATGATCTAAAGCTAGTATCTAGAAGGAAATTTAGTTAAAATTTTGTTCTTGTTTTTCCGTATTTTACTTATTAATGGACTTAGCTTTTCTTCCAGTTAACATTACATACAATCTGCAGTTAAATTTTTAAAACATCTATTAGATCCATAAACTATCCTGGATTTTTACCAAACTTGGACAGAAGCTTCTAACAATCAAAAGAAAGTATATAGAGAGGAATATTTTATTAACTTTTTCCTTATTTTTGTTGAGCCTGCGATTCACAGCAAAAGTAGGCGAGACACTGGGTTCCGCGGAACACAAATATTTTTCAATTCCGTGCTCTAACTTTAGTGTGTCTCAACCAAATGTTACGAAACTTATACACAATACTTTTAACCACAAAACCAAGATCAAGTTTGAATTTTGTGCCGTTTACTGTTATGGTTAGGGTTATGCCCAGTTACAAATGGAAAAAATACTATAAAATCACAGGCCCTAGATATGGCATGGGCAAATAAAGAAATTTAACAGAGCTTATTGTATATTTGATTATTTTAGAACAACAGTTTAAGGTTTCAATAGAAAATATCATAATTTTAATGACAAACTGAAAAAAATAATTTTGATAATTGCTGAAAAGAAAATGGTTTAGTTAAAAATATCAAAGCTGTGATTAAATACATATTTGAAATAATACAAATCTATAACCTATTTGAAATAATACACATCTACAGTTGCAAACTTTCTAGAGTTGCTATCCAGCACTTTGATTTTAAACATTTGTTAAACCAAGTTCTCTGCTTGGAGAATAAAATATTATCTAGTGTCGAGAAAAAAAGAGATATTTATCGATGATTAGCCATGGCATGTGGGTAATCCTATCATTCATTCAAGAAAACTTGAAATAGCTGTGTGAGATTATTTGTCTGATATATACTACATTTATAATAAGGATCCTGTATAATATCAAATGTCATGACTGTCTTTGTTTTTGAAATATCGACTTGTACAAGTCGAAATTAGTGATATTGTGTGTACCTTTCAAAATTACACAAGTTTCCACCTGCTTAACTCTTGAATTAAATACTAAAGACAAAATAACTGCATGTTGTCATTAAAGAACATATATATTCAGCAGTTGCTCATTTATCATAGATCTGCTATGATCATGTGATTAATGTCATTGATTATGGTATTATACTTTAGTAGAAATACTCAATTTAACATATAGCTACCAATTTTATATAGACTTGCAAAAATTCTTTAAACTCCAAATTATGGGTCATACATACATATTTACCCAAGAGACTGAGATTTCAAAGACAGGAATTGAGGCCTGTGAAATTCTGTGTAATGAAAACTAATACTATAACAAGTCTGTCCTATTTGGACTTGAATAAGTCTGAAAATGAATTTATTCTTTTATAAGAATATCTACTCTGTTTTGAGCAAGGTTACATTGAAGTCAAAATTTTTATAAGATTTATCTGATTTTCTGTGATAATTCCAAAACTGCAAAAGCTTTGGTTCCAATTTTTATTTTGTCTTTTGTTCATGTGGTTATTTTGGACTTGAATGAGTCTGAAAATGAATTTTACTTTTTGTAACTTAGTTCACTGCTTGGAGAAAAGTTGCATATTTTTACAAGATTGATCAGATATTCTTTAATAATAACAAAAGATTTTGTCTTTTTATTCATTTGGTTATTCATAAACATCCCCTTTTTCTTGACACCATATAATATTTTATTCTCCAAGCAGAGAACTTGGTTATAAAAAAGTTTTCTATTTTTATCTTTTGTTGATATGGTTATTTTGGACTCGAATAAGTCGGAAAGTGAATTTAATTTTTTTAAACCAAGTTCTCTCCTTGGAGAATAAAATATTATCTACTGTTGAGAAAAGGGGATGCTTAACGATGATTAGCCAAGGGATGTGGATTATCCTATCATTCATTCAGAAAAACTGGAAATAGCTGTGTGAGATTATTTGCCTGATATATACTACATTTATAATACATTTATAATAAGGAACCTGTATATTATCAAATGTCGTGACTGTCTTTGTTTTTGAAATATCGACTTGTACAAGTCGAAATTAGTGATATTGTGTGTACCTTTCAAAATTACACAAGTTTCCACCTGCTTAACTCTTGAATTAAATTCTAAAGACAAAATAACTGCATGTTGTCATAAAAGAACATATATATTCAGCGGTTGCTCATTTATCATAGATCTGCTATGATCATGTGATTAATGTCATTGATTATGGTATTATACTTTAAGTAGAAATACTCAATTTAACATATTGCTACCAATTTTATATAGACTTGCAAAAAATCTTTAAACTCCAAATTATGGGTCATACATACATATTTACCCAAGAGACTGAGATTTCAAAGACAGGAATTGAGGCCTGTGAAATTCTGTGTAATGAAAAACTAATACTATAACAAGTCTGTCCTATTTGGACTTGAATAAGTCTGAAAATGAATTTATTCTTTTATAAGTATATCTACTCTGCTTTGAGCAAGGTTACATTGAAGTCAAAATTTTTATAAGATTTATCTGATTTTCTGTGATAATTCCAAAAACTGCAAAAGCTTTGGTTCCAATTTTTTATTTTGTCTTTTTGTTCATGTGGTTATTTTGGACTTTAATAAGTCTGAAAATGAATTTTACTTTTTTTTGTAACCAAGTTCTCTGCTTGGAGAAAAGTTGCATATTTTTTACAAGATTTATCAGATATTCTTTAATAATAACAAAAGATTTTGTCTTTTTTATTCATTTGGTTATTCATAAACATCCCCTTTTTTCTTGACACCAGATAATATTTTATTCTCCAAGCAGAGAACTTGGTTATAAAAAAATTTTCTATTTTTATCTTTTTGTTTATATGGTTATTTTGGACTCGAATAAGTCGGAAAGTGAATTTAATTTTTTAAACCAAGTTCTCTGCTTGGAGAATAAAATATTATCTAATGTTGAGAAAAAAAGGGGGATGTTTAACAATGATTAGCCACTCCTATCATTCATTCAGAAAAACTGGAAATAGCTGTGTGAGATTATTTGTCTGATATATACTACATTTATAATAAGGATCCTGTATAATATCAAATGTCATGACTGTCTTTGTTTTTGAAATATCGACTTGTACAAGTCGAAATTAGTGATATTGTGTGTACCTTTCAAAATTACACAAGGATCTACCTGCATAACTCTTGAATTAAAATTCTAAAGACAAGACAAAATAACTACATGTTGTCTTTAAGGAACATATATTCAGCTGTTGCTCATTTATTGTAGATCTGCTATAATCATGATAATCATGTGATAATGTCATTGATTATTGTATCATACTTTAAGTAGAAATACTCAATTTAACATATTGCTACCAATATTATATAGACTTGCAAAAAATCTTTAAAGTCCAAATTATGGGTAAACATACATATTTACGCAAGAGATTGAGATTTCAAAGACAGGATTTGAGGCCTGTGAAATTCTGTGTTATGAAAAACTAATACCATAACAAGTCTGTCCTATTTGGACTTGAATAAGTCTGAAAATGAATTTTATTCTTTTTGTAAGTACATTTACTCTGCTTGGAGCAACGTTGCATTGCAGTCAAAATTTTTATAAGATTAATCTGATTTACTGTGATAATTCTAAAAATTGCAAAAGCTTTCATTCTTTTTTTTTTTTATTTTGTCTTTTGTTCATATGGTTATTTTGGACTTGAATAAGTACAAAAGTGAATTTCATTTTTTCGGACATGTAAGTACATTAATTCTGATTGGAACAAGGTTACATTGAAGTACAAATTTTAACAAGATTTATCAGATCATCTGTGATAATACCAAAACCTTTTGTTCCTATTTTCTATTTTGTCTTTTTGTTCATATGGTTTTAAATAACTTATTTTGGACTTGAATAAGTCTGAAAATGATTTTTTTCTTGTAACTAAGTACTCTGCTTGGAGCAAGATGGCATTTAAGTACAAATCTTTACAAGATTTATCAAATATTTTTGAAAATACCAAAAGCTTTCGTTCCTCTATTTTATTTTGTCTTTTATTCATTTGCATACTTAATCCAATAAAATGGTATCTGATGTCAAAAAGAGGGTGTTCATTGATAATCAGCCAAGGGATGGGGTAATCCTATCATTCATTCAGAACAGAAAAACTGAAAGCTGTAAGAATACTTTTCTCTGATTACACTATTTGGCAAAAATTTAAAAGTTTAAAGTTAAATCATTTTAATTTATTTGTCAAATGAACATTGAAAAGCTATCTGTTTAAGGAAAAAACCAAACTGAAAGATGGTTTAAAATTGTTGTAATAACATGAATAATAAATAGAAAAAAACACTCAAATACTCCAGACTTTGCATAGGCACAAAAATATATGACTGATATATTTTTGTATTTAGGCAAGTCGAAATTTGATGATTATATTCATTGAAATTATTAAAATCATTGTCCCTTCATAATCGTCTATTCATCTGAAGCAGCTTTAAACAAAACAGACTTTTTCCAGTCTGAGGACTAAAGATGACTCCTTCAGGTCGATTCTTGTAATAAGGGACATAATCCCTACTGAAAAATAAGTAATCTATGTGAATTTTCAGCTGTACAAAAATTGACTTGCAGAAGTCATTTTATGTTTAAATTGAGGTTTGTTGAATATTGACTTAAGTCGAATTGTGATTCATGAAAAAGAGAAATAACTCTTGTATTTTACTTATTTTGACTTGTAGAGGTCAAAACATGTTTCGACTTGTATGTGTCTGAGCTCTGACTGATAGACAGATCAACACAATAACAGACTCATATACATCGACACATTGCTATATTGACACACTGACAGATCAACACTTTTACAGATTCATACATCAGCATATTGACATATCGACAAACTGACAGATCAACACAAAACAGACTCATTCATTGACACATTGGCATATTGATACACTGACAAATCGACACATAAACAGATTCATACATCAACACATTGCTATATCGACACACTGACAGATTAGAAAAATAACAGACTCATATATCGACTCATTGACATATTGAAACACTGACAGATCAACACATTAACGGACTCAACATCAACATTTGACATATCGACACATTGACAGATCAACACATTAATAGATACATTCATCAACACATTGACATATTGACACAGTGACATTTTAACACATTAACAGACTCACACATCGACACATAGACATATTGACAAACTGACAGAACAACACATTAACAGGCTAATACGTCAACATTGGACATATTGACACACTGACAGATTTAACACATTAACACATTTATATATCAACACATTGACATATCGATACACTGACAGATCAACATATTAACAGACTCGTACATCAACACATTGGCATTTTGACACACTGACAAATCAACATATTAACAAACTCAAACATCAACAAGTTGACATATTGACACACTAACAAATCAACAAATAAACAGACTCATACATCAGCACATAGACATATTGACACACTGATTTAACACATTAACAGATATATCAAACATTGACATATTAACAGACTCCTACATCAACACATTGACATATTGACACACTTACAGATTAACAATTCACCAGACTCAAACATCAACACAATGACATCTTGAAACACTGACAGATCAACACTTTAACACACATACATCATCACGATGATAGATCAACACATTAACAGACACATTGACATATTGACACACTGACATATCAACATATTACCAGACTCAGACTTCAACAAATTGACATATCGACACACTGACAGATCAACACTTTAACACACATATATCATCACACTGATAAATCAACACATTGACAGGCTCATACATCAACACATTGACATATTGACACACTAACATATCAACATATAACCAGATTCAAACATCAACACATTGACATATAGACACACTGACAGATGAATACATTAACAGACTCGTACATCAACACATTGACATATTGAAACATTGACAGATCAAAACTTTAGCACACATACATCATCACGCTAATAGATCAACACATTGACAGGCTCATACATCAACACATTTGATATTGACACACTGACATCAACATATTACCAGATTCAAACTTCAACACATTGACATATTGACACACTGACAGATCAACATCTTTCCAGACTCAAACATCAACACATTGACAGATACATCAACACATTAACAGACTCATACATTGACACATTGACAGATCTACACATTAACAGACTGAAACATTCATACGTCGACATATTGACACACTGACAGATCAACACATTAACAGAATCATACATCAACATGTAGACATATCAACACACTGACAAATCAACATATTAACAGATACATTTTTCAACACATTAACATACTTCTACATCATCACACTGATAGATCAACACATAAACAGATTCATACATCAATATATAGACATATTGACACACTGACATTTCAGGACATTAACAGATTCATATATCAACACATGGACATACCGATAAACTGACACTGTCATATCAATACATAAACAGGCTCATACATCAACACATATACATATTGACACACTGACATGTCAGCACATAACAGATTCATATATCAACACATGGACATACCAACAAACTGACAAATCAACACATTAACATACTTCTACATCATCACACTGACAGATCAACACATAAACAGGCTCATACATCATAAACATCATACATCAATATATAGACATTCACGCATATAGACATATTCACGCACTGACATGTCAGCACATAACAGATTCATATATCAACATATGGACATACCGACAAACTGACAAATCAACACATTAACATACTTCTACATCATCACACTGACAGATCAACACATAAACAGGCTCATACATCAATATAAAGACATATTCACGCACTGACATTTCAGGACATTAACAGATTCATATATCGACACATGGACATACCGACAAACTGACAAATCAACACATTAACAGACTTTACATCATCACACTAACAGATCAACACACCAACAGGATCATACATCAACACATAGACATATAGACACTCTTGACAGATTGAACCACAAACATATTAACCAACTCATACATTAACACATTAACATATTGACACACTGACAAATCAACACATTAACAGCCTCTAACATCTACAAGTTGACATATCGACACATTAACAGACTCACACAGCGACACATTGGCATATAGACACACTGACAGATGAACACTTTAACAGATTCATAAATCTACACATGACATATCAACACATCAACATATCAACACATTAACATACTAAAACATCTACACATTGACACATCGACACACTGACAAATCAACACATTAACACTCATACATCAACACACTGACAGATCCACATATAACAAGACTCATACATCAACACAATGACATATTGATACCTTGAGAGACTCAAAAATCAATGCATTGCCATATCAACACACTGACAGATAAACACATTAACAGATTCAAACATCAACACATTAACACACTGATATATCAACACATTAACACTCGTACATCGACACATAAACATATTGACACACTGACATATTAATTAAATTTCAGACTCATACATCGACACATTGACATTCTGAAACACTAACAGATCAACAAATTAACAGACTCGTACATCAACATGTAGACATATCAACACACTTATAAATTAACACATTAACAGATAAATTCATCAACACAGAGATATCGACAAACTGACATTTTAACACATTATCAGACTCATACATCGACACATAGACATATTGACACACTGAAATTTCAACACATTAAAATATTCATATATCAACACATTGACATATTAAAACACTATCAATTTAACACATTAACAGACTTCTACATCATTACACTGACAGATCAATACATAAACAGGCTAATACATCAACACATAGACATAAAGACATTCTGACATATTAAACACATAGACATAAAGACATTCTGACATATTTAACACATTGACATCGAAAAATGACATATAAACATATTAACCAACAAAACTATCTATGAGTGTGTGTATGCATACATTTTTTCACAACATGAACAAATCTAAACTTTCAAACTTTATTTTTTTTTTAGATTCCATCGGAAAAGGGCAACAGTCTGCCATGTTAAATCGTTTATTAGGGAAGGGCAGCTATGAATCATTTGATATGAGATGCATGGTAACCGGCCAGTTTTCTGTTGGGAAATCGACTCTTGTGAAGCTGTTAGCTGGAGATATTATACCAGATGGTCGACACCCAACTGATGGAATCTCTCTTGTTGAAGGTCGCTGTGGCCTTGATATTCAGACAAAAGAGTGGATTCTTGTTGATCCAGGTGAGAAAAGGCACAAGTAGAATATCTGACCACATTTAAAAAAAAACTCTATTGCATGGACTGAGCTATCAGCAGACATGTTATAGCACTGATTTAAATAGTTTCACATTGTAGCCATTTTTTGTGCCTTCTATTCACGTACCATATTAATTCTATATTTCAAATCTTATTTGTGTATGAAAATCTTATCATCATTACTAATATTATTAGAAGGATGTTAAGGTTTTATATTTTGATATTTAATTTTAATGTTAAAATCAGGCAGTGAATTGACATTTATTTTCCACAATCAATGATTTCATCAATCAATCAGTTAAAATGCCTCTCTGTAAAATATTTTAATAGCATCATTTGAGTGTTACACCTGATAATATATGATTCTTATCTTAATTCTGATTTTTCTTAGATACTTCACTCGGCTCTGACAACCTGTTTTGGGTTTGATTTGCCTAATGTATTAAATATAATTTCAGAAGCTTATAATGCCCTGGATGTTGTGTACAATAAGGTTTTAATGACCTCTCTGGAAGAGGAAGAAAGTGAACAAACCGAAAAGTTAGACCAGGCTTCAGATACAAGAACAACTAGTTATGCCAAAACCACACTTTCCTCTTTGCCCTCAGAACAGTCTACAGCAGCACTATATCTACCACCTCAGAAATCCTCCAATGTGCCTTCTACGTTAAAACAGATGGAAAAGAAAACAAAAACCAGAATGACAAAAGAAGAAATAAGAAGGAAAATGGAAAAAGTCCTCAAAAGTGGGCAGTATAAGATGAAAGTTGGACGTCTTATCTTCTGGGATTTTGGTGGACAATATGTTTATTTAACAACACATCAGACCTTCATGACGTTCCGAGCGTTGTTTCTTGTAGTATTTGATGGGAGCAAAGATTTGCATGAACAGGTCCCTGATGTGATGTGTTTTCCAGGGCAGCACATGACTCCAACTCCAGCAGGTAATATGCATGTTATTTACACACCGATAATGCAAACAGGTCATATTTCTATAAAAGCAAGGTGATAATTTAAAATTTTTGAAATTGCATTTTGCAGCATTGATTTGAGGTAAGACAATAATATTGCCGTCAACATTCATCAATGATACCAGGTTTAAATTTTTGTACGTCAGACTAGTGTTTTGTATACACTAACATGATCAGTTAAATTCGAATCAAATTGAGAGGCCAAATCATTTAGGAAGTTAGAGCATGAACAAAAAAACTGAAAAAGACAGAGCCAAATTTTCAAATCAGTCAAGATAACAATAGAATTACATCATGATTTATTGTGATAAAGCGCTATCCTTTAAATTTCTTTAGATTTTGAATGTGTGAATTCTCTGAAAAAGGAGCTGATGAACACTAACTACACTGGTGTTATCATTAGGAAAAAAATCAGTGTAACACTTATTGAGAGACTACACTGTATTTTGGGAAGTATAGTTTTGAACTTGTTCTGGCAGTATTTTGAAGGTTTTGCTTTGCTAGAACGAAAACTGAACACGTTTATATAAACCTGTGTAGAAAGAACATAGCATACGATATATTGTAGTATGTCCGTCCATGAATTAACATTTCATGCACACAGTACATTTTTTGTTTTATCAGTTCTCATATTAACGCAAGTATTATTTGAAGGAATAACGCTTCTTTTTTATTTATATGATTTTCAATGATGTAATTCCAAAGATTGAAATTAGTCCAAATTTATATTTTTCCCTTGTTATACCCACCATTGTTTTGTATTGTTTGTATATATGTAAATATTGTATTCCTTTTGTTACACGTATGTATTGTGTCTGAGTGATCAAATAAAGTCATATTATATTATTATTAAGGTCAAATGGAATAGATAAGGTTTTTAAATTTTCAATTTTGACTTATTTAGTTAAAACAAACTAATTTTAAATATAAATCTTAGGAAATGTGGACTACTTTTCAATAATATAACTTGGTATTAATCGTCTGTTATAAGGTCCGGGAACACAGTTGTCGTCCTTTGATTTTCGTCTTTACTGTGGACAGTGCATCTGTCACCAAGGTCCAGAGCACTGTTAGATAAGGGGAGCTAACTCGTGTGTGATGGAACCAAGGGACAGTGGTCAGTCTATCGCTAGACTTAATTTTCTTATAGGCATAGCTTAAAACAAAATACTGAACTCCGAGGAAAATTCAAAAAGTCCCTAATCAAATGGCAAAATCGAACAATAAAACACATCAAACGAATGGACAACAACAAGGAATGTTTTCATAATTTAATCAACAACAAAAAATTAGGTTAATGATGGTAAGAAATCAATCAGTAAACAATGCCAATTAATAATAATCTAATTCAAGTACAAGGATATCAAATCCAAAGTAAAACTATTTCTCCTTACAATGTAACACATAAAATAAATACCAAAATTACTTAATCATAAAATGCACTTAATCTCATATTCAAAATGTAAAAGTCTCAAGCCTAAAGATACTCAGAAGTATTTTCTAAAGTTAAATTATGACAAATGTATGAGTCGGAGATAAAATTTTGTCTCCACACTACACAGTTAACTGGTAGACTGGTAGATAGTCTTATAGGTTCAGTATAATGACATGAGTAGTGAGAGGTTCTGCTTCAGAAATACTGACTGCTTTCTAAAAATCTCAAAAATAAAAAAATGAGTCAAAGATACATGTTTGTCTCAACACTACAAAGTCAACTGGTAGACTGATCAACAGTCTTACACATCCAGTACAATAGATTTTAGTAGTGCAAGTTAAGGTTTCGAAAAGATGACTGTTTTTCCTAAATTTCACAATGCGATTTATACTAAAACACCAAATAACTCAATTTGTCTTGACATGTAAATAGTACTCTCATTAGCAAAAATAGACTTTAATTGACAAAGCCTAATCCTGTAATGTT
Source organism: Mytilus coruscus (assembly GCA_017311375.1). Classification (NCBI taxonomy): domain Eukaryota; kingdom Metazoa; phylum Mollusca; class Bivalvia; order Mytilida; family Mytilidae; genus Mytilus; species Mytilus coruscus. Next base: position 84,200,109 of record CM029605.1, read on the forward strand.
TTGATAACATCTTAAACTTTCCAAGTGACATATGCTCATTAATCTGGTCCGCCGTTCCATCTATAGCTTCGCACCGAAGGAACGGGTTGGAGCCATTGTCACATTGGCATTAATTGGACAAGTCTTACAAATTCAACGATTCGCTAATAAAATAGACCAATTATAGTGATAGGAAATTAGCCTCAATTGTTAATACTGTGATGCCGCAAAATAAACAAGTATCTGTTAATTAACCTCATGGTGGTAGCGCAGATAAATGATCAACGAGCGTGTTATCACGTTCTTGACAAAAGGAGCCGGTATCTTTTATTCCCTTAAGAACTCCGTCGAATTATAAATGTGCTAATTTCTCGTTTGATTTCCTATCATACATAATAAACATAGCACAAGATGCACTAGTCTCGTCGAATTATTAAATCCCGTGGTCAGAATTCTGACCACGGGATTTAGGCCGTACCTGTTGTCAGTGTAACGATAAGTGAACACAACAGGGGTCCAGTTTAATATGCTCATTACAATTAATATTTCAAAACAAAGTGCCTTGAGCAAACTGTGACATTTCGAGTACTAATGCTACAGCATAGGTAAAACTGATTGAACAAATTAATTAAAATTTTTACAAAAGACAAACATAAAATTTTCTTTCTAAAGATAAAACATATTTCTTATACAAAATCATACTATTAAAAATATAAGCCAAATAACACACCATGACATATAACTTGCACATTTTTTTCGTACACTGTCCAGATACATTTCTTTATAGTTTACACGTTAAATAGTAGGGGATGAATTTTCATGTACAAAATGTGGGATTTTGAAGGAAAATTAGTGATTTGGTCCATTTTTAAAAGGTCAACAATTAGTATATCTGAAGCTGTCAAACAAATTGCAGACTCCCTTAACCTAACTTGTCCATATTTTGAGTTAGAGCCCATGGATATTTTTAAGATTTTGACATTATTTGTCCAAATGTAGTACACTGCACTTTAAAAACTTTTTTAGATAGAGCAAGTGTGTTTTTTTCTAATTTGTTGTCTAAAAGAAATCATAACGGAATAACTGTGTTCTTAGCCTTAAATGATAATTAAAAACGAAACACAGTGATAAAACTACATCCCAGGGCTGTTCTTACACAGAACTGACCATTACTTATGTGGTGTGAAATTTTATGTTGTATACGTTTTAATTGTAAACAGGTCTTTAGCATTGATACCTTTTTTTCATATGCATTCTTTAATCTACGTGTTGATGAAATAGACTGAAGAACAAATACAACAATAGTGTATATACATATACACTGAACATGTTGAAAAAGTTGTCCCTTTTTGACAGAGAATCCAATTTAGGGGAAGACTTTTATCATCTGTTTGGTTGACAAAGTCATCAGCATTTTTTTTTAATAACAGGTGAACAACCTAAAAGACAATGAAAAACCTAAAGTGTAGGATCACAACTATAAAAAATGCAGAATGTATATACTTTTTTTGTACTTCTTTTAAGACAGATTTTGATTTTATTTTGTAGTATTCTTGCAATATTGGGTCAATTCCATCCTGACGTATTGTAAGGTTGTATATGCAGGCATTCCAAAGATCTTGTTTGTTGCAACTCACAAGGACAAAGTACAATTGGTGAGTGATCTAGTGTAAGCTATATGGTAGTAAGTTATTGTCATTTTGAAAACTTAGAAAATGTGTACAAATTGCCCCAATTGCTAGCATAAAAACCAGGTTTAATCCTCCATTTTCGACATAAGAAAATGCCTGTACCAAGTCAGTAATATGACAATTGTTATCCATTCGGTTGATTGTGTGAGCGTTTGATTTTCCCATTTGATTATTTTGATTACTTTTTAATTTTCCACGGAGTTCAGTATTTTTTATGATTTTCTTATAAGAGCTTGTATGCTTACATATAATGATGTCCTGCCCATATATCTTAACTTGACCAAAACTTTTGTGAAACTACACTTTTAAAAGAACAAGATCCTTATTGGTTTGTGGGTAATACACTTAAAATCAGATTACGGGGCCTATAAATAGAGTAGAAGACATGAAGAACCACTTATAGATAAGTAAATGATATTTGGTATGAAATTGTATCAATATTCCATTTGATACATCTCATTTCCATGGAGATAAGTTGGCCCTGCCACTCTTAGTCATGTTTTTTTTTACGTAAAACAATTGATCAGTTTACATGTTAAAGTTTAATTAAATTTAGTTTTATTTCAACAATCAGGTTGTCAATATGAAGCTTAATTATTAAGAATAGTAGTACTGCACAAGATGCACTTCTCTACAATTAATATTTCCTCGGTGATGTGTGAGGCCAAAAAGTAATACAATTGTTGAACAGATGATGAAATAAAACATGATATACAACAAATTCGAACAAGAAATGCATGATAACGATACGTACTTTATTTTAAAGGAAGTTCATTTTTGTTTAACTGCAAATTTAAATACTACATTTTCCGTATTTTCACGCAAATTCTGAAGTACTCTATACTAAACTATTAATACCTTCTTGACCTGTTTAAAATGTATTGCCAATCTATTAAAATGTTACTTTTTTTTTTCCTAGTGGTATCTTTAGAAATATAGAAGCTAGGTTAAAAGTGTAATAATTGACCTGTAAGAGTAGATGTATCTACTTTGAAAATTTAAGATAAATCTAGTTATTTTCTATTTGGAATGTTCCATCATTGAAGATGCACATACATCATGTTCCCGATACATACTCTTTACAGCCTCAGGTTTATTTATCCGGGACATTTTCATGTTTTAATAGGAGAATGTTGAGACACGACGTGAAGAGCTTTACAGTGGAATTGAGAAGTTGTTTAAAGACCACGAGGACAACATCATCTGGTCCTTAGGCCTTTAATATTTGTCAATGCCAAAGATCAAGCTGACCCAGAAATAGAGGTTCTGAAGAAAACAATAACAGAACTAACATTCGACCACCCATGTTGGGGTGAAAGGATGCCGAATGCATGTGTTCCACTGGAGCTCGAGATCGCTGAATTGGTGGCAGAAGGGAAACAAATTATGTCTTTGGTTGAAGTTAAAGAATTAAATGCCATCAGCGAGGTGTCTGTCCTGTCTCCTGAGCAGCTGACCGATTTTCTACATTATCAACATTCTCTAGGGAAAATTGTCTATTTTGACACCCCACAGCTGAGAGATAACGTTATCATAAGTCCCCTTCTTATGGTGGAAGTTATGAGATCTTTTATTACTGGTGTGTAAATATTTTCATTGAGTAATAATTAAATTGCTGGTAAAAATACACAACATACCAAAATATTGTTTACCAGGCATTTAGAGCACTGGGGACTGTTAACTGATGCTTTTCACTAATCCTTTAAACTTTGTAAGAACTTTTTATTATACAATTAGTCAAAATTAATCTTTTCTTTAGGTATTCATAGCGTCACTACTTATTAAATTATAGCTAATTATTTTATCATGTTGTAAAACTTTGGAGAGAATGGATGTTTTAACTTACGTTTTGTAAAAATTATGCAAAATTTAAAGTTAAAACTGAAACTGATATTTTATAGTTATTAAGATGTAGGTATAACTATAGAACTACATGTACATGGTTTCTAAATATAGAATATATTAAATGGGGTAATGTTCTTCCAAATGAGAAAGGATTCTATTTTGATCATCGAACGCCTTTAATAAAGAAAATTTAATTACTCCAAAAATAGGACATTTTATTGAAGTATTAAGATAATTTTGTTTTCATGTCCTGACTTAGGTGAGCAATATAACTCTCATAGTACCTTTTAATATAAATATATTTTTTACTTTGATTTCAAGTCATAAGATTGATTTTTTTTCATTTTCATAGATGTTGAATTCTGGCCAAAAGAAGATAAAACGAGAAAAACCTTCAAAAAGATGTCTGAAAATGGAATGATACAAAAATTAGACCTCTACCAGATTTGGGAGCAAGAAGAATTTTGTCAGATTTTACCATTTAAAGAGTACATATTTGATATGCTGATACACCTTGATATCGTATCTGAACAGCGTAGATATGATACAAAAACAGGAAGTCGGCTACCAGTAGAACACTTCTTTGTACCCTGTATGCTTACCCAAAGAAATGATACAGATTTCTTGACACAAGAATGTACACCAGAGAGGACACTTAGTTTGGCCTTTGTTTTTAAAGGCACCATCATACCTCCAGCCTTACCAAACCGTCTAATATGCGCATGTCTGAGTATATGGACATTAAAACAATACCGTGGAAGGAAACTTATGTTTTCTGGGTTTGTTGGGTTATCAGTTGATAAAGAGCATGATATTGTTGTCTGTGTAGAAGGCAACAAGATCTTACTGTACCTAGTCCACAAGCGCTCCAAGGGTTTGATAATACCTGATATAGCCACCAGTGTCCGGGATTGTTTGTTTATTACTTTAGAGAGAATCTCAGAATTTTATCAGTCCTCCATCCATTGTAAAGCCAGCAGCAAGTTACCCTTCCACACTGAGTATTCCTGCTCAAAATTAAGCTGCTTCACTTCAGAAAACAAGATGGCTTCAGAAATTGAGGAGTGTCTTTGTGAACACGGTGAAAACATTAAAGATAACTGGAGTATTTGGAACAAGAAAAGGTATGTATATACATTTATTGGTACACAATGGAGAGATATTTAGAATTTGATTTCTAAGCCTATCGACAAGTTCCCTTATTGCAGAAGAAGATTACTACCATATTGCTACTCGATTTATATATATATGTAAGACATTCTATCTTTCAACTCTATATAAGAAAGAAGATATGGTATATGATTGCCAATGCGACAACTCTCCACCATAAACCAAATGACGTAGAAGTCAGCAATTATTGGTTATGGTACTGCCTTCAACAATGAGCAAAACCCATTCTGCATATCAAGCTATAAAACTTGTTATGAAAAGCTTTAAAAATGTCCATAAATTCAGAGACAAATTTATATCTGTGTCAGCTTGTTGTGGGACAAACATGACAAAGGGATCATGCCAATGTGGCTATGACAACCTTTTTAAGGTAGAAGAGCAGTGTCATCCATATGTAGTTAACAGTTGGTCCACATATATATTACTTTTTAAAATTATCTAAGCAATGTGGAATAAAAAGTTGTTTTGTGCTTTGATACTTTATGAAAACTTCCATTTGAAACCTTTAAATAGTTTTAAAACCAATGTGAATGTTTGTTGGTATTACTAGTTTATACATTGTGACCAACATTTTCTTTCAGCAACAAACATGAAAGCCTTTTCTAGAAATAGTTCATTTTCTTGAAATTGCAGCTATTGGCTCATACCCAAAAAAAAAAAAAAGGTGTATAAAACACAGAGAATTCAAACGATCAGAAAATCTATCCTGAAATTTACAGAAAAATCAGAAAACCAGTTATGGAATTTTGTCCCTGTAATGTCCATTTTAGCTAATTCGGTAATATTTGGCTATAATAGCTATCAAAGGTACCAAGCTTATGACGCGTGATACGCCAGACGCGAATAATTCATACTTTTGCAAACAGTTAATTTACACGTTGACCATATAATTGTTATTCATGTCAACACCGAAGTGCTGACTACTGGGCTGGTGATACCCTCGGAGACAAAACGTCCACCAACAATTACAATAAATAGAGGAAATGACGTAAACAAAATTGCCCACAAGACAAGATGTACAAATAGAACAACATTTTGGAGATCATCAGTCGCCCTTACATGAATATTTTGTTTACCTCTTGTGTCTTTGGAATAAAACTATGGAAGATAAAGAGTACCTATTAGAAATAACCAGCTAGATAATGTATACAACTCTGTAACATCCCGTTCTCATTTCATCATACGTGCTCCACCCATTGATACTTATCTGAATGTACAATGAGTATCCCTATAATACTCTGAATATATACTAAAATGAGCTACCAAGACGGATGCCACATGAGAAGCAGGTACTGTGTATCCTCCTGCAGAACCAGTGATCATCCCTATTTTCTGGTGGGGTTTGTGTTGTTCAGTCTTTAGTTTTCTATATTGTGTTCTGTAGACTGTTGTTTGTTTTCTCTTTGTTGTTTTTGCCATGATTTTCTGGTGGGGTTTGTGTTGTTCAGTCTTTAGTTTTCTATATTGTGTTCTGTAGACTGTTGTTTGTTTTCTCTTTGTTGTTTTTGCCATGATTTTCTGGTGGGGTTTGTGTTGTTCAGTCTTTAGTTTTCTATATTGTGTTCTGTAGACTGTTGTTTGTTTTCTCTTTGTTGTTTTTGCCATGATGTTACAATTGTATACTTGACATTGTCTTAATAGGTTGAAAAATTCCTTTGGTATCTTTTGCCTCTCTTTCTCAAAAATCATAATTTTCATTTCACTCATAAAAGATATGTACCCTTCAATCATTTACCTTCTTGTTATACGACCGCAAAAATTTTGCGGTCTTATATTAACGTCGTCGTCGTCGTCGTCCGAAGACACATTAGTTTTCGCACTCTAACTTTAGTTTAAGTGAATGGATCTCTATGAAATTTTACCATAAGGTTCAATACCACAAAAGGAAGGTTGGGATTGATTTTGGGAGTTATGGTACCAACAGTTAAGGAATAAGGGGCCAAAAGGGCCAAAATAAGCATTTTGGTAACTTCCAGACATAACTTGTGTGTTAGTGTATGGATCTCTCTGACATTGTACCACAAGGTTTCATATCACAAAGGGAATACTGGGATTGATTTTGGGGTAATTGCCTCAAAGTTTTAGGAATTAGGGCAAAAAGGGGCAAAAACAAGCATTTTCTAGTTTCATGACAATAACTTGTGTGTAAGTGTATGGAACTTTCTGAAATTGTACTACAAGGTTCCATATCACAAAATGAAAGCTGGAATTGAGTTTGGGGTAATTGCCTAAAACGTTTAGGAATAAGGGTCCAAAAGGGGCCAAAATAAGCTTTTTCTAGTTTCCAGACAATTACTTGTGTTCAAGTGTTATGGATCTCTCTGAAATTGTACTGCAAGGTATCATACCACAAAGGGAAGGCTGGAATTGATTTTGGGGTAATTGCCTCAAAATTTTAGGAATGAGGGGCCAAAAGGGCAAAAACAAGCATTTTCTAGTTTCAGGACACTAACTTGTGTGTAAGTGTATGGATCTTCATGAAATTGTTCCACAAGGTTCCATGTCACAAAGGAAAGCTGGGTTTGAGCTTTGGGGTAATTGCCCTAAACGTTTAGGAATTTGGGGCCAAAAGGAGTTTTGATCCCAACAGTTTAGGAATTAGGGGCCAAAAGGGTCCAAAATTAAACTTTGTTTGATTTCAGTGAAAATTGAACTATAGGGTTCTTTGATATGCCAAATCTAACCGTGTATTTAGATTCTTAATTTTGGTCCCGTTTTCAAATTGGTCTACATTAAGGTCCAAAGGGTCCAAAATTAAACTTAGTTTGATTTTAACAAAATTAAATTCTTGGGGTTCTTTGATATGCTGAATTTAAACATGTACTTAGTTTTTATTATGGGCCCAGTTTTCAAGTTGGTCCAAATCAGGGTCCAAAATTAAACTTTGTTTGATTTCAACAAAATTGAATATATGGTGTTTCGATATGCTGAATCTAACCATGTATTTAGATTTTTGATATTCGAGCCCGTTTATCGAATTGGTCCACATTGAGGTTTAGAGGGTCCAAATTGAACTTTATTTGATTTCATCAAAATTGAATTCTTGGGGTTCTTTGATATGCGGAATCTAACCATGTATTTAGATTTTGGATATTGGAATACCACAAAGGGATGGTAAGAATTGTCTTTGGGAGTTATGGCTCAAAGTGTTAAGGAATAAGGTGCAAAAAGGGAGGAAAAGGGTTTGCAGGTTAATGGACAATTACTTAAGTACAAAACATAATTTAAAAGGCAGTGTAAGGTTGGTAATTGAAACTCATTTGAATATCTCACCTAAAATTGCTTTTAAATTATTTATATTGAAATTTGCAAAAACTTTAGTGTAATGAACTTCATTGGAAATTTGCCAATATAAAATATTGCTGATGAAGCTTTTTGTTTATCTCACCTAAACTGCTTTTAAATTATGTATATTGAAATTTGCCAAAACTTTATTATTAAATTTCTGATTTATATATAAAAGCAAATAATAATGATAAGGCAAGAGATACACACCAAACAGGATGTGTAAATTAATATATTAAGTATTGTGCAATAGCAAGAAATTTTCATGCACAGTATTGCGCAATAGCAAGAAATCTTCAATTGCACAGTATTGCGCAATAGCAAGAAATATCCAATAGCACAATATTGCACAATAGCAAGAAATTGTCAATTGTACAGTATTGCGCAATAGCAAGAAATATTCAATTGCACAGTATTGCGCAATTGCAAGAAATATTCAATTGCACAGTATTGTGCAAAAGAAGATACTTTGTATAAATTGCTTATTTCTTGACCAATTTCAATGGGGTTTTATTCTTGAATTCTTGGGGTTCTTTAATATGCTGAATCTAACTGTGTATTAAGTTTTGGGATTTTGGTCCCCGTTTTAAATTGGTCCACATTGAGGTCCAAAGGGTCCAAAATTAAACTTTGTTTGATTTCATCAAAATTGAAATATTGGGGTTGTTTGATATGCCAAATCTAACCGTGTATTTAGATTCTTTATTTTTGGTCCCGTTTTCAAATTGGTCTACATTAAGGTCCAAAGGGTCCAAAATTAAACTTAGTTTGATTTTAACAAAATTGAATTCTTAGGGTTCTTTGATATGCTGAATCTAAACATGTATTTAGATTTTGATTATGGGCCCAGTTTTCAAGTTGGTCCAAATCAGGGTCCAAAATTAAACTGTTGATTTCAACAAAATTGAATATATGGGGTTCTTTGATATGCTGAATCTAACCATGTATTTAGATTTTTGGTTTTGCGCCCTGTTATCAACTTTGTCCACATTGAGGTCAAAAGGGTCCAAAATTAAACTTTTGTTTGATTTCATTAAAATTGAACTCTTGGTGTTCTTAGATATGCTGAACCTAACCATGTATTTAGATTTTGGATATTGGACCATAATAGGTGAATGTCCAATTTAAAATTTTAAGTTCTTAGACCACATTCATTCTGTGTCAGAAACCTATGCTGTGTCAAATATTTAATCACAATCCAAATTCAGAGCTGTATCAAGCTTGAATGCTGTGTCCATACTTGCCCCAACTGTTCAGGGTTCGACCTCTGCGGTCGTATCAAGCTGCGCCCTGCGGAGCATTTTATTCATTATTGGATAGGGAGAAACTTTATGAAAATTGTTTTCTGATTGCTACCATTTTGAGGACTCAGTTAAATAGAAAGAAATTGTGAAGAACAACAGTGACCTGTTAAAGAAGGTCCTTGAATAGTTAAACATATCTGAATGTGTTGATCCACTCCATATAGAAGAAACTGTAGATCAATGAAAATGTTGAATCAATTTTTCACCCCGCCGTAGCAGAGGGGCACTAAGGTGGCTCAGCCCTTTAACAGTGCGCATATTTTAACACATTTTCTAACGACAAGCGCCTTGGAAACGGTCGTTTTAGGGTCTTCTCAAAATAGTTTTGACGACATTGGAACGCGGGCGTGTCTGAGAGCACCCTTTCCCGATGTCAACAAGCGATGCAAAACGTTCTACAAAACAGATCAAAAGAGGAAATACGTACGGTCAGAAATACAGAGTGCTTTGTTCATTTTTCACTTAAAAGTTTAAAAGGACAGAAATATACATGATATAAGCATTAAAAAAAAAGAAAAAATATAAATATTGCCATGTACGACGTCGACGGTATCTGGTGCGTTCGCTCCCAAAACACATTCTCAACTTACACGTTCGCCCCTTGGGTCCGTTCGCACCCTATTTTCATTTAAATACCAGTTAAATTAAGAGATGTCTTTTAGATGTATATATGAAAATATTTTGCCAATGACCCACTGTTTAACCGTAAACAAAGGATAGCGATGTAAACAACTGCATGTCACCGTACGTCTTTCAAAAACAAGTAAAACCAATATAGTATGCTATAAAGGCATCGGGGTTCACCTGTACGCTATCCGTTTGCGTTACATTTGTTACTGTCATAAATCTCTTTTTAATTGAAATATCTTCATTTCCAAGTATTGGTAGGATTTTATTCCGAGTATGTGAAATATTTTCTCACTGCAAAATTTTGAAAATAGTCAGGTATTTTTAATTTCAAAATTTTTGAACATAACAATTCCGGAGTATGTGAAATATTTTAACACTGCAAAATTTTGATAAAAGATAAGTATTTTTATTTCCCCAAAAAATTTGAACATGACAATTTTCAAACAGAGACTAAATACTTGACAGTCACACATAACTTTTCTATTTAAAGATTTATATACTTTATCAAATAATGGGCACGAAAATATCTAACAACTTTTCTCGTATCATAATTCTATGATTTCGGAACTCTAGTCCTATAACATGAGACCTTGGTGCCAATGTTTTCTATATATGCTATTTTCCTTTTACTTATTTTGCTATTTGTTATTTTGTAAAAATTCTATTTTCTGTTTTATCTATCAATATGCCAACCGAGTTCGCTTTGAAAAAAAGGAAATATCAGCGTAAAACTAAAATAATTGAATAAGAATGTGTTATTATAATCTAAGGGGAGGGGCTACTTCAATACTTAATTGATAGGGGTTTTGCTAGGGTTCTGTAACCCCACCCTTTTCATATAATTTAGATTTTAAAATGTATACCTTTTCATATATTGCGTAGGTAAAATGTAACCTTTTCCAAATGTAAGAGCACAGACACAGACGGGAGCACCAAGAAATATGACAGACGAAGAAGTTATGGAACTTTATTGACCTTATAATATATTTTGGATAGTTTTACCGACCTATTCACATATTTTCAAGCTTGAAAAGGTGACCTATTCCAGCGGCACGTCCTTTCACCTTGTCACATGATATAGGAAGTGCCCCTCCCGAGATTATAATACACTACCGGAACTCGAGCAACACATTTAACAAAATTAATTATTTGTTTTACAGAAAAAAAACCCGACACTTCAACAATTTGCAGTTTTCCACCTTTGATCATGTAGATGAAAATTGGTCAATAGTAATCGGGGACCTAGCATTCCGACCTTATATATCGGTCTATGATATTATCCTCAATACCGCATGCTTTGCGGAGAAGCGCAAAATATTTGGTTTGACCAAGACGGATTTTGCCTAGAACATCCGCAGTCTACCGGGCAGTTCCAAACACTACCAGCTAAAGACTTTATATATAAACAAAATCTATACCACTAACTAGGTTCAGGAAAAGTTGGGATTGTAATTTTAAAACTCCGCGCAGTACACAGGGACGTTTTATTAGTCAGTGATATTGGCAAACTTTAACTTCTGTCTTACTTTTGACATGCGTTTTTTTAAAAGAGTGGAAGCTAATAAGGAAAGTTCTTGATTTGCAAAAAAAATCGGTCTATAAGTAGAGTGTGTCATTGTGGTGGATAGTTGTCTCATTGGCAATCATACCACATCTCCTTATTTTCATATTGTAGGGTTAACATTGGTATAGAAATATGACTTCCTAATCTGACAGATAATCCCTTGCTTAGACAGGATGTTCATACAGCTGCATGTATAAATACGCAGCCTCGTAGGGTAAAAGGAGAATTTTGCCCATACCAAACATACATTGTCCATTCATTTTCTGATGGCAGTCCATATATCTAGCCCTTCTACTTTGCAGGACCTTCATATGATACTTATCATCCACATGTTCTCATCCGTATTATGCTTGAAATATTGCCAGTGAACGTTCAGCAAGCACAAATCAAATTGTTATTATGTGCAATATATACAAAAGAACGTCATTTCTGGGTAGCTAACTACGGTATGGGTTTTGGTCATTGTTGAAGGCCGTACGGTGATCTATAGTTGTTATCTTCTATGTAATTTGGTCTCTGGTTGAGAGCTGCCTCATTGGCAATTATACCACATCTTCCTATTAGTATTTTTTTTTAAATTTCACACATCTCTCCAACTTTTTAATGAAATTTTACTTTGATAAAGTTTGCCAAAGACAAAATATTGATTTCATGGTGAAAAATACCATTAGAAATAGAAAACTCGAAACAGAAAAAAAGTAAACAGCAAGACAAAAACTACAAGAATATAAAGTTTAGAAAATTATCAATTTATTCCTTATTGGGGTAATAGCCCTTTAATGATTCAAACTTTTTTAAATTATCGCATTGTTAATCCGGATAAAACTGGCCAGAAACTTACTTAGTGTCAAAAGATGGATGCCACTGTTGTTTATAGTTCTAGCTTCATGCAGACTCTGGTTCCACATGTTAACTGCTATCCATCTTTAATTATTACAATTTTGGAATGCTCCTTAATTTGACTTAAAAAGAATGTAAACATTTAAAAAATATTTTCCAATAAGATTGCGTCACGTTATTTGCTTGAACTCATTGCCCGTTGTAACAATTTGTTTATGTAACTTCGACCTCCAATCAATATGCTTTACTGCATGTAGTGTTGTGTATATGAATACCAACTAAATCCACTCAAAATGGCATTAAGCTGCGAGCTCTTGGTCCATGTTAATGCCCTTTCTGTTGTTCATACAAACATTGAATTGAAAATAGTTTTGTAGCCGTGTGCATTGATGTGTAAGGTCATAACAGTCGTATTTTTAATATTTCTATATATATATACCTGACTTTACTTGTAGTCACAATCGACGTATGTGAAAATGGTTTTATTCATTTTGTGTGTCTTTGCCATTAGTTTTACTCATATAACAACTTGAACTTGTTTTACTGTAAAACGATGAGCATGTAGGTTGCTTAATGCATGGACTTTGCAAATACTTGAATTGTAGATTTATTTTCTATTTTACAGGAACAAAATCAGTGTGATCCTAATTGTCCAGGTAACCGTATCTTTATCTTGTATCGTTTTTACTTCCTCTGCACTTGCATATGATTAACTAGAGTTTATTATGGCACCCTCAACGGAGTTGGGTGACGTATTGTTATTATACGTTTCTTTTTTCTTATTTTTTTCTTCCACTTTTTGTCCAGCTTATATCTTTGAATTCTATTAACCAATTGTTATGGAACTACACCATAATGCTAACCAGCATGTGCAGATTTGCAATCGGGTATGGCATTTTCAAGATGGCCGCCGTTACCATGGAAACAGCAAAATGTCCAAAAGTCAATAAACTTCAAAGTTAATGAAACTTCACACACATATGGACTGGGAATATGCAGATGTCCCATTTGACTTTAGAATTACCAAAATGGCGGCCGTTACCATGGAAACAGCAAAATGTCAAAATTTCAAAATGCTCCAAACTCAATGAAATTTTACTATAATGTTCATTGGCATGTGTAGATGCTCTCTTTGACTTTGGAATTTCAAAATGGCTGCCGTTACCCTGGCAATGGGGAACGAGGGTGCCATCCGTTATTGCTAGCAATTACAAATCTAGTATTTAACTTATGATTATATCCCATGTCATAAATGATGCTACTGATGTATAGCAAGCCGTTTTATATTTATTCCATTTTCAAGATATTGTATAAAGTTATAAAGATATCTTTAAAACTAAATAAGATATCTTATAAAGTAATTGAGATATCTTATAAATTAAATAAGATATCTTATAAATTAAATAAGATATCTTATAAATCCAATAAGATATCTTATATATCAAATAAAATATCTTATAACACAGTCTATATTTAGGTTATAAGATATCTTATTAATTCAAAAGATCTCTTATAAACTATATAAGATATATCTTATATATTTGTTTCTATTAAAGATATCTTATAAACTTATTTAGATATCTTATAAACCAAATACGATATCTTTATAATTAGATAAGATATCTTTATAATTAAATAAGATATCTTTATAGATAAATCAAATATCTTTTAGATAAATAAGATATCATTTTAGATAAATAAAGTATATAAGATGCCTTGCATTCTTTATAATGATACTTTATTCCAAAAGCAAGTACAGCTGATAGGATATATACAATCTTTGACAAATTAATTATGCATGCACTATATCAGACATACAATCGCATGACATACATATAAATGTAAAAATTAGCAGCGTAGTTTCTCAGCTAATTTTAGGTATTTAAGATTGTTTAGTTTTTATCAATATTTTGTACAGATCAACAATTTATCAAATTATAAGTAAAGGGTGTCTCCGATAATATTTTTGGTATATTTTCCCTAATTTCAACATATTTATTACATTCCAATACAAAATGAAAATCATCTTCAATGGAACTTGTTTAATGAATGGCTATTACTTATTTTGAATTTATTGAACCATAAAATAAAATGAAAATCATCTTCAATGGAACTTGTATTACAATAAGTACATAATCTATCTTTCCTATTAATATTATAGTATCTTTATGTCTCTATATACAAATTATGTGCACAAATACGGTATTTACAAATAATTATGATACCCCAAATTTCACAACCATAGTTCAAAATACTTGCAACATAAGTTTCAAATAAAGTCAAACCGTGGATTTTTTCTGCTTTTTGGTTGGGTTGTTGTCTCTTTGACACTTTCCGCATTTCCATTCCCAATTTTAGTAATGTTTCATGATTATTAGATATACTATCTATTTGAAGTTATTAGGATATCTTACATACTTTATAAGATTTCTTATATATTAAATAAGATATCTTTTATATTAAATAAATTGTCATATAAACTAAAACGATATATTTTTAATAAATAGAGATAGCTAAAAGCTAAATAAGATATCTTTATACCTAAATAAGATATCTTTATAAATAGATAAGATATCTTTATAACTAAATAAGATATCTTTATAAATAAGGAAGATATCTTTATAACTTAATAAGATATCTTATATATTAAATAAGATATCAAGATATCTCACAAACCCCAAAATATATCTTATAAATCAATTATATAAGATATCTTGTATTGCTAATAAGATATCATATAAAGTAAATAAGATATCTTATATTATTAGCAATACAAGATATCTTATATAATTGATTTATAAGATATATTTTGGGGTTAATAAGATATCTTTTAAAGTTTATAAGATATCTTATTAACTTGAAATTAGATAAGATATCTCATATAGAATACAAAATATCTTATATAATTTGTTAGATATCTTATTTACTTTCTAAGATATCTAGAAATTGAATAAATATAAAACGGCTTGCATACTGATGTGCTTTAGTGCTGATAAAGCTTAAACAATATATTGTGATCAACATAATTATATTTCACATATTTCAGATTGGAACATCTGTGGATAAGTAATGGATTTTACCATCTGAGTTTACAATTACCAAAGATACATGTATTAGAAATTTTCAATTTAAAATATATGATTTGCAATTTTAGTTAAGATTAATTGCTGTAAATTGCTAAAATATATCCTATATATCTTATGAGTAAATTGTCTACGATTGCTGTCAACAGATAAAAGTATGTGCTACTGTAAATTCAGAAATTATTGCGAGGTTTTTATTATTGCGAAAAATGCAACAAGGAAATAATCGCAATAATTTAAACTCACATTTTGAAATTTTATATGAATTAAACAAGATTTTTCTCAATATCGCAAAAATTAAATCGCATTTTAGTCTAAAATGACAAAATCGCAATAATAAATGCACGCAATAATTTCTGAATTTACAGTATATATAAGATAATACATTTAGGTGTATTTTGTGAACATAGGTTCGAAGAAATTATAATTAGATTACTGCATATGTTGCTAATATTGCGTACCCAATAAATTCCAGTGTTGAATAGTTATCTCATACTTTCTTTACAAAGCATACATGTATGTGTTTTAAATTCATTTTAGGTTTGAGTGAAGATGCATTATCTCAGATTCCAAGTAACACAGAGTTGCTTCGTCTGTCTAATAATTGTGAGACACGCATGCTACATGATTTGGCTCTCCATCTTGGAATGGAAGAGATGGTATGGAGTGATATGGAAGAGAATTACCCAACAAATACACAGATGGTCAAATTTTTGACACTTATGCATTTGAAAGAGAATGATGAAATCAGTTTCGCAGAATTGGACAAAGGATTGAGAGAAATGGAAATAACACCACATAAATTATGTGTGGTAAGTAATTACTGCAATGGACTGATGTAATTGTGTTTTCTTTTATATATTACTTTATTTGGTATATGGTGTGGTTTTAATGTGAACTTGTCTGTCTTGTAGTGTTCATTTGACCTTGACCTAAAATATCATCGGAAAATACCAAG
Organism: Mytilus coruscus; assembly: GCA_017311375.1. Classification (NCBI taxonomy): domain Eukaryota; kingdom Metazoa; phylum Mollusca; class Bivalvia; order Mytilida; family Mytilidae; genus Mytilus; species Mytilus coruscus. The sequence continues at coordinate 84,216,458 of CM029605.1, forward strand.
ACTTAATAGAGACTTCAAGTTCGTTTTGAAGTTGTGAATCTTTCAATTTTACTTCAGTTTTCCATTTATTTGCTTCTTATGATCTTATGAATTTTGATATGATTCTCTATCATTACATACTGCCATCAGGTTTTTGTCTATCCTGCGAAAGCGAAACATACATGTAGCGATCATAGATTCTGGTGTTGGCGTCGGCGGTGTCAACATTTGGGTTGAGTCTGTTGAGTTTTACTAGACTTTTCAAACTTTCATGGAATTTTATTAAATTTGGACAGAAGCTTGATTTTGACCAAAATACCGTATTAAGAGCAAAATGAGTAGGTTCGATAAGGTCCTAAAATGGCCCCTATTTCTGGCTAAAATTTGAAATTAGGATCAACTGACCAATACAAAAATGAATCATAGCTTATACAATGACAATATCGAAAATATAACTTTTTTTTTTAAATTTACGTACTTGCGCTCTATTCATGACGTCACAAATAGCACTCATTTTGATTTTCGACGAAAAATTCATTGAAAATGGATGAAATTTCATTGATTTCTTTGAAAGGAAACATAGATTGCAGGCGTCGAAAAAAAATATTTTAGCTTAATCTTTGTTATTTTACATATCTGACACAAATATTTAGTTTGTTGACGCCTGCGCCCTATGTTTCCTAGGCATTTTACATATCTGACACAAATATTTAGTTTGTCGACGCCTGCGCTCTATGTTTCCTAGGCATTAATTTGCTTGAAATCAATACAAAATCAAATTTTGCAAATATTTCTGTTTTGACCTATTTTGGGATTTAAAATCTACACTTCAGAATATTACTTTGACAAAATACTTCTATTTAACTTCCTCTTTTCATCAACTTAAAATATTTGTTATCCTGCAGTGTCGTTCTATTTTCTTTACCCTGTAATTATATTTCCTTAGTGTTTACTTATCAAGAAAGTTCTTATACTATATAACCAAACACTTTTGTTATGTTATTGTGAAATTTATAATTTAGTATCTACTATTTTCTTCTTTTTTTTTGCGTCTTTGCTACATTAATTTGTATTTTTGTTTGAATTTTTAGTTAGTTGTGTTGTATGTCTGTGATGAATGTTTATATAGTTTTGGCTGCTAGATCTTAATTATTGTCACATTGACCTATTACTTCTGTTTGAGTTACTCAATTCAACGAAACTATAAGCAACTGTCATACAAGTGTGAGGTTTAACTGGCTATACACTGGGTATAACAAATTCGTCTGCGGAAAATGCCTGTACCAAGTCATGAATGTGGCCGCTGTTTTCACTTGTTCAGTTGATTTGTATCGTTTAAATTTGTCAATTTTGATGAACGTCCTGTTTTTGAATTTGTCTTTGAGTTTGGTACTTTTGTTATACTTTTTTACATTAATCTTTGCTAAGGTTAAGATTATATTATATCAATCTTTGAGTAAAACCATCAAATTACACTCACAACATGGTCAACATAAATGCAATCAAGATAAGTAAAGCAGGCGAGACATTGCAGCTTGTTGTATTATGCTTGGAAAGGATGAGATGGTTAAGTTTTTAAACGGACATTAGCTGTCAAATGTATGTTCACCAATTTGACTCAAATTCTCATATTTGATTTAAATTTACAAACACGTATATCCAAATTACAAAACTTTCCAATAAACAATTAACAATGCATAGACTTGATAATATGTATTAGCTTTTCGTGTATATTCTAGTCTAATTAACCATTGAGATGACCTCCTAAGACTGCTGACGGCCATATAACCAGATATAAACATACGAATGTATGAACAACACAATTATTTATTTTGTAAAAATATTTTTGTACTCCATGTTTACCTTACAACAAAAGTTGTTTTATTTACCTGTATACGTTATTTAATTTGGCAGCATTTTGTCCAAGGTTACTGTTGTCTTTCTGATATAGTTTTACATCTAACCCCTATTTTATTAATTTTGTAATTTCATTGTGTCAAAGATTAAATTTATTCGTTCAGTGTATGTTCACTTGTTTTTGTTAATATGTCTTTTGATTGAGTTAAGCCATTTCAGCTGATATTTTATAGTGTGTCTATGTTTTGATGTTACACTATTGTTTCAGGTTAGTGTGAAGGTTGGCGCCTATTAAAATGTTTAAACCCGCTGCATTTGTTTACACCTGTCCAAAGTCAGGAACCTGATGTTCAGTGGTTGTCGTTTGTTGATTTGGTTCATTTTGTTTCTCGGTTCTTGTTTTTTATATATATTAGACCGTTGGTTTTCCTGTTAGAGTGGTTTTACACTAGTCATTTTTGGGGCCCTTTATAGCTTGCTGTTCGGTGTGAGCCAAGGCTCCTTTTGAAGGCCGTAGTTTATACTATAATGGTTTACTTTTACAAATTTGGATGGAGAGTTGTCTCTTTGGCACTCATACCACATCTTCTTATATCTATGTATAAATATAAATAGATATTGACCATGTGCAATTGGATTTTGTAGGTCTGCTTGATTTCATATTATAGGTTTAAAAAAAAATGTTAAATATAGTTTTTGTTACCTGTATAAGAATGTTTTGTTATGGATCCAATCCATACACCAAATGGTTCACCCTTGTTTCATTTCCAATGTTTACAATTTTATGCCCCGTAGAGGGGCATTCATTTTACCCTTGTCTGTCTGTACGTAAGTCCTTACATTTCAAAATTGGTTTCCATTCTCTAACTTGAGTTTGCCTCAACCAAATGTTATGAAACTTATACATAATGCTTATTACCACAAAATACAGATCAAGGTAGAATTTAAGTGGCGTCACTTTAACCATTCTAGAGTTATGCCCTTTATAAATGGAAAATTGCAAAATTTTTAGTTTCCGTTATTTAACTTAAGCTTGTCTCAACCAAATATTATGAAACTTATACACAATGCTTATAACCACAAAATACAGATCAAGTTTATTTTGATAGCGTCACTCTAACCGTTCTAGAGTTATGCCCTTTATCAATGGAAAATTACAAAATTTTAGTTTCCGTTCTCTAACTTAAGTTGCCTCAACCAAATGTTATGAAACTTATACACAATGCTTTTACCACAAAACACAGATCAAGTTGAATTTTGGTGGCGTCACTTTAATCATTATCGAACTATGACCCTTCATTAATTGAAAATTGCAAAATTTTTAGTTTCTGTTCAGTAACTTAAGTTTGCCCCAACCAAACATTATGAAACCTTTACACAATACTTATTACCATAAAACTCAGGTAAAGTACAAATTTGGGTAGCGTCACTTTTATTGTTCTTGAGTTATGTCCCTTTATAATGTTGTATGCAAACGGGGCATCATCTGTGTCCATGGGGACACATTCTCCACTTATTTTTTCTTTTTAAGCTGAACACTCCTAGTACATGTGTAACCATTCAATTAGCAATTAGTTTAAAGTATTGAATGTGGGTATTGATCATAGCTAATGCCCTTAACAATGAGTAATTTGAACATGTCTTTTGCATCTGTTCTGGACCCTTTACTTCTGTAATAACTGTACGAACTTGTTTCCACATACCATGGATTAATGATAGATTTGAAATAAATTGATGTTTAATATTATCATATTTTCAGGTACGTCAGAGAAAACAAGTGAAATCTAGTAAGTACTTTGATATCTAAAGGTCTTTAAATGACATAAAAAGGCCTTTGTCTTAATGTTCCGTATCAAATAAATCATAAATGTTATGCTTACCTTGGTACAATATCTGATTAAGGGTAGATTATTTAACAATTTGTCATCTTGATTCCGTTTTACGTAACTTTGCAACTTGGATTTTCACATTTCATGGGATTGACCAGTAATCATAATGTTATTATCTTTAAAAATAAAGGCAACAGTAGTATACTGCTGTTCAAAAGTCATAAATCGATTGAGAGAAAACAAATCCGGGTTACAAACTAAAACCGAGGGAAACACATCAACTTTAAGAGGAAAACAACGAAACAACAGTACATTGAAGTACAAAAAAACAAAAGACAATTCAACATACACAGAAACGAACTATTAGATAAGAACTGCCATATTCCTGACTTGGTACAGAACATTTATCATATAGTTATGTATCTTGTTTGATTATAAAGCAGTTAGCACATACCTTCGAATTATAAGCACTCCCTTTGGAGATGTTTAGCTTATTTTATTACAAAGCAGTAAGAGCATTCTTTACAAAATATAATCACTCTCTTTACAGATGTTTATCTTCCATGCGTGATTTAGTTGTAAAAATGAAAAGTCATGATTGCCTCCCTGAATTTATTCCAATTAGTATATTCCAACTTTTAGAGGGCACTAAGTGCAATGATAAAATGCCTTTTTATGTAGTCCCCTTTCATATCCTTATACTTTCATGTAGCCGATGTGAGCAATTGTTAACAGTTTGCGTCCTTTGCCAGTCTGACATCCAAAATCCAAAAATTTTTCAAACCTCATCTTTAGAATCTACTTTTACAGTCGACACCAAACAACGAGAATATACACTTTTTTTAAAAGTGTTTTACCTGTGGAAATTCAATGAAATAAATTTGCTACCATAACTAGTTTATGATATAGTAGTCAAATTCATGTCCAATCTGGAAAATCATGAAATGTGTAAGACCTGGGTGTGCATTTCATGGATCTGTAATATTTAAACATGTAAACTATGCAAAACATTCAAAATTTCTCTGTGTCAATAGTTCATTGACTAATTACTTTGTCCGTCGTCTACTTTTATAAAGATCTTCACCTTGTCAGAAACTATTGAACCAATTTCAACAAAACTTAGAGTGAATATTCCTTAGAGTATGCAGCATAAATGTTGTTCTGTCAACAAACATGGCTGCTATGGCTAAACATAGAACATACGGTTTCAATGATTTGTTTTGTCTAAAATCTTGAAAGCCCTAATAATAGTAGATAGAAAAAACTATAATATGGGTAAAACATTTTTTTTACCAATTTTCCGCAATATTTATCAATCAACATTTGATTGGATAAATTGATTTCAAATGAGCTTAGTCATTTTAACACAAACATATAAACTTATCAATGGAGGAATATAGCACTCAAAGAGTAGCCTGAAAGACAAGAATTTTCTTTCAGAACCATTTCTTTGATGTCAGAGTGCAACAGTTTTAAAATGACATTTTCTTGGACTTACATTTAAGATAATCTCAGCTTCTAGTGACTTATTTGCATATAAACATGTTTTCTAACTATTTAGGTTACATGTATGAGTTATAATAAATTCTGAAAGGTAAATTTCAAAGCAGGACTTTGATCCAAGAATTATTGTTTGTCACAAGCAAACATATTTGAATGCTAAATTTTCATATTATTTTCAAGTTATGGAAGCTAATTGTCTTAAACTTTGTCATTTGATTAGGAAATAACCATGTTTCAATTAAAAGTTTTATAATGGTTTCATGTAATACTTATTAAATTATTATAATTGTTATAACAAACAATTAATTTTGTTGTAACATCCCGTTCTCATTTCATCATACGTGCTCCACCCATTGATACTTATCTGAATGTACAATGAGTATCCCTATAATACTCTGAATATATACTAAAATGAGCTACCAAGACGGATGCCACGAGAAGCAGGTACTGTGTATCCTCCTGCAGAACCAGTGATCATCCCTATTTTCTGTGGGGTTTGTGTTGTTCAGTCTTTAGTTTTCTATATTGTGTTCTGTAGACTGTTGTTTGTTTTCTTTGTTGTTTTTGCCATGATTTTCTGGTGGGGTTTGTGTTGTTCAGTCTTTAGTTTTCTATATTGTGTTCTGTAGACTGTTGTTTGTTTTCTTTGTTGTTTTTGCCATGATTTTCTGGTGGGGTTTGTGTTGTTCAGTCTTTAGTTTTCTATATTGTGTTCTGTAGACTGTTGTTTGTTTTCTTTGTTGTTTTTGCCATGATGTTACAATTGTATACTTGACATTGTCTTAATAGGTTGAAAATTCCTTTGGTATCTTTTGCTCTCTTTCTCAAAAATCATAATTTTCATTTCACTCATAAAAGATATGTACCCTTCAATCATTTACCTTCTTGTTATACGACCGCAAAAATTTTGCGGTCTTATATTACGTCGTCGTCGTCGTCCGAAGACACATTAGTTTTCGCACTCTAACTTTAGTTTAAGTGAATGGATCTCTATGAAATTTTACCATAAGGTTCAATACCACAAAAGGAAGGTTGGGATTGATTTTGGGAGTTATGGTACCAACAGTTAGGAATAAGGGCCAAAAAGGGCCAAAATAAGCATTTTGGTAACTTCCAGACATAACTTGTGTGTTAGTGTATGGATCTCTCTGACATTGTACCACAAGGTTTCATATCACAAAGGAATACTGGGATTGATTTTGGGGGTACTGTTTTAGGAATTAGGCAAAAAAGGGCAAAAACAAGCATTTTCTAGTTTCATGACAATAACTTGTGTGTAAGTGTATGGAACTTTCTGAAATTGTACTACAAGGTTCCATATCACAAAATGAAAGCTGGAATTGAGTTTGGGGTAATTGCCTAAAACGTTTAGGAATAAGGGTCCAAAAGGGCCAAAATGCTTTTTCTAGTTTCCAGACAATTACTTGTGTTCAAGTGTTATGGATCTCTGAAATTGTACTGCAAGGTATCATACCACAAAGGAAGGCTGGAATTGATTTTGGGGGTAATTGCCTCAAAATTTTAGGAATGAGGGCCAAAAGGCAAAAACAAGCATTTTCTAGTTTCAGGACACTAACTTGTGTGTAAGTGTATGGATCTTCATGAAATTGTTCACAAGGTTCCATGTCACAAAGGGAAAGCTGGGTTTGAGCTTTGGGGTATTGCCCTAAACGTTTAGGAATTTGGGGCAAAAAGGAGTTTTGATCCCAACAGTTTAGGAATTAGGGGCCAAAGGTCCAAAATTAAACTTTGTTTGATTTCAGTGAAAATTGAACTATAGGGGTTCTTTGATATGCCAAATCTAACCGTGTATTTAGATTCTTAATTTTTGGTCCCGTTTTCAAATTGGTCTACATTAAGGTCCAAAGGGTCCAAAATTAAACTTAGTTTGATTTTAACAAAATTAAATTCTTGGGGTTCTTTGATATGCTGAATTTAAACATGTACTTAGTTTTTATTATGGGCCCAGTTTTCAAGTTGGTCCAAATCAGTCCAAATTAAACTTTGTTTGATTTCAACAAAAATTGAATATATGGTGTTTCGATATGCTGAATCTAACCATGTATTTAGATTTTTGATATTCGAGCCCGTTTATCGAATTGGTCCACATTGAGGTTTAGAGGGTCCAAAATTGAACTTATTTGATTTCATCAAAATTGAATTCTTGGGGTTCTTTGATATGCGGAATCTAACCATGTATTTAGATTTTGGATATTGGAATACAAAGGGATGGTAAGAATTGTCTTTGGGAGTTATGGCTCAAAGTGTTAAGGAATAAGGTGCAAAAAGGAGGAAAAGGGTTTGCAGGTTAATGGACAATTACTTAGTACAAAACATAATTTAAAAGGCAGTGTAAGGTTGGTAATTGAAACTCATTTGAATATCTCACCTAAAATTGCTTTTAAATTATTTATATTGAAATTGCAAAAACTTTAGTGTAATGAACTTCATTGGAAATTTGCCAATATAAAATATTGCTGATGAAGCTTTTTGTTTATCTCACCTAAACTGCTTTTAAATTATGTATATTGAAATTTGCAAAAACTTTATTATTAAATTCTGATTTATATATAAAAGCAAATAATAATGATAGGCAAGAGATACACACCAAACAGGATGTAAATTAATATATTAAGTATTGTGCAATAGCAAGAAATTTTCATGCACAGTATTGCGCAATAGCAAGAAATCTTCAATTGCACAGTATTGCGCAATAGCAAGAAATATCCATAGCACAATATTGCACAATAGCAAGAAATTGTCAATTGTACAGTATTGCGCAATAGCAAGAAATATTCAATTGCAGTATTGCGCAATTGCAAGAATATTCAATTGCACAGTATTGTGCAAAGAAGATACTTTGTATAAATTGCTTATTTCTTGACCAATTTCAATGGGGTTTTATTCTTGAATTCTTGGGGTTCTTTAATATGCTGAATCTAACTGTGTATTAAGTTTTGGGATTTTGGTCCCCGTTTTAAATTGGTCCACATTGAGGTCCAAAGGGTCCAAAATTAAACTTTGTTTGATTTCATCAAAATTGAAATATTGGGGTTGTTTGATATGCCAAATCTAACCGTGTATTTAGATTCTTTATTTTGGTCCCGTTTTCAAATTGGTCTACATTAAGGTCCAAAGGGTCCAAAATTAAACTTAGTTTGATTTTAAAAAATTGAATTCTTAGGGTTCTTTGATATGCTGAATCTAAACATGTATTTAGATTTTGATTATGGGCCCAGTTTTCAAGTTGGTCCAAATCGGGTCCAAATTAAACTGTTGATTTCAACAAAATTGAATATATGGGGTTCTTTGATATGCTGAATCTAACCATGTATTTAGATTTTTGGTTTTTGCCCTGTTATCAACTTTGTCCACATTGAGGTCAAAAGGGTCCAAAATTAAACTTTTGTTTGATTTCATTAAAATTGAACTCTTGGTGTTCTTAGATATGCTGAACCTAACCATGTATTTAGATTTTGGATATTGGACCATAATAGGTGAATGTCCAATTTAAAATTTTAAGTTCTTAGACCACATTCATTCTGTGTCAGAAACCTATGCTGTGTCAAATATTTAATCACAATCCAAATTCAGAGCTGTATCAAGCTTGAATGCTGTGTCCATACTTGCCCCAACTGTTCAGGGTTCGACCTCTGCGGTCGTATCAAGCTGCGCCCTGCGGAGCATTTTATTCATTATTGGATAGGGAGAAACTTTATGAAAATTGTTTTCTGATTGCTACCATTTTGAGGACTCAGTTAAATAGAAAGAAATTGTGAAGAACAACAGTGACCTGTTAAAGAAGGTCCTTGAATAGTTAAACATATCTGAATGTGTTGATCCACCCATATAGAAGAAACTGTAGATCAATGAAAATGTTGAATCAATTTTTTCACCGCCGTAGCAGAGGGGCACTAAGGTGGCTCAGCCCTTTAACAGTGCGCATATTTTAACACATTTTCTAACGACAAGCGCCTTGGAAACGGTCGTTTAGGGTCTTCTCAAAATAGTTTTGACGACATTGGAACGCGGGCGTGTCTGAGAGCACCCTTTCCCGATGTCAACAAGCGATGCAAAACGTTCTACAAAACAGATCAAAAGAGGAAATACGTACGGTCAGAAATACAGAGTGCTTTGTTCATTTTTCACTTAAAAGTTTAAAAGGACAGAAATATACATGATATAAGCATAACATTTAAAAAAAAGAAAATATAAATATTGCCATGTACGACGTCGACGGTATCTGGTGCGTTCGCTCCCAAAACACATTCTCAACTTACACGTTCGCCCCTTGGGTCCGTTCGCACCCTATTTTCATTTAAATACCAGTTAAATTAAGAGATGTCTTTTAGATATATGAAAATATTTTGCCAATGACCCACTGTTTAACCGTAAACAAAGGATAGCGATAAACAACTGCATGTCACCGTACGTCTTTCAAAAACAAGTAAACCAATATAGTATGCTATAAAGGCATTGGGGTTCACCTGTACGCTATCCGTTTGCGTTACATTTTGTTACTGTCATAAATCTCTTTTTAATTGAAATATCTTCATTTCCAAGTATTGGTAGGATTTTATTCCGGAGTATGTGAAATATTTTCTCACTGCAAAATTTTGAAAATAGTCAGGTATTTTTAATTTCAAAATTTTTGAACATAACAATTCCGGAGTATGTGAAATATTTTAACACTGCAAAATTTTGATAAAAGATAAGTATTTTTATTTCCAAAAAATTTGAACATGACAATTTTCAAACAGAGACTAAATACTTGACAGTCACACATAACTTTTCTATTTAAAGATTTATATACTTTATCAAATAATGGGCACGAAAATATCTAACAACTTTCTCGTATCATAATTCTATGATTTCGGAACTCTAGTCCTATAACATGAGACCTTGGTGCCAATGTTTTCTATATATGCTATTTTCCTTTTACTTATTTTGCTATTTGTTATTTTGTAAAAATTCTATTTTCTGTTTTATCTATCAATATGCCAACCGAGTTCGCTTTGAAAAAAAGGAAATATCAGCGTAAAACTAAAATAATTGAATAAGAATGTTATTATAATCTAGGAGGGGGCTACTTCACTTAATTGATAGGGGTTTTGCTAGGGTTCTGTAACCCCACCCTTTTCATATAATTTAGATTTTAAAATGTATACCTTTTCATATATTGCGTAGGTAAAATGTAACCTTTTCCAAATGTAAGAGCACAGACACAGACGGGAGCACCAAGAAATGACAGACAGAAGAAGTTATGGAACTTTATTGACCTTATAATATATTTTGGATAGTTTTACCGACCTATTCACATATTTTCAAGCTTGAAAGGTGACCTATTCCAGCGGCACGTCCTTTCACCTTGTCACATGATATAGGAAGTGCCCCTCCCGAGATTATAATACACTACCGGAACTCGAGCAACACATTTAACAAAATTAATTATTTGTTTTACGCAGAAAAAAAACCCGACACTTCAACAATTTGCAGTTTTCCACCTTTGATCATGTAGATGAAAATTGGTCAATAGTAATCGGGGACCTAGCATTCCGACCTTATATATCGGTCTATGATATTATCCTCAATACCGCATGCTTTGCGGAAGCGCAAAATATTTGGGTTTGACCAAGACGGATTTTGCCTAGAACACCCGCAGTCTACGGGCAGTTCCAAACACTACCAGCTAAAGACTTTATATATAAACAAAATCTATACCACTAACTAGGTTCAGAAAAAGTTGGGATTGTAATTTTAAAACTCCGCGCAGTACACAGGGACGTTTTATTAGTCAGTGATATTGGCAAACTTTAACTCTGTCTTACTTTTGACATGCGTTTTTTAAAAGGGAAGCTAATAAGGAAAGTTCTTGATTTAAAAAAATAAAGTAGAGTGTGTCATTGTGGTGGATAGTTGTCTCATTGGCAATCATACCACATCTCCTTATTTTCATAGGGTTAACATTGGTAAAAATATGACTTCCTAATCTGACAGATAATCCCTTGCTTAGACAGGATGTTCATACAGCTGCATGTATAAATACGCAGCCTCGTAGGGTAAAAGGAGAATTTTGCCCATACCAAACATACATTGTCCATTCATTTTCTGATGGCAGTCCATATATCTAGCCCTCCTACTTTGCAGGACCTTCATATGATACTTATCATCCACATGTTCTCATCCGTATTATGCTTGAAATATTGCCAGTGAACGTTCAAGCACAAATCAAATTGTTATTATGTGCAATATATACAAAAGAACGTCATTTCTGGGTAGCTAACTACGGTATGGGTTTTGGTCATTGTTGAAGGCCGTACGGTGATCTATAGTTGTTATCTTCTATGTAATTTGGTCTCTGGTTGAGAGCTGCCTCATTGGCAATTATACCACATCTTCCTATTAGTATTTTTTTTAATTTCACACATCTCTCCAACTTTTTAATGAAATTTTACTTTGATAAAGTTTGCCAAAGACAAAATATTGATTTCATGGTGAAAATACCATTAGAAATAGAAAACTCGAAACAGAAAAAAAAAACAGCAAGACAAAAACTACAAGAATATAAAGTTTAGAAAATTATCAATTTATTCCTTATTGGGGTAATAGCCTTTAATGATTCAAACTTTTTTAAATTATCGCATTGTTAATCCGGATAAAACTGGCCAGAAACTTACTTAGTGTCAAAAGATGGATGCCACTGTTGTTTATAGTTCTAGCTTCATGCAGACTCTGGTTCCACATGTTAACTGCTATCCATCTTTAATTATTACAATTTTGGAATGCTCCTTAATTTGACTTAAAAGAATGTAAACATTTAAAAAATATTTTCCAATAAGATTGCGTCACGTTATTTGCTTGAACTCATTGCCCGTTGTAACAATTTGTTTATGTAACTTCGACCTCCAATCAATATGCTTTACTGCATGTAGTGTTCTGTATATGATAACCAACTAATTCAACTCAAACTTGCATTAAGCTGTGAGCTTTTGGTCCATGTTAATGCCCTCTGTTGTTCATACAAACATTGAATTGAAAATAGTTTGTAAGCCGTGCATTGATGTGTAGGTCATAACAGTCGTATTTTTAATATTTCTATATATATACCTGACTTTACTTGTAGTCACAATCGACGTATGTGAAAATGGTTTTATTCATTTTGTGTGTTGCCATTAGTTTTACTCATATAACAACTTGAACTTGTTTTACTGTAAAACGATGAGCATGTAGGTTGCTTAATGCATGGACTTTGCAAATACTTGAATTGTAGATTTATTTTCTATTTTACAGGAACAAAATCAGTGTGATCCTAATTGTCCAGGTAACCGTATCTTTATCTTGTATCGTTTTTTACTCTGCACTTGCATATGATTAACTAGAGTTTATTATGGCACCTCAACGGAGTTGGGTGACGTATTGTTATTATACGTTTCTTTTTTTTTATTTTTTCTTCCACTTTTTGTCCAGCTTATATCTTTGAATTCTATTAACCAATTGTTATGGAACTACACCATAATGCTAACCAGCATGTGCAGATTTGCAATCGGGGTATGGCATTTTCAAGATGGCCGTTACCATGGAAACAGCAAAATGTCCAAAAAGTCAATAAACTTCAAAGTTAATGAAACTTCACACATATGGACTGGGAATATGCAGATGTCCCATTTGACTTTAGAATTACCAAAATGGCGGCCGTTACCATGGAAACAGCAAAATGTCAAAATTTCAAAATGCTCCAAACTCAATGAAATTTTACTATAATGTTCATTGGCATGTGTAGATGCTCTCACTTTTGAATTTCAAATGGCTGCCGTTACCCTGGCAATGGGGAACGAGGGTGCCATCCGTTATTGCTAGCAATTACAAATCTAGTATTTAACTTATGATTATATCCCATGTCATAAATGATGCTACTGATGTATAGCAAGCCGTTTTATATTTATTCCATTTTCAAGATATTGTATAAAGTTATAAAGATATCTTTAAAACTAAATAAGATATCTTATAAAGTAATTGAGATATCTTATAAATTAAATAAGATATCTTATAAATTAAATAAGATATCTTATAAATCCAATAAGATATCTTATATATCAAATAAAATATCTTATAACACAGTCTATATTTAGGTTATAAGATATCTTATTAATTCAAAAGATCTCTTATAAACTATATAAGATATATCTTATATATTTGTTTCTATTAAAGATATCTTATAAACTTATTTAGATATCTTATAAACCAAATACGATATCTTTATAATTAGATAAGATATCTTTATAATTAAATAAGATATCTTTATAGATAAATCAAATATCTTTTAGATAAATAAGATATCATTTAGATAAATAAAGTATATAAGATGCCTTGCATTCTTTATAATGATACTTTATTCCAAAAGCAAGTACAGCTGATAGGATATATACAATCTTTGACAAATTAATTATGCATGCACTATATCAGACATACAATCGCATGACATACATATATGTAAAAATTAGCAGCGTAGTTTCTCAGCTAATTTTAGGTATTTAAGATTGTTTAGTTTTATCAATATTTTGTACAGATCCAATCACCCATACAATGACACACCCATCATCTCGGCTTGGCTTATAATAATGACAACCAGTTCAAAAAATACTAAAATATGTTCAAAGTCAAACCGTGGATTTTTTTCTGCTTTTGGTTGGGTTGTTGTCTCTTTGACACTTTCCGCATTTCCATTCCCAATTTTAGTAATGTTTCATGATTATTAGATATACTATCTATTTGAAGTTATTAGGATATCTTACATACTTTATAAGATTTCTTATATATTAAATAAGATATCTTTTATATTAAATAAATTGTCATATAAACTAAAACGATATATTTTTTAATAAATAGAGATAGCTAAAGCTAAATAAGATATCTTTATACCTAAATAAGATATCTTTATAAATAGATAAGATATCTTTATAAATAGATAAGATATCTTTATAACTAAAGATATCTTTATAAATAAGTAAGATATCTTTATAACTTAATAAGATATCTTATATATTAAATAAGATATCAAGATATCTCACAAACCCAAAATATATCTTATAAATCAATTATATAAGATATCTTGTATTTAATAAGATATCATATAAAGTAAATAAGATATCTTATATTATTAGCAATACAAGATATCTTATATAATTGATAAGATATATTTGGAGTTAATAAGATATCTTTTAAAGTTTATAAGATATCTTATTAATTTGAAATAAGATATCTCATATAGAATACAAAATATCTTATATAATTTGTTAGATATCTTATTTACTTTTAAGATATCTAGAAATTGAATAAATATAAAACGGCTTGCATACTGATGTGCTTTAGTGCTGATAAAGCTTAAACAATATATTGTGATCAACATAATTATATTTCACATATTTCAGATTGGAACATCTGTGGATAAGTAATGGATTTTTACCATCTGAGTTTACAATTACCAAAGATACATGTATTAGAAATTTTCAATTTAAAATATATGATTTGCAATTTTAGTTAAGATTAATTGCTGTAAATTGCTAAAATATATCCTATATATCTTATGAGTAAATTGTCTACGATTGCTGTCAACAGATAAAATGTGCTACTGTAAATTCAGAAATTATTGCGAGGTTTTTATTATTGCGAAAATGCAACAAGGAAATAATCGCAATAATTTAAACTCACATTTTGAAATTTTTATATGAATTAAACAAGATTTTTCTCAATATCGCAAAATTAAATCGCATTTTAGTCTAAAATGACAAAATCGCAATAATAAATGCACGCAATAATTTCTGAATTTACAGTATATATAAGATATACATTTAGGTGTATTTTGTGAACATAGGTCGAAGTAATTATAATTAGATTACTGCATATGTTTAATATTGCGTACCCAATAAATTCCAGTGTTGAATAGTTATCTCATACTTTCTTTACAAAGCATACATGTATGTGTTTTAAATTCATTTTAGGTTTGAGTGCATTATCTCAGATACCAAGTAACACAGAGTTGCTTCGTCTGTCTAATGATTGTGAGGAACGCATGCTACATGATTTGGCTCTCAATCTTGGAATGGAAGAGATGGTATGGCGTGATATGGAAAAGAATTACCAAACAAATACACAGATGGTCAGTTTTTGACGCTTATTCATTTGAAAGAGAATAATGAAATCAGTTTCGCAGAATTGGACAATGGATTAAGAGAAATGGAAATAACATCACATAAATTATGTGTGGTAAGTAATTACTGCAATGGACTGATGTAATTGTGTTTTTCTTTTATATATTACTTTATTTGGTATATGGTGGTTTTAATGTGAACTTGTCTGTCTTGTAGTGTTCATTTGACCTTGACCTAAAATATCATCGGAAAATACCAAGACTTAATAGAGACTTCAAGTTCGTTTTGAAGTTGTGAATCTTTCAATTTTACTTCAGTTTTCACTTTATTTGCTTCTTATGATCTTATGAATTTTGATATGATTCTCTATCATTACATACTGCCATCAGGTTTTGTCTATCCTGCGAAAGCGAAACATACATGTAGCGATCATAGATTCTGGTGTTGGCGTCGGCGGTGTCAACATTTGCGTTGAGTCTGTTGAGTTTTACTGGACTTTTCAAACTTTCATGGAATTTTATTAAATTTGGACAGAAGCTTGATTTTGACCAAAATACCGTATTAAGAGCAAAATGAGTAGGTTAGATAAGGTCCTAAATGGCCCCTATTTCTGGCTAAAATTTGAAATTAGGATTAATTGACCAATACAAAATGAATCATAGCTTATACAATGACAATATCGAAAATATAACTTTTTTTAAATTTACGTACTCTCATGACGTCACAAATAGCAATCATTTTGATTTTCGACGAAAACTCATTGAAAATGGATAAATTTCCATTGATTTCTTTGATAGGAAACATAGATTGCAGGCGTCGAAAAAATATTTTAGCTTAATCTTTGTTTTTACATATCTGACACAAATATTTAGTTTGTTGACGCCTGCGCCCTATGTTTCCTAGGCATTTTACATATCTGACACAAATATTTAGTTTGTCGACGCCTGCGCTCTATGTTTCTAGGCATTAATTTGCTTGAAATCAATACAAAATCAAATTTTGCAAATATTTCTGTTTTTGACCTATTTGGGATTTAAAATCAACGCTTCAGAATATTACTTTGACAAAATACTTCTATTTAACTTCCTCTTTTCATCAACTTAAAACATTTGTTATCCTGCAGTGTCGTTCTATTTTGTTTACCCTGTAATTATATTTCCTTAGTGTTTACTTATCAAGAAAGTTCTTATACTATATAACCAAACACTTTTGTTATGTTATTGTGAAATTTATAATTTAGTATCTACTATTTTCTTCTTTTTTTTTGCGTCTTTGCTACATTAATTTGTATTTTTGTTTGAATTTTTAGTTAGTTGTGTTGTATGTCTGATGAATGTTTATATAGTTTTGGCTGCTAGATCTTAATTATTGTCACATTGACCTATTACTTCTGTTTGAGTTACTCAATTCAACGAAACTATAAGCAACTGTCATACAAGTGTGAGCTTTAACTGGCTATACACTGGGTATAACAAATTCGTCTGCGGAAAATGCCTGTACCAAGTCATGAATGTGGGCTGTTTTCACTTTTCAGTTGATTGATATCGTTTAAATTTGTCAATTTTGATGAACGTCCTGTTTTTGAATTTGTCTTTGAGTATGGTACTTTTGTTTTACTTTTCTACATTGATCTTTGATAAGGTTAAGATTATATTATATCAATCTTTGTGAAATTTCCGAACATATGATACTTTTGAAGCCAAAATAAGAATACATATTAATCATTAATATTTATGATAGATATGTTGACAGGTAAATTGGCGCAAATGAGTTCCAAATATTGGCGCAGTTGATACATTTGGAAAACAAAATTGGCGCAAATGATACCCTGAAAAACAGTAATTGGCGCAAAGGACTGCTGCCGATAAACGGAGTGATAGTTTTAGTTCACAGAAATGTTAAAAAGAATTAAAATTAATTTACGGGAGTAATAAGGTCGCACAATAACTGGATAGCCGTTGTATATTTTTATATTTTGCATAAGCTCACTTTTAAATGAATTATGACTTCTGATTACTTTTGTAACGATGAATTAATTTAATTTAATAAATTTATAAATAATAATAGCCTTCTAAACACGAGTGTATTAACCCAAAATTGTACTATTTTAAATAAGAAACGGTAACCTTTATTGTTTAAATTTCTGTTATTGAATATCAAGAAAGAAAATAAATCCCGAAATTGATTTGAAACTTTGATACTCAATAGTTTTCCGGGAAAATATTCACATCCCTTGGGATTATTAGTGTACGTCCAGTTGCATATATAGCACATGCAATGTCGGAACAATTGTGATGATGACGATTTTCTTCATTTATTCGAAAACAATCTAATTGAAATATAAATCTGTGATTTTACTATGTGCATAACTTCGAAGCAAGTTATATATCGACCTGTATTTAAATCAAATTGGTTCTCTTCTTCTTCTTATACAATAGTCTATCGACATTCGATGAGTATACATACTGACTAGTCTATTTACAAAACTTTTACCCCAATTTTCACAAAATGTATGTTTCTTTCTTATGTTCAATGTATACATGTATATATTTCAAATTGCGCTATAGTTCCGTAACTTTCTATCAAGGCGTATTACGAATGGTCGACAAGTGCGTACATTTTTTCAATCAATATTTCTGGTATGTTCCAATCTGTCCTTCACTATTGACAACGAGTATAATTTAAACTTACATTTTCCCAAATTTACCCTTTGAAAAATATGTAAATAGATTTTATTTTATCAAATCTTTTTTTTTTTTTTGTATTATTTAGATTTTTATAAATAATATTCTTTACACCAGAAATGTTATTTATAAACAAGCGTATGAATTAAGTAATAACTAGTATATCACTTTCGGACACGCAAGACAGAGATGTATATTATACACCTGATAGTTCAAAATGGAAAGTCATAAGTTATCGGCCGTGTACACTGATCAATACCCTCAGAAGTGAAACGATGCATGAACTTGCAAGCCCGACAGGAAATCGCTTAAATACTTGGACGTGTCACCTCACAATACCCTTGGAAGTAATACCTTTAGCTGTGCTGGTAATCAGATGAGGGAAGGTCTTAATGTATTTAAATTAAGTTTATTACATAAAAGAATTATAAACAAATTAGATTTTCGAAAACAATTTTCACGGAACACTTATTTATGATTTGAACTTTGACTTTTAACTAATTCCAATAAAAACAGTTTAAAATGACAGACCATGGTTATTTAAAAACAATAATATTTTCCGTATCAAGTTAGTTAGTCGGATAAAACAACCGTACGATTGACAAGATATCGACACGCAATTACGACTACATCAGGTTGCAAAGAATTGATACTCTAAATTTAAAATCGATGGTGATCTCTTATCTAGCAGAATAAAACTTTAATATCTATGAATTTGAGCATTTTATACAGAATGGACATAATATCAATTTTGATTTTTTGCAAAGTTTCCTTTAACATAATTTGCATAACTTACATGTTAAAGTACTGCTATTTTAATTTCAACATTTGCATTATCAAAATTACAAAAGGTGAGACATATCTCTCTGATAACAGTTTATTTTTGTTTTATATATTTTGAAACAATAGAATATCAAATATAACTGCATAATGAGAAATAAATGTTTCGTAAATATTTTCTCACATTATTGTAAACACACCTTCACTACATCTAGATTAAACATTGTATCTGATAGTCCTGTGTATTAGTAAACATTATATCTGATAGTCCTGTGTATTAGTAAACAAATATCTGATAGTCCTGTGTATTAGCAAACATTATATCTGATAGTCCTGTGTATTAGTAAACATTATATCTGATAGTCCTGTGTATTAGTAAACATTATATCTGATAGTCCTGTGTATTAGTAAACATTATATCTGATAGTCCTGTGTATTAGCAAACATATATCTGATAGTCCTGTGTATTAGTAAACATTATATCTGATAGTCCTGTGTATTAGTAAACATTATATCTGATAGTCCTGTGTATTAGCAAACATTATATCTGATAGTCCTGTGTATTAGTAAACATTATATCTGATAGTCCTGTGTATTAGCAAACATATATCTGATAGTCCTGTGTATTAGCAAACATTCTATCTGATAGTCCTGTGTATTAGTAAACATTATATCTGATAGTCCTGTGTATTAGCAAACATTATATCTGATAGTCCTGTGTATTAGTAAACATTATATCTGATAGTCCTGTGTATTAGCAAACATATATCTGATAGTCCTGTGTATTAGCAAACATTATATCTGATAGTCCTGTGTATTAGTAAACATTATATCTGATAGTCCTGTGTATTAGCAAACATTATATCTGATAGTCCTTTGTATTAGTAAACATATATCTGATAGTCCTGTGTATTAGCAAACATTATATCTGATAGTCCTGTGTATTAGCAAACATTATATCTGATAGTCCTGTGTATTAGCAAACATTATATCTGATAGTCCTGTGTATTAGCAAACATATATCTGATAGTCCTGTGTATTAGCAAACATATATCTGATAGTCCTGTGTATTAGCAAACATATATCTCTATCAACGAAAATATTAACTTTCGAACCATCTATGGATTATTACATTGGATATCAATGTGGGAAAATTTAAGTAAATAATTTGTTAAAACTTTCTAGTGTCAAGCGCTTAAAAATCCAAAGTTTCTGTTACGCTCAGGGGTTTCTAATATAAAATTAAAACCGTGTCTGTTAATAGACTAAATGTCTCTATCCGTATTAACTCGTTCGCTAGATAAACTAGTGAGTACGTTATCCTTCAGTCACTAACAATAAAGGCATATCATTTTACACAAGAACAACTCTAACCTTTTAAAATTTGGTCTGCGGTGGAGAGTTGTCTCATTTGCAATCAGAGCACATCTTATTGTTAAACTCTTTAAAGGAGAGTTCTACTGTTACAAATGTTTAAACTGTTTTGTTCGTGGTTCATATAGTTTAGTGAGGCAGTTCACAATCTCTTAGGGATCTATTTGGTCGTCATTATAATAATTTAGTTGACTGCAATGGAGTATCAATGTCAAAGATGACCATGGATTTGTTCCAACTATTGTAAGCTTTAATTCCTTTTCCACTTCTCTTTAACGATATTATAAATACAACTGTTTACAAGATTTTGACATGACAAGTGGGTAAGAACGTATTCCTAATTGTATCAGACATCTTCCATTTTAAGTTCACCTTGCCCAGAGGGCCAAGTGAGCTTTCCTCATCACTTGGTGTCTGTCGACCGTCTACTGGGCCAAATTAAACCAAACTTGGCCTAAATCATCCTTAGGGTATCTAGTTTACAAAATGTATCCAATGACCCCGCGAATCAATCAAGATGGCCGCCATGGCTAAAAAGAACATCGAGATAAAATGCAGTGTTTGGCTTATAGACAGGTTTTCCAATTATCTGCCTTAGTTTGTGACGCGACTCCTAGGCGTCCTCGTAGTAGTAATCACCAGTACAACCGTGAAAAAATGTAAACAAGATATACATCTATTTCCCAGACTGCATATATCGGTAATTACAGTAAACACAAGAATGTGAAGCGTACTTGACCTTGGCAAAATTACAGAATAAATAATAAAGTAATTAGATAAGGAATGGACATTAAATTTATAAGTGTATTGCAGGCCATGTGTCGTGTCCTTAAAATATAACTCACGGTATTTGATACGTTACACCAGGACATAATATATATGAATACTAATTCCAGGTTTAATATCGATTATAATCATTTGATAATCATAATATTGATCATTATAACACATACCTAAATACATTAAATTGTCTTGTTGGGTCGAATGTGATATATCAGAAAAACAGGTGCAATTTTATCAAACTCATAGACAATTCCGTGGTCAGACCTACAATGAGGCAGTTCTAAAATTCAACAATCCTCTTATCCGACGGTCCTATAATTCGACAGCCCTTTTTCTCCGTCGCGCGGTTACTTACATCTTTAGAAAATTTAGTTACATAAGTATACAATAAGGCGTAACTGTCATTCATAATATGTCTATACCCTGACGTGGTTTCCGCTTTTCAATTTTGAACTCCTTACTCCTCTGTTACCAATATGTTTGTCTGAGTTAATGTTGTCGGAACGTCTGTCCATTTTGCAGCATAAAGATAGTAGTCATGTATAAAAAAGTTGGTCTCTTCATACTTGGTTGATTTGCATCCAATTCTAACTACATACATGTAGCCTCGGGTTAGGTTTCATTGTTATTATCAGTACAGAAATGTAAAGGAATGGATTTCTTGGGTTGCACGGGCCCCTTACGAAGCTTCATTCATGGTTAATCCAGACTTTTTCCGCTTCCACTACAAATTGTGTCTTGTTTGGGGACCCCCCCCTCCCTTTTCAAAATCCTGGATCCGCATCTGATGTGTAGATATTCTATACAAACAGAGGCAGATGAACTGTAGTCATCGGATTAATTTTCATAGATAATTTCAGTTTTTTACAGTCGTTTGACGGCGTGTCAACATTCGTCTGCCAGTGTAATTTTACTTTCATAACAAGTTTTATTAAAAAAACGGATTGTGTGCAGTCGTCACAACTTGTATAATTCACATATTTTATTTATTGATTTTTTTCAACATCTGAAATTTTCTACGATTATTTGTACAACTATTAACTGCACCTTTTTTATAACTTTCGGCAGTATCCATAGTGAAATAAATAAGAAAATGAAGGAAATACAAATGTAAACAGAAAATCGATAAATACACGTGCGTTATTTTTCACGGTTGTAATGGCGGATCGGTCACGTGAGAGGTTAATGGATGCGCCCATGTTTTTTAGGTAAATTATAGATAAACCCGTCTATATCTCTGAAACTATAGCATTTAGAGTAAATCTGACATGGGGTAAAATGTTCATCAGGTCAATTTCTATCTGCCCAGAAAATTTCAGACAAATCACACAACCCGTTGTTGGGTTGCTGCCCTGAATTGGTTATTTTAAGGAAATTTTGCAGTTTTGGTTATTATCTTGAATATTATAATAGATTGTCAATTGACTCCATAAGCAGTTATTGCCTTTAATTTCAATTTTCACAATTTTTCCTAAATTTTGTAATCTTTACAAAATCTTCTCCTCTGAAACTACTGGGCCAAATTGAACCAAACTTGGCCTAAATCATCCTTAGGGTATCTAGTTTAACAAAATGTATCCGATGACACTGCCCATCAATCAAGATGGCCGCCATGGCTAAAAATAGAACAAAGGGTAAAATGCAGTTTGGCTCATTTCTCTGAAACTAAAGCATTTAGAGCAAATCTGACAGGTGTAAAAAGTTTGTCAGGTCAAGATCTATCTGCCCTGAAATTTTTAGACAAATCAGACAACCCGTTGTTGGGTTGCTGCCCTAATTGGTCATTTTAAGGAAATTTTGCAGTTTTGGTTATTATCTTGAATATTATAATAAATGAGATAAACTGTAAACAGCAGAAATGTTCAGCAAAGTAAGATCTACAAATAAGTCAACATTACCAAAATTGTGAATTAAGCGAGTTATTGCCCTTTAAAGTCAATTTTTACAATTTTTGTAAAATTTTGTAATCTTTCACAAAATCTTCTCCTGAAATTAGTGGGCCAAGTTAAACCAAACTTGGCCTAAATCATCCTTAGGGTATCAAGTTTAAAAAATTTATCTGATGGCCACGCCCACATACCAAGATGGCTGCTATGGCTAAAATTGAACATGCAGTTCTCTGAAACTAAAGCATTTAGAGCAAATCTAACGGGGATAAAATGTTCATCAGGTCAATATGATCAAAATTGTGAATTGATCCCTTAAGGAGTTATTGCCCTTTAAAGTCAACGTTTCAATATTTTTGTAAATTTTGTAATCTTTACAAAATCTTCCCTCTTAATATACTTGGTCAAATGGAATTAAGCTTAGCCACAATTATTATTAGAGTATCTTGGTTGCAAAATGTATCCGATGACCCTGCCCTACAACCAACATGGTCCCCATTGGTAAAAATAGAACATAGGGTTTACTATAGAAGTATATGGGAAAAATGTGAAAAAACAATTTCAAATGGTCACAACTTGAAAACTAATTTAAAAATGATAAGGGTTTTCAGTAACTATTGTAAGACAACAATGGGATGACTTGATTTTTTTCCAGGGGTGCAATTTCTTCGGGGTAGGGGGGAGGGGAAGTTGCTAATAATTTCTCCTTGATATGTTCCATTTTCAGAATTATTCAGTGTTACTTTTCTATACACTATTATTATATCTTTTCTTTCAGCATATTTATATTGGGTGAATGCCTCCCAGACCCGTCTGGGTCAGGGAAACCCTGCCCAAGTTTTTTTTAAAGGGTGTTCCATAAAATCATTTAAAGGCATTTTCAGCATTATAAAGGCCCTGGGTGAAATAAATTTTGGAGCAGAGGAAAGGATTTTTTATTTTTGTTGATTTTCTTGAATACATATCATTATAGATTGAGATATACTGTAAACAGCAAAATATCAAGCAAAGAAAGATCTACAAATAAGTTAACATGACCAATTGGCAATAGACATCTTATTGGAATTATTGTCCTTGTAAGTTATTGTCCGAAATTTATTGGTAATTTTGTAAATCTTTTCAAAATATTCTACTTTTAATTTAACTACTGGGTCAAATTAAACCAAACTTGGCCTCAATCATTATTAGGGTATCTATATCATTTTAACGTTTTACATGATTTCCAAAACCATAGTAGATACAGGTGAGCGACACATGCTCTTGAGAGCCTCTAGTTTGTTGAAGTTAATGTAAAGGGTGAGGTATTGTTGACTGTTTTGCTATTTCATCTTTTTTTTGTCTCATCCTTTAAAGAAAAGCGTTTTTATCCTGAATCAAATTCTCCATGTGGGATAAAACTTAACGTTGATGCATTATTACATGTTATTAAAGTGAGATTCCTATTGATTTGTGTGTTAAATAAGTTACTAAGAATAGACTTACACTTGTGCATAAAAGTGGTTTCTGGCTGATATATACTGCATATATCATGTATATGATTGCAAACTTATAAAATAAGGAATAAATTCCCATTATTTTGAGGTCATACTTTCTGAGATCATAGTTACTTAAAATTGACTGGTATTTGTCCTGTAACGCTCATCAAAGATACCAGGCTTCCATTTTGCCAGTTTACCAATGATTGGTAGAATGTGACGCATATGATTTTAACTTAACATTATATGGAATTTTGTTTACCTTGCTCTGATCTGTGGTTTTAAAAATAAGTGTCAGATGCTTATTGGTTTTAGAATTTCATGGTCTAAGATTAAGGTCCAAGTAACTAGATATATATTTGTGTTAGACAATGTTACTGGCTAAAATCTCGTCAGAAGAGGATCGTACCTTAGTTTTAATGCCATTAGGTCACTTTAAACTGTTTACCTTTTCATAGTTGATATTGTTTATATGATCTTTGGCCTCTAAAAGTTTGGCTTTTCTATATCTGTTTGCCATAGTAGCATATGTCTTTCATTCCATCTGCTTTGGTTTCTCCTTGAACAACTGAAGGAAGAGTTTGATAAGGGCCATTTTGTTCAGTTTTGTTGCTGAAGTTTGTATGATCAGTCCTAGATTTTCCTTCAATATTTTGTTTTCATTTCTGATTTAATGAAGCGTCTTCTTGAATCTTGTGCGTCTAAGCGTCTTCTTGATTTCTCTTGTGCGTCTGAAGCGTCTTTCTGAATAAACTCCACTAGGAATGTTCAAACCCATGCATTTAAAAGCCAATGATGCATAAGACATGAACTTGTGACCAAAAGGACCTAAAAGCAAAATTCATCTAAGGTCATATTTGCCTGATTGGTAACAAGTCCTTAATGAACCATGACTGCATTATAACTGTAGAAAAGAAAATTGAACATTTATAATGCAAAGACATTAGTTTTGGTCAACTATAAATTATTTTCAGATTAAGAAAAGAATAACAAACCAAATTAGCAATTAACCATAAATTATATGTGTATGTGCATTGTATGGTTACCATCTCTTAAACATGTTAAATGGTATTCATACATTGTCATGTGTGTTTGATAATTTCAACGCAGAAATATGAATCTATGCAATATACATGATATATGCAATTTGCTTAAAGAAAAATAAGATCTATCGACATTGAACTCTCAGTTTATTCGTGAGACATTACATTTTATAAGACATTGCACATGTTTATCATTTGTTTACTTGTAATATTCAAAAACCTAATCCTGTTTTAAAACAATGAAAACAACACGTTATTAATTCCATGTGTCCGTAACCCTTTTTGAGCTACCTTCATCAGGAACACTCAAAGCCGAATATTTGAAAACATGGATGAATAAAACCGAATTAGTTGAAGAGCTGTATACTTAAAAGAACTTAAAAGAATAGCCAAATCCGTCTAAGGCCAACTTTACCTGAGGGAGTTGAAACCTTAGTTTCTTCATAATTTTAAAATTTATAAACGGTCAGTTTTAGAAAGGTTTGTTTTAAATCATGTCAGTACCGAAGTACTGACTATTGAACTGATGGTACCCTCAGGGACTGATAGTTCACCTGCAAAGGTATCGACCCAGTGCTGTAAAAAAATAAATGAAAACAACACGTTATGAATTTCATGTGTCCGAATCTTTTTTGGATTAACCTTCATCTTTAGTCATGAAAGGTCAATAGCACTTAAGAAAAAAAATATATCTCTTTTATATTTTGTAGGCTTATCAGACTGGAATGTTCCATTGTATAAAGTTCGTCTACAGAAGAATTACCTCAAGATCATCACTGATATACAACATGACAGCATAGTAGATCATCTAATAACAAGAGAGGTAGTGTCAGTTGATGATGGAAAGAAGATAGAATCTGGTAAAACCCCACAGGAAAAGAACAGGAATTTGATGGACATGCTTTTACGTAAAAATGAACAGGGATTTAATGAATTTCTCAAAGCCCTACGAAAAGACTCAATTTATGCAGATCTAGCAGATCAAATAGAAAAGACAGAAGTTACGAGCACAGATATCGCAATCTTTCAAAAATGCTTTAAATAAAATAAATGTAATTTCTTTCAGAAATAAAACCAACTGTACACGACAAGATAAAGACAGCTAGGACAAACACCAGTAAGCAATCAATAGAAGTAGGTATTGTCAATCCAATGCTTAATGATTTGGTCACTTAAACCATCAATGCGAATGAATCACAATATACTAGTGATAACAATCTTTTATATTAAACATATTTCATGTGTGAGTGGCAAGGAAAAGCTAAAATATGTACTAACCCTTTTACGAGTGTTCATTCGTAAACACAAATCCCTTTACGAGTGTTCTATCCTAAATAGATATGATGATTATGAAACAGTCATGACATATTCTGTTCAAGAAAATAATTTTAATGTATTTTAATATAATTATTGGAAACCAGTAATTGGAAAGTTCATATGCACTACTATTTTTTCAAAGGTCAAAAATATGGCTGTGCGGCATATTTTCAACATTTATATGCCTCAAACTTCCAAGAATTTAAACCTATACTAAAATTATGTACTTCCTCTCACTTAACATTTGGTCCTTCTCAGAATTTAATTTGGCCGCTATCCATCTGTATTCATACTAGTAAAGTTTTCAAGGTGTGTCTCTGTAAATGAAATATAGATATCATATCTGGGAACCAGTAGGTTAACAAAACATCTATCAATAGTATATATCCCAAAAGAGGCGTGGTTTGTGAAACAGCTGTATTTACAAAATGCAACCTAAAAAAAATGTCATAACTTGATACAATATACTATATGTACTATTTTGATACATTTTGAATAACCTACATAGCTGCAATTAGGTTTTTACTAATTTCAGTTCATTCAAAACTTTGCATGTTCATCTTAAAGCTGTTCAATGTTAAATTAATAGTCAATTTAGGTCTAAATCTGAAGTCTAATGAAAAATAAAGTATGTACAAATGAAGTTACTAATTCAGAGACAGAATCTTGTCCTTAAGGTGTTTCTGATTTTTTTTACAGTAGCTTCTTGTACATGGTGTTTATCAAACAGCTACTTTTAAATGTACATTTGTAAATAAAAATGTCTCGTCATAAATATAGTTTTGAACAAAAATGCAACGATATTCACTTATTATGTAAATATAGTTTTTGCTACATGATATGGTATTCCACAACTAATGTTTTTGACATAATGCATCTGTTCTGTCAAATGTTCTTATATTTCATCCATCAGACACAGGATTTTAAATCCAAACAGATCAGTGATAATTGTTTGATTATATTATATTCTCAAATATATGAAAGTGTTACAGAAGAAATCAAACGTCATAAAACATTTGTAGACCTCTACCCAAGCAAATGTTTGGCCTGTCCTAACTCAGGCTATCTGCACCATGTGTTGTTTGTTAGTGTTTTAGCTCAATGCTATTCAAGTTCCTGCTTGATTTGACCTTTTATCATTTTATTCAATCATAACTGATGAGTTTTTGCTAAAATTCATCAGAAGATACCAAGACCTTGTTGATAAATATTCTTATCAACTTCACCAATAATACATGATGGTCTTTAAGTATAGATTTTAGTTACTGACGTTGTTTATTATCCTAATTACGTGTTGAAGTGTTCTTTTATTTGTCTTTGTAAATTACTGTTACTGTTTAGTCCTTTTTAGCTCATCGTTCCAAAGGAACTGTGAGCTTTTGCCATCATTTGGCGTCCGTCATCCGACCTGTATTAAAAAATTCAAAGATCTTCTCCTCTGAAACTACTGAACCAATTCCAACCAAACTTCAGCTGAATGATCCTTAGGGTATCTAGAATAACGTTTGTGTTTTAATTTCTGTTTCGTCAAAAACATGGCCGCCATGGCTAAAAATAGAATATAGGGTAAAATGCAGTTTTGGCTTATATTTCAAAACTAAAGCATTTAGGGCAAATCTGACATGGGGTAAAATGTTCATAAGTTCCAGTTCTATCAGCCCTGGAATTTTCAGACCCATTGTTGGGTGCTGCCACTAAATTGGTAATTTTAAGGAAATTTTGCAGTTTTCGGTTAATATCTTAAATATTATTATAGATTAAGATAAACTGTAATCATAAAAATGTTCAGCAAAGTATGATCTACAAATAAGTTTCATAAGACCAAATTGTCAATTGACCCTTTAAGGAGTTATTGCCCTTTAAAGACAATTTTTCACAATTTGTTCATCTTGATTGCTTTCTTTAAAAATCATTTCCTTTGAAACTGCTGAAACAATTTTAGCCAAACTTGGGCTGAGTGAGTTTCAGAGTATCTAGTATAAATTTTTTATTTTATTTCCTTGTATGTCAAGAAACATAACCACTATGGATAAAATGGAGCATAGGGTAAGATGCCTTTATTGCTTTTGAAGAAAATATGACGGATACAAAGAACATTTAAATGGCATTTTAAGCCATTCATTGATATATATTGAAAAGCAAAATAATCATTGATGAAAGATTTAAGCAAAACATTACAGGTGAGCGACTGAGGCTCCCAAGAGCCTCTTGTTTGGTAATACCCTTTTGGTGTGGCTTAGTACTTAAACATCCCACCATTGTGTTATTGTGCTATTGACATTTTGTATTCTTGTCTTTCATTTTGCCTTTGTGCTTTGATCTATATGCCATTTTGTTTTTCTTTGTTGAAATATTTGTCTTTTCTTTTTTATAGTGATTAAGATTATAACACAATATTGACTGCTGTACCCTTTCTTGACATTTTTATCTATCATGTCTGTTTGTTTTGTTCACACATTGTTATCAATATAATAGAATTTAATGTGACTGTCATACAAGTGAGAGGTTTAGTTAGCTATAAAACCAGTATTATTTCACCGTTTTCTACATAAGAAAATGCCTTAATCTTGTATTTTTGATATTTAACTTTTTTATAAACGAGGAATACATTGACGTTCACAATGATAAGCCTGGAATCTTTTATGAGTTTTTTTTTATGTTGTACGTCTGTTTTGTTTGAAGGAGTCGAGTGTGTAAAATTTCAATTTCAATATTCATTGTCAGTTTTACAAAATTTAACCCCTTTTCCTTTCATCGCCAATATCAAAATTTGTAAATAAAAATAAGGAGATTTGATATGATTGCCAATTAAACAACTATCCACCAAAGTTCAAATAAAGTGGAGGTAGGCAATTATCGGCAACTGTACGGGCTTCAACAGTGAGAAAACCCATACCGTAAAGTCGGCTATAAAGGCCCCAACATGACAAATATGAAACAATTCAATTGAGAAAACTAACGGCCTAATTTATAACAAAACAATTTATGAAAACAAATATGACAGACGTGAACCAACGACAACCACTGAACTACAGGCTCCTGACTTGGGACAGGCACATACAGAATGTGGCGGTGTTAAACATATTTGTGAGCCCTCAACCTCCCTAACCTGGGACAGTGTTTCATAGTTATTTCATTTTCTTCCACTTATTCCTTTATTCCATTATTAACTATTTATATTGATTTTATGTGAACATGTTTATATATTCTATAATATTTAATAGTGATTAGATTTTGTCGGAAATTATTTTGCAACAATGATAGTCCGATTTCATGCTTGATAATTTTCTCCTTGTACTCCATCACTCCTTACATGTTTAAAAATCCTAAGCCTGATTTGTCATAAATTTGTCAACCTTTTTCAATGCTTATACATTTTGCTTTCAAACTGTTTGCATTAGCACAACTGTTTTATTTCAAATACCTAGTGACTTTGTATGTCATGATACCGTTGTGTTTGTTGTTGATATGATTATTGTAGCAATATTTGTGTTTTAGTTGTATCTTCTACTTGTATATATGTATAAACTGTTAATGCAGTCTACCTTCCTTAAAGGTAAAAACAAAACTACATACATGTTCTTGTTCTTATTCATTACAGGACCGCAAAAAATTTTGGGGATCGTAAAATGCTATCATAAAATATAGAATTGAAATGGGAATATGTCAAAGAGACAACAACCCGACCAAAGAGCAGACAACAGCTGAAGGCCACCAATGGGTCTTCAATGCAGCGAGAAAATCCTGCACCCGAAGGTGGTCCTCAGCTGGCCCCTAACTAAAATTGTGTGCTAGTTCAGGAAAATGGACGTCACACTAAACTCCAAAACATATAAATGAACTAAAGTTAAAAACATACTAGACTAACAAAGGCCAGAGGCTCCTGACTTGGGACAGGCGCAAAAATGTGGCGGGTTAAACATGTTTTGTGAGATCTCAACCTCCCCTATACCTCTAGCCAATGTAAAATGTTTGCGTCGGCGACTTCCGAAGACATTTGGTTTCCGGACCATAACAAGATTCAGAAAATGGATCTCTTTGAAATTTAAGCAAAGGTTCAATACCACAAAAGCAAGGTTGGGATTGTTTTGGGGTTAATGGTCTAACCTGTTTAGGAATTAGGGGCCGAAAGGGGCCATTTTCTAGTTTCAGGACAATAACTTGTGTACAAGTATTTTGATTGCTCTGAAATTGTACCACAAGGTTCAATACCACAAGTCGAAGCTTGTGATTCATTTTAGGGTAATTGCCCAAACCGTTCAGGAATTAGGGGCTAAAAGGGTGTAAAACAAGTATTTTCTATTTTTCAGACAATAACTCGTGTTAAAGTGTATTGACGTCTGTTAAACTGCACCACATTTTACAAAAAGAAAAAAATTTCTGCAAGATTTAAGAAATTGTCAATTTTCCAAAGAAAATTTGGGGGTCACAATTGCTTATTCTTTGTATATAGTCTGAAAACAGATTTACTAAGTAATGCGCAACATCACAGTGCACAGTGTATTGCACAAACATGACAAAAGCAAGAAATCTTCAGTTCAATATAAATTCAAATCATATAACCAATTTTAAGTTCTTTGACTACATTTATTCTGTGTCAGAAACCTATAATGTGTCAAATATTCACTTACAATCCAAATTCAGACGTGTATCAAGCTTGAATATTGTGTCCATTTTGCCCCAACTGTTCAGGGTTGGAGCTCTGCGGTCGTATCCAACTGCGCTCGGTGAAGCAGTTTATTGTGCAATAAAATCAAAGCAGCATCAACACGGTGAGTTTGACAGTCCAACCATTCACAAAATCAGAACCGAAGTGAAAGATACCAAAGGCATATTCAAACTCATAAGCTGACAATGCCATGGCAAAAAAAATGTAACCAAAAGACAAACAACAGTGTACAAAATGCAACATAAAAACTAGACTGAGCAGCACAAAGCCTACTAAAACCGGTATCTGGAAGCTCTTTTCGAACAATGAAAGGGATAGACTGTTTATCAGTAGAAACATTCATTCAAAGATGAAGAAAACCTGATAAAAATAAAGGTTCCTTTGCAGCGACAAAATATCATTGTATATTTTACAAGTCCCTAATCAAACAATTGCCCAGGTAGCAGATGTTTTAAAACATCGATCAAACCATAAGCAAATGTATAAAATGCCTTCCAGAATATATTCAAACGATTATCTATTAATAGGTAGTCTTTATACTTTAGAGATAACTGTATTGTTTTGAAGCTTTGCGGACATCCGTCTGTA
Organism: Mytilus coruscus; assembly: GCA_017311375.1. NCBI lineage: Eukaryota > Metazoa > Mollusca > Bivalvia > Mytilida > Mytilidae > Mytilus > Mytilus coruscus. The sequence goes on from CM029605.1 coordinate 84,248,373, forward strand.
GCTTTACTGTCGCAAATTTAGTTTACTTGGCGACGCCTAGCGGAGACAGGTAAACGGATATTTGCGACAATAAACTACCGATGGACGTCTGCAAAGCTTCAAATACAGTACAGTTATCACTATACTAATGCAAAATAAATAAATCATTCAATTTTAGTCATTATTTCAGTTTTTTTATTTCATATTGGTGAAATTACATGTCAATACATTCTGGTATTCAAAATGTCGGCTTCATTAGTTACAGACAGAGATAGAGAATTTTACGCTTATTGTCATCCAACCAGAACCACTGATACAACATGATTGCATTAGAAATATATTTTAATGGACATTGGCTTTTCTTTTCGACGTTTCATCTGCCAATTGAAAAATTGACATGTGTATAAAACACTTGAATATCTCAATTTCTTCTTCAATGGATAATATTCTTGGAAAAATCATCTGGTTAAGGCAGAGCTCTGGGTTAGAGTTAAGGTATTAGGTTACAAATTTTGAGGCAACTGTATTTCAACGATGTTCAAGTCTCATCAATCCAAGGAAAAAGACAAAACTCAACGAATCGCATGAACTGTAAAAGATCAACATCGGGTGTATTGATATGATTTGTTTTTCTTTACATTGAAAGCAAAAAGGCGCGCAATATACATATGATAGAGATTTATCGGTGATCGGCAAATATTCAGTTTTCGGGAGATTTCGGGAAATTGTTTTGCCGACTGACAACGCCTAAAAAAAAAAGAAAAGACCGAAAGACAAACAACAGTACACAAACCACAACATAGAAAATAAAGACTGAGCAACACGAACCCCACCATTAACTGGGAGTAATCTCAGGTGCTCAGGATGGGAAATCAGATCAGTCATTAGTTTTCTATGTTGTGTTGTGTGTACTATTGTTTGTCTGTCTTTCTTTTTAACCATGGCATTGTCAGTTTATTTTCGACTTATGAGTTTGAATGTCCCTTTGATATCTTTCGCCTCTATACCACAACAGTAGTTTACAGATGTTCAAATCTTGAGAAGGATAAGCTAAAGTAATAAACAAGACCTGAGGGAATCGCATCAACTCCAAAACCAGCAAGACCAGGTGTATCGACAGGGTACGCATATCATACTATGCATGTATCACCCGCTAGGTGGCTTCAATCGGTCAAAATATCACACTCAGGATAAGGACACAGTCGATAAAATTACAGATCAGACAACTGTACTGGGATATACAGATCTAAGATCTAGAAAACATGTCGCTAGTGAGTCTAGACATATCGTATCTGTCAACAAGTTAGTGATAGTGACTGTTGAACTGACATAGTGTCGATTTCAGTTGTTCTTCATAATAACTCGGAGCATTTGTTGTGCAAAGCAGTGGCGGATCCAGAACTTTTATAACGAGGGCGCTGACTGACCTAAAGGGGGGCTCAGTCATGCTTCAGTGATTTCTATATAAACAACCAAATTTTTCCCACAAAGGGGTCCACTCCCAGCCCCCACCCCACCCCTGGATCCACCTATGTAAAAGAGCACACCCTGTTAATAAATCTGTATAGAGTGTACATCTTAACATATTAATTGAGACATATTAACGACGTGCAGATGGTGTTACTGCACAGAAATGGGAAATTGACAATAGGTAGAAAAGTGGGACATCTCGGCCGGAGACAAGTCGGACCGAGTCAAATCAGACCTTCTACTCGGTCAACTCGGCCCGTCAATAAGTCAACTGGGACCTAGTATTAAAAGCGGATTTGAACTATATAAATGATTATAATTATTAAATGTTATATTTAGCATGACAATATCATTTGCATGTTGCTGAATTTGCAAAACATAATTAAATAAATGGGGAATGTTTCCATGGGACACAGATGATGCCCCGCTTGCATATAACGTTATAAAGGGCCATAACTCTAGAACTGTAAAAGTGACACTACCCAAATTTGAACTTGATCTGAGTTTAGTGGTAATAAGCATTGTTTATAAGTTTCAGAACATTTAGTTGACGTAAACTTAAATTAGAGAACAGAAACGAAAAATTAAGCAATTTTTTTCCATTTTAAAGGGCATAACTCTAGAACAGTAAAAGTGACGCCACCAAAATTCAATCTTTATCTGTGTTATTTGGTAATTAGCATTGTGCATAAGTATCATAACATTTGGTTGAGGCAAACTAAAGTTAGAGAAATAAATATTTTGAGCAATTTTGAGATTTGTAAATTGTGGGGCATAACTTTAGAACGGTGAAAGTGACACCACCAAAATTCAAACTTGATCTGTGTTTTGGGGTAATAAACATTGTGGATAAGTTTCATAACATTTGGTTTAGGCAAACTAAAGTGAGAGAACGGAAACGAAAAATTCAGCATTTTTGAGATTTGTAAAGGGCATAACTCTAGAACGGTAAAAGTGATGCCACCAAAATTCAAACTCGATCTGTGTTTTGTGGAAATAAGCATTGTGTATAAGTTTAATAACATTTGGTAGAGGCAAACTGAAGTTAAAGAACGGAAACCAATTTTGGGACGTACGGACGGACGGACGTAAGGACGTACAGTCGGACAAGGGTAAAACTTAATGCCCCTCCGCAACGACGGGGCATAAAAATTGAGTTGTCCCGCATTCATTGAAATTTGTGTTATTGAGTGACAGAACATCATGTTTATATATTAAAGTGAAATTAAAGACTTATCTTTAAGATGGTTCTGTATAGATCTGCTTCATATCAGTACAAGTTGGCTAGTAGTGGTGCACATTTAGTACCCATTGGAATACCAACGGTATGCTGAATTATCAATCCACCAAAACTCAACAAATATGTTGTCGATAAAAACTCAAGCATTTTAATGTCATCTTCGGTATTTTTGTTGTGGGAATTAGTGTGGTTCTTTAAATTATGAATGTGAATAGTAGTGTAAAGCATAGAAAAATTAAAGGTTTTGATTTTACTTCAAAACTGTCAAGTCGTGGCCTTTTATAGCTTGCTATTCATTATGGATTTTTCTCATTGTTGAAGTCTGAACGGTGACCTGTTGTTGCTAACTTCTACATCATTTGGACTTTGCTGGAAAATTGTCTCATTGGCAATCATACTATATCTTATTTTTATACTGACATCTGACAACTATTTTTGGACTTGCTAATGCTGCGGTACCACAGTCAGTCCCAAGAGACCTCAAGACCTCAGAGCAATTTCGGACAAAGACGGAATGATAACTTATCCTGATATGCATCCCATATCACGGCACTTGGATCACTTGTACTAGGCGATCACAGTAATGGAATAACAGTATTGTAGACAATCGTTTAATTATATAGCAATTAAATTTAGTGATAAACTATCTCCTTCATTAGAATTTGATATCTGGAGCTATGAATTCTTTAATACATATTCAATTGGGATTAAAGTTTATGTCTATGAAAGGCAGATAACATGAATGTATGTTAAAATGGTCATAAAACATTATAATAATATTTTTGCAAGAGGATATAGAAACAAGGCTTCATATTTTTTTAGGTTGGTAGCTATAGCTAAACTGTAACGATACATCAAATCGAAAATAGTTTCACATAGGAGTTGAACAGTACAACATAAGTACAAACTATAAATATCAGATTGATACAAAGCAGAAAACATCTTACAAAAACACAGACTGGATGTGGTGTATTATTAATACATCCTCACAACAACAACAAAAACACAAAGTACAGATCTGAGGGACTCAAAAGTCTGTCATAGATCATCATTTCTTAAATTGTCAAACTTTCCTCTATATTTTTCCCTCATTAACACCTTTTCGTTCTAGACCCTCCTAAAAATCTTTAATGTGTTTGGTTTCCTTATAAAGGTTAATATTTGTAGTTTGACATTGTTCTCAGAGTATATGGTCAAACTAAAGAAGCAGAAGACAAGTTATGTTTGTCGACATTTCTTTTATGAGTTTGGTTTCCTAATGGAAGCTTATACTGTAAACAAAAACATATTGTTTTTTTTTTTTTTTAGTTTAGCCCTTTGTAGCCACTGTTTTATTTCTAAATATGTTCTTTTAACTGTGTTGACCTATGCATGATGTTTTACATTCACATTATTTTCTACTTGGTCTTCTTGGTATGTAATTGAAATAATTCACTCTCTACGATTTGTTGGTTTACAGTAAATCATTATAATTTCATGCTATTGACACAGTTTCTGAAATAACATCGACAATAATTGATGATATTTCTGTCCTATTATCTCCCTTTGCTATGAATTATCCATGTTGTCTGTCTGTTGATAAGGATCTACAATTCGTCTATACACGGCCAAGAATTTGTCCCTTTGTTTCTTGTGACCTTTTGACCTTCCTCTGTGCTGATGTACAATTTTTGAACAACTTTGTCAGATTCCTGCAAAATGTTCATAGAATTTTACTTTTATAGCTAAAACTATTCCATAAAAGGCATTGTTATATAAAACTATGTCAGTCAGACCTGCATAAACTTTTGGTTAAATTGTGATAGAAATTTCTTCCATTTATATACTTTTCCCATATGCCCTCCTTCTTGGTTTCTAAAAGTCCTTTATACTGGGACATTTCCCAATTTACTGAAGGCCATATAGTGAAAAGTATACATTTTCCGTTTCATCTCTTTTATCTTTTATAAATATTAGGTTCCCTGATGTTATACCACTTATGTTTTTATAATGTATGCTGTCAGAGTTATCGTCTCCTGCTATTTAGGCTGTTCATGTTACAATCTAAAAGGCAAGAGAAGGTAACTGTGTTTGAACGTCTGATCCCACTTTTTCAGCAGTTATCTTTACTGAGTTCTTGTTTTCTTTTATCTCGAATCTCCAACTGATTTTTCTTTATCTAGTGTCTCGTCCTGAATATGCATGAACTATTTGCCACTGGACCCCACATAAACATGATTTGTTAATTTTTTCAATTCTAAAATATATTTTTAGTAATGAGTAATAGTTAACCTTACCAATTCAGTATCAGGAATTCTTTCAAACAAAGGAAACTCATCAAAATGGCTGACCATCCAATCATGGAAATCTTTAACATCTGTTATAGTATACACTATACCTAAAAATGTGAAAAGGTCAAATACATGTACCTCACAAAACTTTCAAAATACTGCAAATTCAGAAATCTTTGCAGCATTTATTAAAGAGATTTATGAAAATGTACAAAAATGTGGGATAAGATATTGCAATATAAGTGAATGCTTCATACAGATAGTGCTAACAAAAATTAAAATGTGAACTTTATTTTTGCAATATCTTTTCCATCACAATAAGAAAACATAACAATAATTTCTGAATTTACAGTATATAATTTTCCTTAATTTCATTCTCTGTACATTTACATAAACTATATTCCCTTTTAGAATACATAAGAATTCAGAGATCAACATATTATTGTAAACACAAAGACACCTGTTAATTTGTTAAACACTGCATGTTGCCCTCTAGATGTCCTCGTTTTTGTGTCATTAGTGTTGCTGTTATTATTAAATGATTTTTCATATCTACAAATACTTGAATGTTATTGGTCTGTTATGAGTTTTACCTTGGTTTACACTTCCATAGACCATGTTGCTGAAACAACTTTCATAACCTATGAAAAACTATGTCTATTTCACTGTTCATGCAAGACATATACATATAGGGTTTGAAGAAAGTTGAAGTTGAAAGAATGAATAAAAAAAAATTGGGAGCTGGGAATTATAAGGAATAAACACATTTTGTCTATAGACTATTGATGTGTATTTGTAAGCATACTTTTATTCCAGGGTGTATTTATTCCGACATACCTATACTCACTGGGGAATATTATATGTCAATAGTGTAATTGAGAGGTACTATTATTGATTTGTTTATTTACATTACATGTTACTTTCTTTAAACCGGTTATATAAACAAACAAATTGTGTTTTGTATACATGTGTACATGTATAGCCTTATAACCAAAAAAAAAAACATATGAAAAGGTTTTATGCAAATGAGAGCATTGACATTCCTGAAAAGGAAGATGAATTTATTGATGTGAACAATAATATTGATATAAGTGCTACCGAAACAGGAAACGACAATGATCTTGAAGTCGATGACGACTCTCATTTTGTAACACAAAGCACATTGGATCCTCGTGAATGTGAAGGTCAATTATTATCTCTTTGGCTATAACTGCAAATTTTGATATTGAATTGGATGAAATGTTGGAACCTGTCACGAGGCCAAAACGTATTTAAAATGTCAGGCAGTTTAGTATATATGAATATTTTTAAACAATTGTTTACAAAAGAAACAGGTCATTTATGTACATACATGTAATAATAATATTTGAAGAATTAAATGGTATTTGTTGTATAGTAGTCGTTTTGTTCAACATGTATATAACAATCTGAGTTTTTTCACACTAGACTAGCTAATACAATTCACTTATGTTTTTTTTTTTTTTTATCTTTAAATGAATGAAAATCATATTATCTGATTATCATTATCTTTTTATCCAGAAAATAACTAGTAATTTTAATCCATAGCACATCCCGCAAAAAGCTGAGCCTCATTTTTTTTGTTATTTCCCCAAGAAAACCCTCCTTAGAATGTTTGCTTTATCAGCATTGTTACCGCATAAAATCACCAGTGTAATCATTCCTGGAGCAAAATCACTAGTGCAATCATTCTTGAAGCAAAATCACTAGTGTAATCATTCCTGGAGCAAAACACTAGTATAATTATTCCTGAAGCAAAATCACTAGTGTAATCATGCCTGGTTTGAAAAAACACTAGTGTGAACATTCCTGGTTTAACAAACACTATATAGCTAGTCAATTTTGTCCATTTTTACATAAATCACCTATGCAAGTTTTAGTTAATTCAAATATCCTCCAAAATACCAATCCCCATTTTTATATATTTCCTTCAAGAAAACCCTCTTCAGAATCTTATGGCAAGTGTTTGACATTTTACACTAGACCCGGATTAAAAACCTAGTGCATTTTGTTGGTGGACAAAACACAAAGCAAGACATACTTTTTATACAAATGGCAGCATGTGTATGCAAATCTTTTAAAATTCAGACAGAGCTATACTAGTACAAGTGACCGATTTAAAACACTGGACAAAAATAATCTTGATAAGAAGGTAATAGTTATTTCTGTATATAATCCAGGCATTACCCAAAATATACATGCTATCCACATTTACATCATTGTATGAGAGTGGACAAATCTATCTGTCTGATTATTGTCATGAATAACCCAAGAGTCAGTAGATAATGAGCTTTTAATACGTTATCGCATAATTAACAATTTATCACACATTAGTGATTGACAAATGATATACCTCTAATTATCTGCTGATAAAATTCTCATTTTACATGTACACAGTTATACATGTTATAGGTATAGTTTTATACATTTTATACACACAAGTTTTACAAAATATCATCTTTCACAACAGTGGCGGATCTAAAAGGGGTCCGGGGTTTGTTACCCCTTTTTGACAATAATTGCTTTTGAATAGGGACATAGGTTGAACACCCCTTTTGGGTTGGGACCCCCTTTTCAAAATTGTTGGATCCGCCTCTACACAGAATTGAGATAAGTGGACACTACATTTTTAAAAAGAATTATTTTCTAACTCAAATAAATGTGTACACCTATAACTTAGGAGTTTATAAAAGTTAAACGCTCGTTGTTCAAGATGATACTTGGACAAAAGACAAATGATGTCTTGCGAATTATGATATTTACGAAAAACAGATGAGAGCTACTTTGTACAATCAGTTATTAGATCGATAACTTTTAAATAAATACTTTGTCAACTATCACTGTGCAGAGACAATTTTACACTAAACAGAAAAGTTTTTTGTTTAATAAAGACTAAGTTTTTTTAAACAAAACCCATATCGGTTTAGAGGAGTCAAGGCGAAGTATCGCAACTGCTTTGAATAATGCAGCGATGTTTCGTTTTCCATGTAAAACAATTATTCGTCTTTTTTTCAAAATTAAACTAATGAAATAATTTTGATTCTTATTGCTAAGAAAATCATAATCGTTTACTGTACGCAATGACATTATGAAAAAAAATACATAACTTGAAATATAAAGTGGAAGTACTATATAACGTTATTATTGAAATCTAAACTTATACTATGTTGTTTAATCCAAAGAAAAGCGACATTTTAGAGTAGATAGATTTTAAATATCATTAGATAGCTTAACCCCATCAAGTATTCAGGTATCTATCAAATGTCAGAACTCACACCAATTTCCGTCATTAACATTTCAATATTTTAAGGTTCTTGCAATCAAGAATACATATTTAAATATAATTTGTCGGATGTACAAGTACACAGCTACGTCCGGTCATAATGGGGACGTTAAAGTTGTTGCCTCGTTTAGAGAGAGTGCCACGTTCTATGCGCGTTAAGAATCCTTGTAACAACCCCTTTAAGAGTCCGCAGATGGCATGTTGAAAGGAAAGATCCATTATACACTCATTTTCCTGTAGCTCTCATAATTTCCGAGACCTTCATCCCGGACGTCCTCTATTACATGACCTACCTATTGTATTAAATATTAATTTATTCTCTTCCTGAACATGCAAAAATAGTCGCCACTAAAGTAAAGTAAAGTAAAGTAAAGTAAAGTAAAGTAAAGTAATCTTTATTTAAAGTCGGGTTTCATATATACATACTAACAAGGAACATGAGCTCTTAAGAGCTCTTTAACCGACTGAAATTAATAAACAAAACACACATGTAACAACATCAGATTCATAAGCAACACAAATATACAGACAGCACATACATGTATTAATCATGTCAATACATAGATAGCACATGCAAAATAAAAGCCAAGCAAGATATATATTAAAACAAATGTCAAACATCAGCACATAGCAACACACAATATGTGTATCCGAGTAGCACATGCAAAATTAAACACTATCAAGCACAAGCAAAGACTGCAAGCAGCCACAGCACAGGCAATGCATAAGCAAAGCAAATAAATAATAAATAAAAATAACTGCAAAAATAAAAATAAAACATAAAACAAACAGCAGGCTTCAAGGTCAAGTGATGTGGCAGCAAGGAGTTACATTATTTACAAGAACTGCAGGTACAACTTTTTAGAATACATGAGAATTTAGAGATCAACATATTATTGTAAACACAAAGACACCTGTAAATTGTTAAAGACTGCATGTTGCCCTCTAGATGTCCTCGTTTTTGTGTCATTAGTGTTGCTGTTATTATTAAATGATTTCTCATATCTACAAATACTTGAATGTGATTGGTCTGTTATGAGTTTTACCTTGGTATACACTTCCATAGACCATGTTGTGAAACAACTTTCATAACCTATGAAAAACTATGTCTATTTCACTGTTCATGCAAGACATATACTATAGGTTTGAAGAAAGTTGAAGTTGAAAGAATGAATAAAAAAATTAGGGCTGAGAATTATAAGGAATAAACACATTTTTCTATAGGCTATTGATGTGTATTTGTAAGCATACTTTTATTCCAGGGTGTATTTATTCCGACATACCTATACTCACTGGGGAATATTATATGTCAATAGTGTAATTGAGAGGTACTATTATTGATTTGTTTATTTACATTACATGTTACTTTTTTAAACCGTTATATAAACAAACAAATTGTGTTTTGTATACATGTACATGTATAACTTATAACCAAAAAAAAAATGAAAAGGTTTTATACAATGAGAGCATTGACATTCCTGAAAAGGAAGATGAATTTATTGATGTGAACAATAATATTGATATAAGTGCTACCGAAACAGGAAACGACAATGATCTTGAAGTCGATGACGACTATCATTTTGTAACACAAAGCACATTGGATCCTCGTGAATGTGAAGGTCAATTATTATCTCTTTGGCTATAACTGCAAATTTTGATATTGAATTGGATGAAATGTTGGAACCTGTCACGAGGCCAAAACGTATTTAAAAATGTCAGGCAGTTTAGTATATATAAATATTTTTAAACAATTGTTTACAAAAGAAACAGGTCATTTATGTACATACATGTAATAATTGTATTTAAAGAATTAAATGATATTTGTTGTATAGTAGTCTTTTGTTTAACATGTTTATAACTTCAAAATTAAACTAATGAAATAATTTTGATTCTTATTGCTAAGAAAATCATAATCGTTTACTGTACGCAATGACATTATGAAAAAAATACATAACTTGAAATATAAAGTGGAAGTACTATATAACGTTATTATTGAAATCTAAACTTATACTATGTTGTTTAATCCAAAGAAAAGCGACATTTTAGAGTAGATAGATTTTAAATATCATTAGATAGCTTAACCCCATCAAGTATTCAGGTATCTATCAAATGTCAGAACTCACACCAATTTCCGTCATTAACATTTCAATATTTTAAGGTTCTTGCAATCAAGAATACATATTTAAATATAATTTGTCGGATGTACAAGTACACAGCTACGTCCGGTCATAATGGGGACGTTAAAGTTGTTGCCTCGTTTAGAGAGAGTGCCACGTTCTATGCGCGTTAAGAATCCTTGTAACAACCCCTTTAAGAGTCCGCAGATGGCATGTTGAAAGGAAAGATCCATTATACACTCATTTTCCTGTAGCTCTCATAATTTCGAGACCTTCATCCCGGACGTCCTCTATTACATGACCTACCTATTGTATTAAATATTAATTTATTCTCTTCCTGAACATGCAAAAATAGTCGCCACTAAAGTAAAGTAAAGTAAAGTAAAGTAAAGTAAAGTAAAGTAATCTTTATTTAAAGTCGGGTTTCATATATACATACTAACAAGGAACATGAGCTCTTAAGAGCTCTTTAACCGACTGAAATTAATAAACAAAACACACATGTAACAACATCAGATTCATAAGCAACACAAATATACAGACAGCACATACATGTATTAATCATGTCAATACATAGATAGCACATGCAAAATAAAAGCCAAGCAAGATATATATTAAAACAAATGTCAAACATCAGCACATAGCAACACACAATATGTGTATCCGAGTAGCACATGCAAAATTAAACACTATCAAGCACAAGCAAAGACTGCAAGCAGCCACAGCACAGGCAATGCATAAGCAAAGCAAATAAATAATAAATAAAAATAACTGCAAAAATAAAAATAAAACATAAAACAAACAGCAGGCTTCAAGGTCAAGTGATGTGGCAGCAAGGAGTTACATTATTTACAAGAACTGCAGGTACAACTTTCTGAAAACACCAGGTGGAGATAAAATTTTGAACTGGCCAAAAGTTGATAAGCTCCTTGCCTCATTTGACAAGGAGTTCCAGAGTCTTGCTGCCTCATAACTAAAGCTTTTCTTACCATACCTTATTGTTTTGGCCGTGGTATATCCGCTATGCCTTTGTACCTGAAGTTATATGAATTTTCTTTAATGTTTATTAAATTATGTAGGAATTCTGGACTTGATTTATTAATTATTTTATAAGTCTCTAATGCCATGGTTCTCATTCTTCTGATTTTTAGTGCTGGTAGCTTCGACTGTTCAAGGAGTGTATCGTAAGAATTTTTGTAGTCATCATAAATGAATCTGAGTTCTCTTTCTTGTATTTTTCTATTTTCTTTGTGTTTTGTTCACTGCAGAAGTGTCATGTGAGAGGACAATAGCTGAGGTTTGACAAGATAAATGAGAGGTATATTGTAAGTTTAGAAAGTCTGGTGAGATGATTGCCGATTCTTTTCAGTACGTTTAGTTGTCGTGCGGCTTTTTACATATATTTGAAATGTGAGTGTTGAAATCCAGTTTAAAGTTTATCGTTACACCTAGAAGTTTCACCTCATCGTCACATTTTATGTTGAATCCATTTAGGTTGAAGACCTTATTTTGAGTGTGTGCTTTTTAACCTACGGCAATTGCCTGGAATTTTTCTGGGTTTGCCTGCATTTTGTTGAAAGAGAACCATGATATTAGGGAGTTACTATCTTCCTCTTAAGGTTTTATTACTGATTCCAAAGTAGTACCTGATTTAGAGAGGGTGTTATCATCAGCATAGTTAAATAAATTACAGTGTTTGACAAAAGACAGATGTCATTTATGAATACATTAAATAATACAGGGCCTAATATAGATCCCTGAGGAACACCTTTATAGATATCTTGCATTTGACTGATACTCTGTCCTATTTTACACACTGTTTTCTTGTCGTCAGGTAACTTTTGAGCAATTCAAGAGCAGATGGACTAAACTCATATTTTCCAGTTTACAAAGAAGTAGATCATGTGGAAGACAGTCAAAAGCTTTACTGAGATCCATCAATATTGCTGCTAAGTATTTATTATTATCCAGTGCCTTTTCCAATCTTCCAAAATTTTAAGTAATGTTGACTGACAGCCATAGCCTGATCGGAAAGCCGCAAGGAAATAGTCGAAAATATCATCAAAGTATTTAGTAAGTTGATTTTCTATGGCTGTTTCAAAATTTTTAGATATAGCAGGTAGTACACTAATTGGTCTATAGTTACCCTTTTCAAGCACACTGTCTTTTTTTTTTATGAATTGGTGCCACTTGGGCGATTTTTAACGAGTCTGGAAAAATGAAGGTGGATAATGATAAATTAACAAGCTGTGTGATAGGTTTAATCACTACAGGTTTAGCAGCGTGTAAAATTTTTGGTGATATACCATCTATACCAGTTGCCTTTTTAACATTTATTTTACCAATTCTTTTAGAAACAAATTCTTCATTTATAGGCTGAAAAATAAGTTTATTTGATGTTGACCCATTTGAGTATTTATTAGAAATAGCTTCTATACTTGGGTGTTTGTCATTCACCTGTATGTTGTTGTCACCGATGTTTTTGCAACATTTACAAAAAATTATTAAAAATTTCAGATATTTCTTGTTGCCACTGGTTAATTAATCTGTTTGCAAGTATTTCTTATCGTGAATGACAATACAAGTAGGTTTACATCGATGAGACAACAACCACTTGACAATAGGTGTCTTTTATACAACATCTAGAGCTCAAAATCATTTTTGTTCATGACAACAAAACTTCATTCTTATTGCCTTTGAGGAGGAAAATCTTACTTACTTTATTATCGAAATGTAGATCTGGTGCAGTGAAATTGGTACTGTTCGTATCATGACAAAAACTTTCATTCTACTAACAATCCTAAACTGATTATGGTGATGAAATTAATGCTCGATTTCATAGACAGCATATTTCCTATAGATTATTAGGAGAAAATGAATACAGTTAGTAAACATATGGAAAAATATATTCCGTTTCTCCATGATTCGTTCTTTTCTTTGTATATGTATTTGGCACATTCCATAAAGCGGAATATCTAGACGAATACTCCGATCGACACTGATCGACACTGAAACTTCATACCCAGATCGACACTGACGGTCGTACGAAATTTTTCCAAAAAGAGATAACTTCAATTTCCGATGTATTTTTTTTTTTTTTTTAAGAACGGTTGATACATTTTTGCACTATGTGTAATCCTAACGAATAATAGATTTGGGATATAAGCCAATGACAGTATTTTTTTTTTATATTTGATTCGATGACTTATCTTATATTGTCTTATTTGATAACTTGATAACTTCAGGCATACTAGAAAAAGAAGTAAGTATGAATAATTATGTTTTATACGAAGAGATCATGTATAGTCAATATAAATTTACGCCTATGTACATTAAATAACGTAATGAAATTACCAGAAAAGTAATAACAAATATGTAATTAACTTACTTCAGGACAAATTTTATGAAAGTTTTTGTAACTTTAGAATTTCTTGAATTCTGTGACGTCACAAATATTCCAAATAAACACTAAAAATCAAACGATGCCATCGAATAACTGTAGCCTTATTTCAGTTAAAATCAAATGTTTGAGCATTTTGTTTGTATGATTTCTTGAAAATAATAATATTCCTTTTTTCAGAACCAAAAGCGTTAGTATGTATAATCTAAAATAAAAGAGATCCCCAATTTCTTTAGCAATTTTTTTCAGGAATGAGATAATTTATTTGGGGTATTTTAGTTAATTGACATTAAGGCTGACCTTAGTACAAAGGATTTCTATTAAATGGTTTTGCTTTTCACTGTATAATTCATTACAGACCCAATATAATGAGAAGTGAAGGTCTGACTCAGTGAGAAAGTGAACATAAATACAACGAAGATTTTTCTTTATTCAATCCATTTCATAATTTGAAAATCATGGATAGTTATTTGTCACAAAGGTTATTCATTTATGCTGATCACTAATTTCATCTGTGTTTATTACACAACAACATTTGATTTTAGTTTAATAAATTTGATTATATAGAATTATTGTTCTGCTTCATGTTTCCAGCAATCAATCTGCTTCAAACCAGTTGGAGTGAATTTCTCCTTACATGTTTGACAACGTATTATGTCCCTTTTTCCGATATTTAGATGTCTTGCCTTTTCTTAAAGAATTTAATTTCAAATAAAATATATGCGCTGTCAACCGCTTGATGATATGATAAGAATATGAATTGTATGTAGCTTTCTATGTAATGTTTCGTAAATGATTGTTTGTCTTTTCTTCGTTATGCCTTGTTTTGCCATTGTTCTATGTGTCAATGTTTTGATTGTCCCTCTGATATCTTTCGACCCTTTTTAGTTCACAGTGTTTGTGTGTTTGGTGTTTATACCGAAACATAAGATATAAAGATGCCTTGCCACATGATTTCTCTGCCATACCTTTATATTACTTCATATCATCTTGTGGCAACTGTTTCGTGCAATAGGTGGTGAAAAAACATCAAAATACCACGCTTATAATTCTTACCCCAGACTTGCGTTTCGTCTAGATAAGACTCACCAGTGACAATTGAATCATAAATATGTAAAAGGCCAAATAAAGTTCGAAGTGAAAGAGCATTGAAGACAGAAAGTCCGAAAATGTTTACCAAATACAGCTCAGGTCATCTTTTCCTGTGGTAGAAAAATTCAAAGTTTAGTAAACAGTTGATTTATCAGTATGACTATATATCAATGATATGTCATGTCAACACAGAAGTGCTGACTACTGGGCTGGTGATACCCTCGGGAGAAAAGCTCCACCAACAGCGGCATCAACTCAGTGGTTGTAAAAATAACTCATTAAAGATACCAGGCTTATCATTTTACGCTAGACTCGCGTATCGTTTACAAAAGACCCATCAGTGATGCTCGAATTAAAAAAATGTCAGTCACTCTTTTAGTGTCCAATGTCTTGGTAGGGAAAAACATGTGGAAACATTCTAATTTCATTCTATCAACTTGGGAAGCAAACTAACAAGAAATTATATTAAGTCCACGATATATAATGTAATGTGTGGCAAACTATTAATTCAAATGATTGTTCTATTTGATTTGAAAACACAACATTTTTTATTATATTATTTAAATCATTGAAAATGTTTGGTTTGATTTCTCGAAAATTTGGTCAAAAGTGGACCATATATTAATAGATTTAAAGCTCAGACAAAATATGAAAATGCATTGAAAATAATATATTATCTATTACAGAATTATAAAATGAAATTTGAACTTGCTAGGAGCCGTCTCAAACTTGCAGTGAGGTGAAAGTGTTTTGTTCCGTGTGAAGGCCCTCACTGTGACTTTGAGATGAAGAACAGTAATAAAAGCGCTTTTCCTTTTCTTTTGTATGTTTTTGCTATGCATGTACTGATTTTATGTCATGGATGGATACCCAATACCCTTCGTTTTTCTATTCTATTGTTAGTATAATACATAAAAGAGGATAACAGGAATCGAAGAAAAAAAACCACACAACTACAATTCTTTGTCGACATAAAGATTTATATATTGTCCTATTGCTACACACATTTAACGATAAAAAGCATATTCCCATTTCCATTCTCAATTTTATATACAATTAACGATAAAAGGACATATACGATAAAAACCGCTTTAGTTACAAAAAGATTAGTTCACACTTGAAGAAAACGTACTGTAGACGTCAATCATGCGGCTTAGTAGTTTCGCATTTCCTGTAGAAACTTAATTAGAAACGGAGCATACCATCACAATAATACAGTGATCTTGTTTATAGAGCCTATCAAATTGACCCACCTTAATCTATTCATCCTTTATATGAACTTTTCATAAGGAAGTTCGCTACTTAGTTTCAAAATAAGAAGCTTTTCATAACACTAGTATATATTGATAGGAATTAATAAAGGAACAAAAGAGCAAAAATAAAATATAGGTCAATGTGCTTGTTTTCGTGATATTAGCCATTGAAATTTTGGCGGAAAATATTCTCTTGATTTTTCATAGCTTTATCATTGACAAGTTAAAGTTCTCAAAACTATTTAAAATAATTAAGATTTTATAAGACTTTACAGATGGCTTATCATTATACATGTAAAGGATTTATGAAAAGAAAATGGGTGTCAATGGGCAAATTTTTTAAGGCATTCAAATGGATAAAACCAGAGGATTCCGAAAATATGACAAGCGAACATCCTTAAGGTTATCATGTAATACCTTAGTCTTGGAATAGTGTCTTTATCGATACTGCCATTAGTTTTATTTTATAAATTAAAACATTAATTAACATATATTCATACACGTATGAACACTTATGGTCCTACGTCCTGCTGTTAATGATATTTTGGATGAATTAGAACATATTTTTCTGTATGAGTCTTTGCACCAAATATGCTGAATGTGTACTGAATAATATTTCACTGTTAACATGACATATCTATAAGTTGTTATTGGCTTTGAAATAGTTTTCAGTAACTGCGAGAAGGAATCTAGGACGTTTAATATCAGAATCAATGTTTCTTTAGTACCTGAGACATTTATTAGTAATTTTATCAATTTATCTTTAAACAAATAACTGTAATGAAAACTATCCGTTTTGCTAAATGAAATAGGAAATAAATCTTCAAAATGAGATGGAACATAAACATACAAACTATTGTAGAATGTATTATTATATATGCTTGAAAACAAGTTATTACACTTGAATATGTCATCCATTCCCTTTTATATAACTAGTGTTGTTGTGATTGTATTTGATGGTGTCCTACTAATATCCATTTTACTACACCTGCAATGTACGACCGAGGGTATCATCAGCTCAGTACTTCGGTACTGACATGATATACATGTATAACAAATTTTTCTAAAATTGTCCGTTTATAAATTTTGAAATTATTTAGAAACTAAGTAGATATAAGAAGATGTGGTATGAGTGCCAATGAGACAACTCCATCCAAGTCACAATTTGTAAAGTAAACCATTGTAGGTCAAAGTACGGCCTTCAACATGGAGCCTTGGCTCACACCAAACAGCAAGCTATTAAGGGCCCCAAAATGACTAGACTTAGTGTAAAACTATTCAAACATAAAAACCAACGGTCTAATCTATATGAAAACGAGAAACGAGAAACACTTATGAACCACATCAACAAACGACAACCACATCAACAAACGACAACCACATCAACAAACGACAACCACTGAACATCAGGTTCCTGACTTAGATAAAGAAAGGCAACAGTAGTATACCGCTGTTCGAAACTCATAAATCGATAGAGATAAAAACAAATCCAAGTTACAAACTAAAACTGAGGGAAACGCATCAAATATAAGAGGAGAACAACGACACAACAAAATCACAACATTAAAATGTAACACACAGAAACGAACTATAATATAACAATGGCCATTTTCCTGACTTGGTACAGGACATTTTAAGAAAAAATGGCGGGTTGAACCTGGTTATGCGGCATGCTAAACCTCCCGCTTTTATGGCAACGTCAAACACAACACCAAAATGACAACATTACATGACAGGACTACAATACAAATAAATGGGAGAACATATAGGACAAAGAAACACACGAATAATAGCTAACAAAAGGTACTAGGTTTAAAATTTAATACGCCAGACCTGCGTCTCGTCCACACAAGACTAACCAGTGACGCTCAGATGAAAAAGTTTGAAAGCCAAAACAAGGAGAAAGCTGAACAGGACAGGTGCAAACAAATGCAGCGGGCTCAGGCAAAGTTAACATTAGATGGATTTGTCTATTTTTATGTTTTTTTTTTGGTCGTATAGCTCTCCAACTGTTTCGGTTCTTAAACATCCTTGGCTTTCAAATATTTGGCATTGTGCGTTCCTGATGAAGGTAAATCAAGAAAAGCGCTTTGGATGCATGCAATGTATAACGTATTGGTTTCATTTTTACAGCACTGGGTCGATACCTGTGCTGGTGGACTATCAGTCCCCGAAGGTATCATCAGCTGAGTAGCCAGTACATCGGTACTGACATGATTTATAACGAACCTTTCTAAAATTGTCCGTTTATAAATTTTAAAATTATTTAGAAACTAAGGTTTCAATTCCTCAGGCAAAGTTGACATTAGATGGATTTAACTATTTTTAGGTCCTTTTGTCCTATAGCTCTCCAACTGTTTCTGTTCTTAAACATCCTTGGCTTTCACATATTTGGCATTAAGCGTTCCTGATGAAGGTAAATCCAGAAAAGCTCTTCAGACGCATGAAATTTATAACGTGTTGTTTTCATTTTTATTTTATGGTAGAAAAGAGCTGAAGATTCCAAAGGGACATCAAATATGTAAAAATCAAACATAACCAACAATAACGTGGAAATAACGAAAGATGACGAAACCATAGAAGTTGTGTACTGACATCAGACTTATCAGAGGACAACAAATCTGTAAAAGAGGGACGAAAGATACCAGAGGGACAGTCAAACTCATAGATCGAAAACAAACTGACAACGCCATGGCCAAAAATAAAAGACAAACAGACAAATAATAGTACAGATGACACAACATAGAAAACTAAAGACTACAACACGAACCCCACCAAAAATGGGGTGATCTCAGGTGCTCCGGAAGGGTAAGCAGATCCTGCTCCACATGTGGCACCCGTCGTGTTGCTTATGTTATTACAAATCCGGTAAATAGTCTAATTCGGTAAGTCACATTCGTAAAAAGGGAAGGGTATTGTAGTTACGACATAAGGAACATATCCGATATCATCTGTGAAACGGTAATTCCATAACGGTCAACCAACTCGTGATGGCGTCCGTAAAATTTACGAAGGATGATTTCAACTTCACCATTTGGACCTCTTGGTTTAATAGCTGCCTTGTGAGCAGCAATCCTCTATCAAGGAAATCATGATAGGAAACACAAGCCCGGGAATATCGTATCAATTGGGAGATATATACTCCGTATGCAGGCGCATGTAAGTTATTATCTATTCAAAAGAATTAACAAATTATCAAAAATGAAAACAACACGTAATTAATTTCATGCATCCAAAATCGAGATAGATACATTTTATCTAAGAACATCATAACAATTCGATTTCTTCTTCCTTTTCTTTACAAATATGCACCTTTGATTCATGTTCTATCCGTTGTAGCACAACCGACTGTTTTTCCTTCCAACCCTCAATTTTATGCTTAGTCCGTAGAAAATTTATAAATATGACAAATTAGACCAGAATATATTAATACGATTTGCTTTTCATCATGTCTGTAGTCTCCAAACGTCGCATATGCCATACCTTTTAACATTTATTTATTTCTCTTACAAGTACTAATAGAAAATAACAGAGTATCGCATTATATAAAAAAAATTGCGTCGCTGAAAATGGAGGGTTGGTAGAAATAGCGTTTTTTTTGTGATACAGATGAGAAATATATGAATACAAGGTAGATATTCGTGAGAAAATAAGTGAGGTATCGAATGAGGTTTGATTTGTTCACCAGAAAATGGATCTAATACGAACTTGAATCCGAAACTTGCCACCCAAAGTCTCGGTCTGGAATATCTGTACTTTTATATAGGCTGTTCTGACGTCCCATGGCCCACGAAAATCCTTATTAGGCCGTCAATTTGATCATGGGGTAGCATACATACCCACTGATCAAATTGAACAAAATAAAACCATATAATTGCATGTATTTAGAATACTAATAATATAGATAATTTTGTTACAGATGATTTGAGCGAGAGAACTGGTAAGTATTTTTATGCAGTTTTTGTTTTAAATTTGATAATTGAAGAGCTATTGATTGCTGAAACGTTATTTGGTGCAGTAAAATGCTACCGTTAGTATTATAACTACCACCACCTCTGCTGGTGGACTATTTGTCCACGAGGGTATCATCAGCCAAGAAGCCAGAACCTTGTTACTTGAATGAAATTAATTATATTGTATTGTTGACATTTACTGTTTTAAAATTAATAGAACTCATTTGAAATTCTGGAATATACCTGTGTCATGAATAGCTCTGATTTCTTATCTATTTATATTTGGGTCTTATTTGATTTGATCAGCTCCTCCAAGATTTTATCAGGTTTTCGATTTTCCAACCCGTGTTCTTGAGTATCATTGAAGAGGCATTGATTGTCTAAATGCGCATCCGGTGCAGTAAATTTGGCCAGCCTTCGTCATTACAATTGGAACCCACTGCCGATTTTATTCAGATGAGGAAGATTTAAAACAAATTTCTCAAGACGATTGAAAAACGTTAGTTTTAACATATACAGATGGGATTTCCTTTCACTTCATAATTCAAAATTTAGTGATAACGGTGATTGCATCTATCCATCAAACAAGAAATGAATAATATGACTGATTAATGCTCCTCCTATTTTGACTTACATTTAGAATCTGCGGGTCTGTTTAGAACTGAGCATAACGACAAAAATGTTTGAGCAACACCTCAATATGCAATATATATCTCCCAGTTGATAGTTGATAGAATAACCCAGAGTCTATGATTTTAAATCGTATTGCCTTGATCGACGGCTGCTGCATAGAAGAAGAGTTTTATTCAAGAGTTCAAAGAGATGAAGTTGAAGTCAATCTTTGGTTGACTGTTATGTTATATCTGTGTGGCAAATGGCCACGGATATGTTCCAATTATCCTCCTTTAGCTTTTTGCTTCGATTGAGACTGATCACATGTAACGAATTTCGTATTGCTTCCGTAACACAACGGGTACCACATGTGGATCTACTCATTTTTCGGGGCAGCTGATATCAAATCATATCTGTTTTTTTGTTTTGTTTTTTTTTGTTTTGTGTTGCTCAGTTGTAGCATTAATTTCATTTACCAGCACTTGGCTAATACCGTTGCTGGTAGACTGTTAGTAGTCGTTAGTATCATCATCTCATTAATCAGTGTTTCTGGACAGGTATGCTTATTAACATATTACTTAGTATTTCAAATTCCTGGTGGACAGCCTCTAAGGATTAATACTCATTCTCTGTAACCACTTTAACATTTTCGGCACACATAGTCACCGATCTTCCTGAAAATTGGCTGATATGTAGATCCTATTAGACTAGTCAGAAAAATAATGCCAACTGATATATATATTGATTGGTTACCATGGTAACAGCAGAGAAAGTTGGAATTTTGAGAAAAATACAATATTTGGTGTAGTGTTGTGAAATTATGCGGCTACATCTATTAAAAGAAACACAAAACAATTAATTTCAGTCTTGTTTTAGTCAAAAATAAAAAAAGTTACGGGTAATCTACCTAGAAACATGTGAAATTAATTTCTAAAAATTATCATTGTGCAATATTCCTCACAATACGAATTATCTCCCTTTGGTGGGTTACTCTAATGACTGGACCAAAACGAAAATGCTAATAACTTTTTATTTCTAAAAGGATTGATGTCAAATTTAAATTGTTATAAATTTAGACCATTCAATACATAAATATAAGAAAAATATAGAAAACTTTTTAAATCTTCATAAAACGTGACCTGACCAACGCTGACAATGACAGGACCAAATGAAAATGCTAATAACTTTTTATTTCTAAAAGGATTTATGTTAAATTTGAAATATAATAAAATTTGATCATTTAATATATAAATTAATGAATAAATATTTAAAAATAATAAAAATTCAGAAAACGTTACCTTCCTAACGTTGACAATGACCTGACCAACAACAGCAAAAACCTGACCGATGAAAATTTCTGTTTTATTAATATTATTAAAAAGAACAGAGAAAACAATATGTTTTGGGTAAAAACTTGACCTGACCAACGTTTTACTGTGTCCTGGTCGTTGTACTACCTAAAACTTATTTATATCTTATAGGACAAAAATGTAGGATTTGCTTAAAATTTATGAAAATTAACATTAAGATTGAATGGTAAAAAGTGGGAAAAGCAGTTTAGGTACTTTGACGAGCACTGGATTATTTAAACTTTTATGGTATTGAGTAGTATATTGTATTTAACTGTGTTTAAATTATGTTGTATGTTACTGGTTATAATTTGACACGTTTGATCACAAATATAAAGTAACACACAAAAGGTGTAATTGAAGTAGGCCATGCATAAATACATATGTAAGTTGATCAATCCAATACAGTTTGTTTTTAATACTATCTTACAGTAAATAATTATTTCCACGTACTACTTAAGGCATGCCCGAGCCTTGTGTTGGATATCTTGGTAGTTTTAAATATTTTCGTTAAAACAAATAAACATTTCGCGGACTACTTGCGGTATGCCCGAGCCCCTGCATGCACGATATCCCGGTAGTTTAAAATATTTTCATAAAATATAAGTATACAAATTCGCGGACTTTACTTGAGGGTTCCCAGAGCCTTGTCTTAGTTTTAAATGTTCCCGAAAGTCAATACATTTATCGTTTGCTAATATATTTGTAAGCATTTTATATTTTCTTATTTGAAAAATTAATGGTTCAATCTAAGTGTTTCTATAAATTTGATGCAAAGCCTATTACATATAAATAGGTATAAAGTCATTTTCCTGGTCATGATAACGGTCAGAATGAAGGAAAGAAAGTCACAGACAAAAGTCGCGGACAAAAGTCACATGTATAATATGTTATTTATAAACATTGACTCCTGTTTCAAAGTAAAATGTATTTTTTTTTTTTGTTAAAAGAAAGACAATATACTAATTTTGAGAAACATCTTTCTGTAATGGGCTTTCAGTGAAAATCAAAGTATATGTACATGTATATAATTCTTTAAAGTTACCCTGTGTAAAGATCTAGAGTTATCATATTGTCAATATTTTTAATTTGCTGCTAAAAATCCAGGAAGATAATTGTTATTTTCTCAAATTTCAATAGTCCAATGCCTATTAGTAATGTTGATATAGTGCTACCATAGGCGGATCCAAGAGGCCATGAGGGCCCGCCCTCCTTTCATTGGAACATTTTGTTGATTACATATGGAATCAATGAAGCATGAATGTAGCGGGCCATCTCTTAAGACAGTCAGTGGGACCCTTAATATGAAAATTGTCTTGATGGTATATATTCCCCTGTTGCTCGTTGGAAGACCCGCAGTCACCCACTGTCAGATTTTCCGAGAGTCCTCGTAGGAAACCGTATTTTATGAAAATCTCGAAAATTCTCCCCAGCCAGAACGTCAAACAAGAAATGTGTCGGATGGATAGCAGGGACCATCGAGTAGCCGACTATAACCGCCCTTGCTTGTTACGCCCTTTGTTTGCTAAAGGACCCTTGTGTTTATTCTTTTAGGGCTCCCTAGTTAACCTATTGAAATTTCTGTTCTTGTCCAATTGATCCTGATTTCCAGTGATATTTTAAATTATCAGCCTTCATCCCAGCCTAGCCCTATTACAGGACCTTTTGAAATTTTCTATTTTTATGACTTCACCTCAAAATTATCTTGATGTAGATACTCATCATCCAATAATACAATATTATTCAAAACGTATAGCTATACATGCTTTGCCATTTCAACATTGAGTTTAAAAGAATGAATAAGAAAATAAACAGCTCATAATAAAGGTATTTTTCCTTTATAGAAAGTTTAGATGGTCATTTATCATTTATTTAGAGGATCAACATCTGACTCTTTTGGTTCTATTTTTATTGTGTTGAATTGTATCAAATTATTGACTTTAATTAATTTTGGTCAGTAGACTAGCACAGAACCTACAATGTTCCTATTAAATTTATTGATTTTGTTCTCTTCTGAAATATGCATGAGATGTTTGACACTGGACATAAAGCAAACCACAACTAATCGATCATTTCTTTTTACAAAATCTTTCCAGCCCCAAATATTGCACAATTGAATATTTAATTTTTAAATGATTTTACTAGTATTTGTTTTTCTAGTTTTTCTTGTATATTTTCATGATCATGAAAACAGAAATTTCTTCATAATCAGCAATTTTATCCACATTAGAGAAATTGTATTTGTTTCCTTCAAGTGGTAACACCATTATCGATATACTATACTAGCAAAATTATTTATACATACACATGTGTGAATACAGTGAAACTTAATAAGTGTTTTAGTTTTCCTACTTTTGTGCACATTTAAGAAACTAACTGAAACTTTTTCAAAATTGTTTTAAACTTGTGTATCATCATGAAATTGTTTCCATAGCAACAGAGTTAAAACTATTATACCTATATAAATGAATATGTTTAAAATTTTTATGATTACAATAATTTCCACAAATTGTATATTTATTTATTTTTTTCTGACTGCAGAATTAGGTTTTAAAACATTTTTTTCAAAATTTTTCAAAATTTTTTTCTGAAAAAATGAAAACTAAGCATTTTGTATCCATGGTAACAAAAAAATGAAACATACTTCCCCATTACTTTTTCGCATCATTGATAAGATATGACTATGGTATTTATGAATTCATGGTTGACTTTAACTGAGGTGTCCGCAAAAAATTATGGTGAGCATTCAAAAATGACCTCAAAAGGGTATTTTTACCTAATGCAAATCACATAAAAACGGGGTATATGTGATTATGATTGAAAATGAATATGAAAATATCAGTTATTAAATTACATTAATAAAATGCTTATATTTAATAAAATCATAAAAATTAGTCTTTCTCTTAATCATTTATTATGAAAATTATGTTGAAAATAGCCATTTTCAGCTTAAAATCATAGATATCCAGAGGAGGTAAAGTTGGTCATCGGTTGCTATGGCAACCGATATGCTTAGCAACCAAAATTTTGCCATTTTTGTTTGTTTCATCAAGACTAGTAAGTGTGTGAAGTTTGAAGAAAATCCATGACCATGCGTGCCAAACTCCCTATCACTACTGGACGAAAAACAACTGTCCATACCAGTAACAGTCGTTGTACGACTGTCTTAGTCTGTGGAAGACTGAAGATGACTGTCAAAGCAACTTATACAGTTAATTAATGTCTGTCCCAACACTTGTATGGGTTGTGAAAATCAAAAATGTTATCAACAGTCATTTAAGGACTGCTGCAGTGATTTACGGCGTTGTCACAGTCAAATACTATTTATTACAGTCTTTCCAAAAGTTGTGGCAGTTGATAATGTTTGTCCCAACCTTTAATAGTTGGGACAGTTGAAATTTGTTTGTGTCAACTTTTCAGACGTTGATGCAGTCAAAAATGTTTGTTACAACGTTTTTAGAGTTGGGACAGTTGTAAAATGTTTGTTACAACTTTTAAAGGTTGTAACAGTCATAAAATATTTATTAAAAATTTTAAAAGGTTGCTACAGTCGTTAAATGTTTAAAACAAACATTTCATAGGTTGTTGCAGTCGGTAAATGTTTAATACAAATATTTTAGCGTCATTTTAGCAACTCAGTGTAAAAAAAAATCACGTCTCGCCCGGCTCTCAAGATTTGATATAGTTGTGAAATAGCCCATAATTTATACTATTATCATCTATTGTGCAGTTGTTGACTTGTTTTGTTTTTATTTATTCATTTTGCGATCGTTGTTTGTCTTTCTTTGTCGTTTTCCGTTTATTGCCATAGCATTGTCCGTTCTTTTTGACATGTGCTTTTGACTTTCTTTTAGGTATCTTTAATTTTTATTTTATCTATTCAGATTCGTTCATAACTGGCTTTACATACCAGAAGCCTTCGTTTAAAAATAGAGTTTTAATATTATTGCAGAAGATGCTAATGAATTCATTCAAATTTATATTTAAAAGTTTTGATAAATTCTGCGGAATAGAAAATATACCGTGGGTATTCCTGAAGTAAATTTAAAGAATATGACTAAGTTACCAATATTGTACAGCATAATAAAACCGTTTTAATTTGAATTACTGACATTTCCGATGATAAAAGAAATTAATAAATTAGATCTGTCAAGTTTCATTAAAACGGAAAACAATTCTTCACCGTAAACGATTTACCCTCTTCATTTTCTTGTCGGCAAACTGGATCTGCAGGTCGGCAAACTATATTTTATACAGGAAACTTAGGTACAGATGTTAGACCACATGTACAATATAAGCTGAGCTGGAAATTACAATCGGTGAGTAGAAATGAACAATATTTTAAAGCATGTCTATCGAATAATCATGGATCCAAGATTTTGAAGGGAAAATGTGCACATTTGTTCTTCCTACAGATAGGCTATGAATCGACGTTCTGTATCACCACACTCGTGCATAGTTGCATGTTCCAAGGCAAAGTTAGGATTTGGGCCTGTAAAAGTTGTGCATCATTGAAATTCATGTATGACACCATTCCCCCTCCCCCTTTTATCATGTGTATGTCATGTAATCCCGTATTTACTTTGCATACATCACCCCAAGGGTGACAAGGTCAAGGAATAAAAAGGTTACCCTTGATCCTCATCGTCTTACTGTTAAACTCTAACGTGGGGCATTAGTTAACTTTTGTTGTGCGGTATGGCCTTTTACAGGACCTATACATAATGTACATATTGTATGTTAATGTATTGTTAACTCTCTGGTCCTAAATTTGCATGAAATACTTGTCACTGGACTTTTTATAACCAACAACCAACCAATCCTTACATGTACATATCCATATAATTGTGTTACTAATGCTGGATTACAAGTAATTCCCTGGTTTTGCTTTGTCAGCTGATAGTTTTCGTTCTATTAAGAATGCATTGTGACGTCACAATTTCCATTGAAAAACATGCATAGTACAAATTAATATGATGGCGTACGAAAACATATGATCTGACCATAAAATATTATGAAAATTATTAAGTTTAGTGACTTATTTAGCAAGTATGCATTTTCATTTAATCTTTAAATAATTCCAAAATCATGGACAACAAAACTTGAATATATTTGATAATATAAGGCATTGAAAGTGAATATGTATTAGATGGTTCAAAATAACATTAATCATCAAAATAAAACAATACTATTAAATTAATGTTCCTGAAACAATGCACAGAGTCATAACAGTTGCCATTTAAACACAGTTGATTAAACAAAATGTGCTAATTCAATTAGTAATTGTTTCATCATGTACTTAAATATAAGGATTCATATTGAACAAGGGTTGTGGAGGTAGTTGCATCTTTTCTTAAAATGAATAATTACAATGAATAAAATATCTATAAATATTTCATCATGTTAATTGCTACATGGTTTTAAGCTAAAAGAAATAAAAACATATTAAAAGAGCAAAGTTAGCATCTTAATTATATTCTTTTAGAACATAGAATATTAAATCACTATAAATTTGTAAATACTTTGAACCTAAACTATATATTTTCATGTCAAATTTTATATAAATTGTGCCCTGTTAGTCATATTTTTCCACTTGTGTTAAATTGTGTTTTGGTTACTTTATTGTTGCCTTACTGTTGGGTTGATGCCTCATTGATATATATCCCACATCTCCTTTCATCATGTGCATTCACATCTGACTGCAGATTTTTGGCCTTTTCTACATAATTATTTTATGTTTAACATTTAATATTTGGGGAACAAATAACAAAAATCTATCTGTAAGCATATTTTTTTTTATGTAAACATGTTATAAACTTTTTTAAAGTATTTTATGAAGCTCAAAATATTTTTTAAAGATATTGTATTATCAAGTAAGTTGTCATAAAATTTACTGTGTTAACTGCAGTGTATGTCTAATAATTTAGTTTAAAAATACCTTTTATTCAAATTCAAAATAAATTATTAAAATATATGTATTTACTGAACATGAATTCATGACCATGCAAATGTGACATTAAAATAGGTAATAATCAGGATGTTAACACTGGATAGGTAATAATCAGGAATTCTTATATACATGCTATAGCTAATATACAGATTAAGACACAATAGTTTATTGCCTTGGGGTGAATTTTAAACTGTCATGGGTATATATTGAAGATGATTTTATGATGATGTTCACAAATTATAATTGTCCTCTTCAAAATTTGGATACATTTTCAAAATAAATTATAATTTAAGAAAATGTGAAACAGCAGGATATAATATTATTTTGGATATATAAAAATGCATATTTTAAAAGTTATCTGAGTATTGATTTATCAAAATAAAATTGGGTAAATAACTAAAATAAAATAAAGAAAGTGTTGTCTGAGCTGCAAAGCATTATTTAATACAAGCTATAATAAGTAAAAGTATACCGGGTAACACAAAAGGTGTAAAATTAAACTTAAGGATTTAAAACATTAAGAGGAGGGCTAAGCCTTGGAACAGAATATATATTTTCCTGATTAACTTTAGGACAAAGATTCTACATTTACATCACAAAGGTTTATTCATTATATGCACTTGACAAAGAGAAAGTCAATAGCATCTATATAGTAACAGTGCATTTATTTATCTATTTTTCATTCTTTAAACTTTTCTCTGTAGTATCAATCTATTTCATATTAACAGTAAGGTGCTACTTAAACAAGTGATTTCATCATCACTTATTTCAGTGATTTGATAAATTCAGTTATCACCTATTTAAGTGATTTTAGTGTTTTCTTTGATCTTCAATTGCTAATTTCATTGATTTTCATATTTTCACAATCTTTTCTATAATTTTCCTACATAAATCAATTATCCCTTTTTCTTTGTATATTAATTTCACCAGTGCGCTTGGGCAGTAAGTGCGCTAAAGCTTTAAAAGTACCCTTGGGATTTTTCTATAATCAAAATTCATTAACTACTCTTACTTTCAAACAAAGATCAACAATATGAGGTAACCTGATTGGTTTTCTGTAGAGTTAGAATGATCTACTTCAAGGTTATGACCTGATCTACAAATTATTCAAGTTTTGCATATTTTAAAAAACTGTAAAAGTGTCAGGCTTATCAAGCAAAGACAATTTCTGCATGTACATAGTTGTTTTTCAATGGAATTGTTGTCTTTTACCAATAAAAAATCAAGCTTGTGGAAAATATCAAGAAAATGTTATAAACACTTATTAAAGTGATTACATTTTAACTTCTAAAATTACTTATTTCAGTGATTTTAAAAGTCTGTGTGAAAATTTTAATATTTCACAGCCAAAATCACTCGAGGAAGTGATTCTGAAATCACTTGTTTAAGTAGTACCCTGACTGATAAACATGAACAAAAGAAATAACCTGTTGTGTTTTAGAGAGGAATAACTATGTCCATGATGTCTGACTTTAAAGAATTGATGAAATAAAGTATGATGTGAGCCTCAATAAGACAGTAACCCTTCAATGAAAGTACACAGTCACACATAAAAATCATTAATGTAGGAAAAAGACAACACCATATATAGAATTTAGACCCCTAAAAGATTTATTCTTCCTGTTAATTGGGACTTAAAATATAATTGCATAAGTTCTAGAATTTTTTGTCAATCAAATAAGGATTGCTAGTTTTCATCTAGGTAAATACAGTTATTGTAATTGACTTTCTTCTAAGTACCGTACAATGTATATAGTATTATATTAGTTAAAATTTTACTGTACTTTAGTCTCAATGTATAATTTTTTTTTGTAGAATCATATTGGTTTGAGCATGATTCCCACTTAGAATATGAAGCCTGCTACATGTGCACTTTGATGCATAGGAAATATAGATGTCACGGAGTCACTCTTATAGCTGCAAATTGTGAAACAGTGGATTAATTCATTATTTTGTGCTAGTTATTTATTGTTTTGGAAATAATGAATAGCACTTGCAGCATTATTCCATAATGATGATGTGATGTTAGGATTAAATTGGACAAGAAAAAACTTGTGCATTGTACAAATAGGAAACTTACAAATTGTATTAAAGGAGGACCACATTACTGGATGACTAAATACCTTGGATAATCATGATAATTATTCATTTGGTATATCAATAATGAATTTGGAATAACAAGATTTCATAGTTTCAGTGCATATTAATAGTGCAATCATACATTGTATCTGAATTCCATGAATACCTTGGATAATTATTCATTTGAAATAGCAATTTGGAATAATGAAAATTCATAGTTTCAGTGAATATTAATAATAATAGTGCATCATATCTGAATTCATGAATACTTTAGTGGATAATCAGTCATTTTAATATAATAACAATTTGGATAATGTGAAATTCTAGTTTCAGTGAAATTTACAAAACAGTGCATGTATATCGCATCTGAAGTTTATGTTGGCATTGCAATTGTTAACTACCACCAGGGTGTGTAAAAAGACCTTAACCACCCATGAGGGTCTCTCGTAGTCCGTCACAATTGTTTAGTGTCAAATGACTGGCTGCTGTACTTGAAGTCTGAATTAGAATTAAATAAAAATCTAAATTAGTGGCCAAGCATATTAAACAAATAAACCATGTACTTCAAAGTATAATTTTATTGTCCCGCCTGCAACAAAAGTTGAAGTATGCAAGAAATAGGTATTACAATCTGGCAGCGGCTACAGCGTAACCTATTTGTATAAAGCTTCACCGGGTACATTTTAGAAGCTTAAAGACCTGGATACTTCTTTATGTTATGAAGTTTCTGTTAGTAACTTGTCCGTTGCACTTTACCTTGTTTTCATGGTTCACTGACTGTTTGAAAAAAAATATTACTGTTTGAACAGTCATGACAGTCATACAGTGAAATACTCTCTTACATGTATAACATGTATAACGAGTAATTGGATAAATTTATATGGTATATATATATATAGGTATCTTGAAAGGTCTACATGTACATGTCTCATTGTCTGACAGACAGGGTTCACCTGACCTTGACCATTTCATGGATCAGTGATTAAGGTTATTCATGTTATTTCAGTTACTTTGTCAAGTTTCTTTTCAGATACTTCAAGCAGTAGGAATGGTAGGTCAACTATACATGCTATATCATGTATATTTGGTGTATGAAATGATTGTAAGGTGAATATGTCTGACTGCCAGACTTGCATCAGACTTTGACCTCAATGAAAATGTCATGGTTCATTGAACAATGTTTAGTTTTTGTGGTTTGGTCCATTTCCCAATGTTTCTCAGATGTTATGTATGGTAAATTGCATGACATGTATAGGATCACTATTTTGGCGTATTGGACATTTGTAAGTTGTACAAGTTGATTGGCAGGTTTTAAATCTGACCATGACCTCATTTTCATGTTTCATTGGGCAATGTTTTGTTTTCATGGTTTGGATGTTAAGCCTATTTCACAGATACTATAAACCGCTAAATTTTGGGTATGGAATGTCAGTTTGTAGGGTGTACATCATCTGTCTGGCATGGTTAATTTGACCGTGACTTCATTTTCAAAGGTAATTGATAATAGAAAGTTTATGTGATACTTGTACATGTAGTAAAACCTTCATACATGTATTACATTTTTTACATTCAACATAAATTCAATTTTACATGTAGGCAAAGCAGACATGACATTTCAGTGTGTGCACAGTCACTCTTGTTTACATCACCATTGATCATGTCTACCATCATAACCATGTTGATAATAGCTGCTTTTTGTTAACAAAGGTCGGACAACTATTAACAGTTGTTATAATCATGATAATTTATTTGATAATATTGTAGTCTTGTATAAAAGAGGGACGAAAGATACCAGAGGGATAGTCAAACTCATAGATTGAAAATAAACTAGGGTGTATAACATGTATAATGTACAATAACCATGATAACCAGAATAAGGAGATGTGGTATGATTTTCAATGAGACAACCATCAACTGTAGACCAAGTGATGTAATTGTTAGTAACTGCACTTCCTTCAACAAGGAGCAAAATCAGTAATGCATAATCATGATAATGAAAACCTATAACAGGCCTAGCCATGTTGGATGATGTAACACAATGTAAACAAGTTTAGATGAGAAACCCAAGTTTGATTTATATACAAAAGCAACAAACAATCAGTTGGCGATAAAATTAGGTCAGTTAATAGATATAAGAAGATGTGGTATGATTGCCAATGAGACAACTTTCCACATGTTCCATCCAAGTCAAAAATTTGAAAAGTAAACCATTATAAGTCAAAGTACAGTCTTCAACACAGAGCCTTGGCTCTCACCAAACAGCAAGCTATATAGGGCATTAAAATTACAGTTATGCATGTTTAGAATTTGAAAAATAGTTCCTGGATCATCATTTCTCATGTTAATAGGCCCATTGAAACATGAGTGATGACAAATGTATTATGGTTTACCAAAGACTTATAGGTGATCCAATATTAACAGGCTTCTGCCCTTATTCATGTTTTTCTACAAATCCATTCTATCTGTTTTGAATAAATGCCTTCTAAATATATATCTCAAGATGTTTAGCAACATTTTCAATATACACAATAAGCATTAAAAGGCATACATGTATTATGCACTATTAGTGAGCTGTTTGTTATAATTTAATTATAATATTTATGTGTGGAAACATATTTTGAGGTTTTAATTTGCTATGATTTTTAAAACTTCTAGCAAAAGAAAACAAACAACCTGAAATGAAAAAAAATATACAAAAGTGGTTCAAGAAAGGGATGATAATTGGATTTTTTTGTGGCTGTACAATTAGATTTAATGTATCGACTATGTTTGTACATTATACATATATATATATATATATATATATATATAGCATGGTGTGAAAAGCCTATGTTATACAAATAGACTAAAACATGATAATAAACTGGTGAAATTGAGTAAACTGCTATTATGAGACATCAACCCAACAACAACTAAATATCAATCTAGAGGTCAACATACATGTATATGTATATAGGTCTAAACCTTTACGACAAATTCATCCATTGGAGAACAAGTGATCATTGATGGGTGATACATGGCTGAAATCATAATTACTCAAAATATCGACACAACAATGTTAAATAGAACTGCATTTTTTAAAATAAGATCATTATTTAATAAATAAAATGGTGTGGTACTTGTTTACAAATTAGACAATTTTTCACTGAAAACCCAATGACATAGAAGTTAGCAACTGAACTGGCAAATTTGATAGGTCAGAATATTATTTTTCCAACATATAGGCAGCCAGATTATATATTTTCACTCAGACCAGGGCCAGAATACTTATTTTCAGTCCATCCTTCTATTAAAGTGAGTTAAAAAATTTAATCAATGATTTTTTTTCTAAGGGCGCCCTAATAAGTTTTGCCGATAATATATAATATGTACTGTTTTCATCACTGATTGAAGATGAATATAATCAGAATAATGGACCCATTTGCCTAATTTATAAATGTGACCACTTTAAAATTTCTATTACATCTAGTAAAATTGTTAATTTTCTTTACTGGTTGAATAATATATCAATATTGGACAAGCATTTATATGATTAAATAAATTGAATTCAAAAATGGAAATGGTAAAATATTTTGGGTTCACATTAGTACGACATCTGATCAACTGAAACCACAAAGAGAATCTGATGTCAGTCTGTAGAATTTAACAAGACCAGAGTCTAAAGAATACAACAAGCTCTAAACCGTGATGTGAATAAATAAAAGAAGATTTGATTTCCTTGTCTGAAACAATGCAAGTTTTCTTGTTTTGAACATTTCAACTTTCACTGGCGCTAGTTATTTTGTCGGTCTTGTACAGTACGTCCATCTATTTATAAATACCTTTTTTACAAAATATGTATGGTAAATTGGTTGAGAAAAATCTCGAGTGATAATATTGTTTACTTCAACCATGAATGCCGAAATGCTATTTATCAAGGACATTTGAACTTTAAATAGACCACTCGGTACAATAAACAGTACAAAGTCGAGTAAATATTGAACTATTCAAAAATAGAATACGGTAAAATAAATTAAATTTAGATAGATTTAAGAATATTTTTGTTTTTCCATAGCTGCAAAAGATGCGTTAAATGTTCATTATAGCTTTGGTTTTTTATATGTATAGAAATCAAAATGGTTAATACGGCAATATTTATAATTTTGCAAGAAAAAATGTAGCCCCAAATAAAAGCTCAAAATAAGTGTGTGAAATAAGCCCTCGGAAAAAATTAAGCAGTTTAATATGGGATAAATTTGACAAGTGTGTATATTCGGAGTTCCCCGCTAGGTTTACAGTATATCATGTATATTGACCGTTATTATGAAGTAATGTGATTCGTAAAACTACGCGTATTGAAGACAACCTTGTATGCATGAATGATTTCACACCTAACTAATTTTAAAAAATTAAAAAGTTATTATTTAGATAATATTGAAAATTGTCAACTGTTAATACAGTTAAAGGTACATTTGGGGTAACCTTTTCGATTTATCTGTAAATAGTTTTAAATGCGAATAAAACCATCCTGTGTGAAATCGCAGGTATCTAGTGCTGGTTCCCATTTTGTTCATTGAGATGAGAGGCGAGGAGTGTTAAATAATTATATAAATTTAGCACATTCACTAAATAAGCGGGAATACAAAATGTTCAGTGGCAAATATTTCAAAATACTATTTTTTAAAATCAATTTCTATCTTAAGTTAATGTATTAAATGGTGTGATAGTTGTGTCTCTTTGTCACAACCTTAATTTTATTGCACACGGTAAAATTGTTTTACAAATAATTTAACCTATCCCTGACTGTCAGAAATTGTGTATCCGTGACTTTTAAGTCTTAATGACTATCAATGTTTTGAAGTTGCTACAGTTGTAAATTAGCAATGAATATATAAATTATGGTTGTAGCAATCATATTTTTACTATTACAACCTTTTCAGCGTTTAAACAGTTTATTTATGACTGTTTCAACGTTTTCCGTGTTGGGACAGTTGTTAAATAACTGTTACAACTTTCAAATGATTGCAGCAGTCTTATTGTGACTGTGACAACCTTTTAGGCGTTTAATCAGTTTATTTATGACTGTTGCAACGTTTTTCGAGTTGGGATAGTTGTAAATCAACTGTTACAACTTTGAAATAGTTGTATCAGTCCTTTAATGACTGTGACAGTTATTTCTAGCGTTGTTGCAGTCGATTTATGTTATAGACAAACACTTTTAGAGTTGGGACAGTTACAAAATTACTGCAGCAGTGAAATTTAACAACTGTTACAACTTTAACAAACATTATCAGTCTTAGAACGACTGTTACTGGTATGGACAGTTGTTTTTCGTCCAGTAGTGTATGTAAGAGTTTAAATAGTTACAGAGAACCAGTATTAATAAGATAAACTAATTAACGGTGATGCTTGTATCATTCATATCGTATAATGTCAACAGCTTGAAGGGTTTGGGATCAGCATTATCTATATCATAATGTTGATGTTTGATTCAAAACTAAAGTTAAACTTTTAAATATAATCTGAAGATAAAGGTGAACTATACTTTTACTTTTAAATTTTACGGAGGCCATAACGAGTTGGTTGACCGTTATGGAATAACTGTTTCACAGATGATATCGGATATGTTCCTTATGTCGTAACTACAATATCCTCCCTTTTCAAGAATGTGACTCACCAAATTAGACTATTTACCGGATTTGTAATAACATAAGCAACACGACGGGTGCCACATGTGGAGCAGGATCTGCTTACCCTTCCGGAGCACCTGAGATCTCCCAGTTTTTGGTGGGGTTCGTGTTGCTTAGTCTTTGGTTTTCTATGTTGTGTCATCTGTACTACTATTTTTCTGTTTGTCTTTTTATTTTGGCCATGGCGTTGTCAGTTTGTTTTCGATCTATGAGTTTGACTGTCCCTGTGGTATCTTTCGTCCTCTTTATACTTTCATTTATTCTGATCCTATTTCACACATCGCAGTTTGCCTTGTAGTTAGATTAGATATGCTAATGAAAACACCTCTTACGAAAGTCGGTTTAATAAATGAAACTATATTGGTCTACTTTGTTCGTTGTAAAATCTTATATTTTGTTGATCCAGGTGTCGGTGAAAGTGACCAAACAATGGCTGATTTTTATTCCAACAATTAAAAACACTTGAATGCAGTTGTCGCAGTAGTTGCACCACAGCCACCACCACCGCCAGATCCACCTAATCGACATTTCTAAGGAAACCATCAATTGTTCAGTGCCTTACTATGCAATTTGAAAATCATATTGTGTTTGATATACAAAATAAGTAAACGACAAATTTCAATTACAGGAATCCTTAAATCAACAATATAACGACAAGATGAAACTGACAATAACTTTGCTCATCTGTTGTTATTGAATTTTACCGTATATTAATGCAGTCGCATGTGTCTGTCGCTAGTTAAAAGCCTTTAAACCATCGTCGTGACGTCAGCCTATTCATTTACCGTGGATTCTTTTCTAGAATCAACGCTTCCTAAATCTGTTGCTGAAATGGACTCACCGAATTATATTCAATTGTTTCCTTTGTGTGCCAAATGTCATTAAGTTTGAATTGGCTAATTTACTAATTTTTGTTCACTAATGGAATTAATTTAAAACCTTACCTTTAACTTTTGTAATTTTTATATGCCTTCACTGGGAATTGAACCCTCCTTGAAATCTATTATGTGTGACTGACTTCAATACATCGACTAAACCTCTCGGCTACCAATTGGTTGCAAGTTAGGTGTCTGTTATATAAATGAACATATGATACATATCGGTACAACGGACACACAGGGCTTGTATATTTATATATACATAATAGACAATCGTATAGTATATATAAGTTGATAGCCGCGAGGTTAAGATCAATGAGTTATAGAGTCAAGTTAGAAGTAGAGACTTGTCGGTTTAGGTTCGATTCCCTGTTTTCTTTTGTTGTGTCCCTATTCTTAAGTTTTTCCCATTTTTCTTATTTTGTATGTTATTGTGGAAATTTTTGTAATAATAGCGGGTTTTCCGTATATTTTTGGATTATTATTGGCTAATACAGGTATTTGAAAAGTGAATGATTATATTCAATCTTTCCATTTTTGTTTTATAAATAAAGTATGATTTCATCTGTTTTACTATATATCTTTACAAATATTTATTCGCAAATTCCTATGCGCGTAAATCGTGATGTGCCTAGAATTAGGTTTCTTGCTAGACATTTCGGTAAAATACTTATTATGTACAGTAATAAAATTGAATAGGTCTTATTTTGTAAATTACGGATAATGTTCAGATGCATAATAATTTAAAGACAGACGTGTTATGTTATATTTATATTTCTATAACCAATTAATTGTGAACTTTGATTTATTAATGCATCGTTGAACATGATAACAGAGTAATTTAAACTCATTTACAATACCTTCTAATTAAGAAAAGGTTTGAATTGTGAAAAGACATCAACACAATAGTTTAATAAAGGCAACAGCAGTATACCGCTGTTCAATAGTCGTAAATCGATTATGCGAAAATAAATCCGGGTCACAAACCAAAACCGAAGTTATAGATACAATGGCTCATGGTTTCTTTTCAAGAATCAACGCTTATCCATTGTATCTATAATACCTATCTCAGTGATTGTCGTTGGTTGCTATCTTGCATATTTGATTTTTTACTTTATTGTTTTATCATAAATCACGACCATTTTTCCTCGTTTGAATTCTTATTCATTTTATCATTATGGAGCCTTTTATATAGATTCATT
Organism: Mytilus coruscus; assembly: GCA_017311375.1. Lineage (NCBI taxonomy): Eukaryota > Metazoa > Mollusca > Bivalvia > Mytilida > Mytilidae > Mytilus > Mytilus coruscus. The sequence goes on from CM029605.1 coordinate 84,286,187, forward strand.
CACGTACAGGTGTTGCTTATTGGTGAGGTCGTATGGTGTCCTATCATGTATTTTGGTCATTGCTTGATAGTTGTCTCATTGACATTCGTTCCACGTCTTTTATTGAAATTTGCGATTTCTTTTAAAAGTATGTTATTTTTTAATAAATGCAAATGTTTATATAAGCTTTAGACTTTAGCGTAGAAAAGGTCCCTTGTGGTATCACAAAAGGACATGCTGACATTGGCATTTTGTATTGAAAAATGGCCACTTAACACATTGTTATAAACTAAATATGAGCCAATATGTAACCCAACATATATTTTACACACATTAACATTTTCATAAATTTATTTATAGCAAAATTAAGTAAAGCCTTGGGTCAAATATGTACAACGGTACATTTCCGGCTCATCTGCATGTTCTACCAATGAATTGTCCTTTAGATTAACCAAAAGTTTGGCTGCAGTTAAAGAGGGATTACAGAGATATTATGATACTGTGACCGTCGAATTAATGACATGTAGATTCTTAAGGATGTTTGCTTGTCATGTTTTGGAATTTTTGTCAGATTTTCGAAATCCTCTGGTTTTATCCATTTGAATGCCTTAAAAAATTTGCCCATGGACCCCCATTTTTCTTTTTATAAATCTTTTACATGTATAATTATAAGCCATTTGTAAAAGTCTTATAAAATCTTATTTATTTTTTAATAGTTTTTGAGAACTTTAACTGGTCAATGATAAAGCTATGAAAAATCAAGAGAGAACATTTTCCCGCCAAAATTCCAATGGCTAATATCTCGAAAACAAGCACATTGACCCCTATATTTTTTTGCTTTTTATTCCTCAATTAATCCCCTATCAATATATACTAGTGTTATGGAAAGCTATTTATTTTGAAACTGAGCAGCGAACTTCCTTAAGTGAGGAGAAAGATACCAAAGGAAATTCAAACTCATAAGTCGAAAATAAAATGACAACGCCAGGCAAAAAAAGACAAACAGCAGTACATAAAACACAACATATAAGATTGAGCAACACAAACCCCACCAAAACAGGGTGCTCCGGAAGGTTAAGCATACCCGGCTCCACAAAGGAACCTGTTGTGCTCATGTAAGTACAAACCCGGTAAGAACCCAAAAGAACTTCTTCGAATTTTTAAATCTCGGTCTTTCTTTGAAATTAGTTATATCAAAACCTTCGATTGGTCTACACTATACATCACAATACCACAAGAAAAATTGAAAACCCACCTTAAGGAAATAATCCACAATGGTTTACCTATAAACATGATATCATACGCTACAAAAAATATTATCAAAATACCGAACTCCAAGATTAATTAAAAAGTCCATATAAACTGACAAAATCAAACGTTATGCTACATCAACCAACCGAACAAATGAAAAACAACAGTCATATTCCTGACTTGGTTCAGTAATTTTGGGGATATAATTCGGCATATTGTGTTAAAAAGCCCGAAAATGAAGCATGCTACACCGAAGAACAAGTTGTCAGTATGCTTGGTTTTTCTTGACAACATATTTGTGAAACTAAGAGATAGAATTTTCCAGCAGCTTGTCGTCACCCATTGGAATCAACTGTGCGCCTCTCCTGGTCGACCTTTTTATTTTCATTTCAGTCGGAGTTCCTTCAGACACTTGTTATAAATAGAAGATTAAAGACGCTTGATCATTTAATTTCATATTTAGGTATATTGATGCTGTTCTTTCCATTAACAATTTTTACCAAACTTTTCTATTTGGGTCTCATTCAAAAATCGTCCTGAGCTAGAGATTAAAGACACCACATGTGCAGCTTCTCCGACTCTTTATAGACATATGCCTCGAATTTGACTTCGGCTTTATCTCATAATCAGAATCAATGACAAACAAGACGATTTTTAATTTTGAAATTATAAAATTTCGTTACCTTAGCTTTTTTATTCGAGCGTCACTGTCGAGTCTTCTGTAGACGAAAAGCGCGTCTGGCGTGCAAAATTTTAATCCCGGTACCGAGTTTATTAGCAGCAATATACATATAACCTATATGTAACGTAAACAGATCATATGTGTTTCACCCAAACAAAACAAAAAACAGTTTCCATATTCATGATATTTATATATACCATATCATTATATTTACAGAAGGTGTTCAATTAGGAACACCTACTGTAAATAGAATTACTTATACAGTATTTACTAACAACAATTTTATACACCTTGAATCAATTTTATTGTACATCTGATAACGTAACAAAATCATTTGATTTTAAGACTTTTGAAAGAAATAACAATTATAGTATACTAACTTCTGTTCGGGGAAACAAAATAGAAATATTCAAATCATTTGTTGAAAAATTGACAATTGAATCCTCTATTAAATATATATTCTTTAGACATGTTAGAGAAAAAGCGTGAAATTTAATATGAGTGTATATGGGTCGAGGCCTCATTGACGTTTATTTATGACTTTTAAATTCACATCCAATAATGAACGACACAGTTTGAATATTTCAAAACAAGAGTTGTGATTATCGGTTAAATAGATATTTAGTAGTCATTAATTGTCTTATGATTATGATCATAAATTTAATTCCAAACTTTGAAATAGAATATATTTTAAAATATGAATAAAACTAACATAACATTTATCTTTTACCATTAACGAAATAATTGTACAAAGACTATCTAATTTTATCCATAGAACAAAATGTTAACATATAATATGTATATTTCTAACGGCTTCATATGTTTATTTTGCCAAGATGTCAACGACCACAAAACGATGCAAGACAAAAAAAACATGCACATTGAGTTTAATATTTGACTCATTATTAAATTATTAGATCTACAGGCTTTAAAGGTCAAAACTGATCACAAATCAAAAGTAGAGGATTTCCTCATAATATCTTCTAAAGAGAGGCGAAAGATATCAAAGGGATGGTCAAACTCTAATATTAGTAAAAAGACAACTCCATAGCAAGAAATGAAGAGAATCAAAAGACAAACAACAGTGTACAAAACGCAACATAGAAAACTACAGTCTGAGCAACACAACCCCACCAAAACCGTGGGTGATCTCAGGTACCCGAGAGTAAGCATGTCCTGATCCACATGTGGCATCCGTCGTGTTGGTCATGTAAGAGCAAATCTGGTAATCAGTCTAATGTATACTTTTCTGCGTGTATTTTACTTTTTATCATTTAGCATGACGTCATACAATTGTTCAACTAAATTAATTCCAGATATACGGTTTATATCAATTTTGAGTTAAATTATATTATTTCCTTTTCAGACATTTTCATATAATATTTGTCAATACTTTTAAAATATGATACCAACTTTGATCTGTCGCTTAGTGTCTCACGCTTTTCATCCATCTGTAGTGACTTGTTAAGACTGAGACGTTGTTATTGGTAACGTTGTTGAGGGGTTTTAATAACGTTATAGCATTTTTCGTTGTACTTGTAGTTTAGCATGTAGCATCGGGGAAATATTTTCGCTGTTGTGGATGTTTTATTTGTTTTGGTTGACAAGAACCCGTTCACAAATTGTGTTACAGGTCTGACCTATATGTCATTTTTGGCAATTCACGCAAGTGATACAGTTAGTCAAATTGGATGATTTACATGTCATATCTGCATTTATATGATAATCACCAGCAACGGTGATAAATATAAACGAATGTAATTAATCATTATGCACATGGGGAAATTATAAATATCAATTGTATAATCAAACGACTAGAGAAATTGATTATAAAATGATTGCGGTGTTTTGCGTTTTACGTTTTGTTACAGTGATGTCATTATTTTGAAAAAGTCAAAACAGCGGACAGAAACTTGTGTAAATCAAGCTTTATTAAAATAAAATTCAAGTTGATACCCTTGGAACAATATAAAATATGTAGTCAAAGAATGACAGACAACCCATGACTAACTCGGTTAGTGGAAGCTTATGTATTGTAATCTGCGACACTTGACCTCAGAATCTGTGACACTTGAACTATTGACGACATACAACAATAATGTTTTCCTTTGTGGTGTTAGACATTTGCTATTATGACGTCAACATTTTACGGAAACCTTTGTGATGTTCTGTAATGGCGACAAAAATAGCGAAAAGGTGTATTGTGCCATATGCTGCACTAGTTTATGAATAGAATATAAAAAGATTAGATGAAGAAGATATATTGCTTAAAGCAAGATAATCATCATGTTTGTTATAAAGTTTTGTGTCTATTGGTATCACTCCTAGTAAAACGCAGATCCTTTGAATGTCTGGCCCATTTGGGGTTGGGGTTAAGGGAAGGGGTGCATCCATCGTGCTGCTATAGTCATGTTGTAGTTTTAAAACAAACAGATAGAATGATTCTACTAAAATAACGATGTAGTTTGATTTTTCATTGCTATCATTCTAATGAAAACGACTTTTGAAATATCAAGTCGTTTTCTAATCATGAGGTATGTGGAGCAGTAGATTGTATGAAAGTCTCGATTAAACATACACGTTAATGTCTCAAAAGCGTAAATCAAAAATACGACAATGATCTTTACATTTGAGCTGCGTCGGATAGAAATCGACCTTATGCAAGTGCACGTATACATGAACATGTATAAGACTTTGACTGATTTTAAAACATTCAAATACGAAAGAAAAGATGAATTTTGGTCTGCTATGTAAGGGTTCTTATAACAAATAAATTTTTAAACAGTTACAGACTTTCCTTAGAATTTTTTCAACTCGAAATAGGTTAACAGATGTATTGATAATCATTTGCATAAGGTCGATTTCTATCCGGTGCAGCTCATTTATTTGCTTTGTCATTCTGTCAATGTAAAAAGGTTTTGTCTAAACCAATGTCATCACTTCCTCGCCACGATTAAATTATATTTGAAAAAGTATAATCTAACTATTCTACCCTTTATTTGTTTATAGAGTGTTGTGGCACACATCAAACACATGTTTACCGCACTTTTATGTAGTCTTAAATTATATACAATGGTTTGTGTATACTAAGATTAAGGTTGTCATAATAATCATTCATATCGAATTCTTACCATTTAAAATGGCGTAAATGATAGTATCATTTATGTGCACTCTTAATTTGTAGTCCTTATTTGGAATTGTTGTGTTATATTAATGAATAATTTTGCTGACACACCCTTTTCAATTTCAACCAGCAAATAAATGTCCTGGCGCTCTTAGATCAAAGGAGAAGTTTAGTTTTTTTAGAATAATGATTTTCAAATTTGGGTACTTGGATTCCTGTAGCCAAGTATAACAATCAATTATTTCTGGCATTAAAACGAAAATGTAAAAAAACATTTCTGGCATTATAACAAAAATATGAATCAATTTCATACACATTTTGATAGTACGATCAGATAAGCTTGGGTCATGTGAAAGTGTTCTTTTTAATTCAGTGAATAATTATTCTCAGCTCCATAAACTTTAAGGAGAAAACACATTCCACGAGAGTCAGAGTGTACATTAAAACGAAAATGACTGCAACAACATTTAACTAGAAATGCATCAATATTAGCCTACATAATTAAAGGGTTTATCCTGACTTTGTACTGGTGATTGCATATATCTAGAACTATGTGTCCAGATATAACATGAAAATATCCTACAAATGTACGTGTTATCTTTTAAAGACCATAAATTCGATAACGAGACTGATTCTGTGTAATATTTCTTTTGTTATCTTATCTTCCTATGTTGTACGCACAGTTGAATACAAATATTATCTCTTATTCTTTCTTTCCTAGAAAATCTTAGTTAACCATGCTTATTACTGGGCTTCAAATTTAAGCACATCTTAACCAAGTAATAGTTTAATTTGGATACTTAAATGCATATACGTTCATATAAGTATGATATTCGCATACATATATGTATATAGCACATTAAAAAATACACATACAAACGAATTAAATGAAACAGGCCTTCAGGTTCGTGTTGCTCAGTCTTTAGTTTTCTATGTTGTGTTTTGTGTACTATTGTTTGTCCGTTGGTCTTTTTCTTTTAGCCATGACTTTGTCAGTTTATCTTCGAATTATGAGTTTGAATGTCCCTTTGGTATCTTTCGCCTACTCTTTTAAGGTAAACTAAAATTCGTCAACTAAACTAAACATGTCTTTTCAACTGATTTTTATAGTTCGTTCTTATGTTGTACTGTTATATCACTGTCCCAGGTTAGGGGATTCCGCTAACATTTTAACCCCGCCACAATATGTATGTATGTGCCTGTCCCAAGTCAGGAGCCTGTAATTCAGTGGTTGTCGTTTGTTTATGTGTTACATATTTGTGTTTCGTTCATTTTGTACATAAATAAGGCCGTTAGTTTTCTCGTTTGAATTGTTTTACATTGTCATTTCGGGGCCTTTTATAGCTGACTATGCGGTATGGGCTTTGCTCATTGTTGAAGGCCGTACGGTGACCTATAGTTGTTAATTTCTGTGTCATTTTGGTCTCTTGTGGACAGTTGTCTCATTGGCAATCATACCACATCTTCTTTTTATATATGTGTAAATATATATCAAAAATATAAAATGTAATAATAACGCCTCTATGTCAGAGTTATTTAAATGCTTTTACCTTTCTTCAATGTATTGTTTACAGTTGTCAAGCACCTCACCGATATAGATCGAGAAAATGTAAAGCAGCAAAAGGTGCTTGATACCTGGATTATAGATAACAGGATTGTTCATATATTACTCCCATGTGACGGCGACTTTGTTAAATTATTTGAAGATTTGAAAACTTCTTATCCTAAAGTTCGCGATAAAGAAGTTTTCTATTATTTTGGGAGAAGCAAACAAGAGTCTCGTATTTATTTATTTATTTCACCCATTACCAAAAATTAATCTTGAATTATTGGAAACACTAATGTTTTTCAACCCCATGCATACATGTCGTTATCATATTTGGCACAAGTTGGAATTTTAGGCTTGCAATGCTCTACAACTTTGTGTTTGATTTTGAATTCTAACTTTTTATTCGAGCGTCACTGATGAATAGTATGTACAGGAAACAAGCGTTTGTACCTTTAATGACTTTTTCTGCAACTTTTTTATACAATTTCATTTGCCTCCTATTCATGTTTAAGCCGAATGCATCAAAATGCAAATATAGGGTGTCTATTTATCAAACCTATTGTTGTCGTTCTCAGGTATACATGTAGTCCATTTATGTTCTACAAATCTTCAAATATAAATTATTAGATATCCAAATATAGGTGGTATTTAAATTTGTATCAAATATTTTATGTTTTAGCCGAATGCATCAAAATGCAAATATAGGGTGTCTATCTATCAAACCTATTGTTGTCGTTCTCAGGTATACATGTAGTCCATTTATGTTCTACAAATCTTCAAATATAAATTATTAGATATCCAAATATAGGTGGTATATAAATTTGTATCAAATATTTTTGTATTGCTAAACGAGCACTGACAATTTTGTAATAATTTTGGGAATTGATTAAAAGTTGCCTATTATGTCTCTATAGTAAATATATTCCAATCCAACCTACACGAAGAGAGGGACGATTTATGACACCAGATAATTAATTTTGAATATTTACAGAACTCAAATGTGGCTATAGTACAACGCAAGAGCAATAAGATAACGACCTGGAAACGGTTGTTTTATTCAAGTCATACTAACAGTTTGTCATAGATGACAGATTATGTGTATATATTACATTATATAATTATCTGCAGATATTATCTCTCATTTAAATGTGCACACCTACAGTCGTAGTATCTTAATAACACAACCTTTATCAAATATATTCTTTCTTATAATTGTAATAACAGGACATTACATTTGTAGAGTAGATTTTTTCTTCTAAACGGTATGTATGACTTTGAGTGTTGGAGTTTGTCAAAGTTTTCTATAAATCCTCAGTATTGAAAATTAGACAAAGTATGTGCTTACGAATTATGACTCTTACTACACAAAATACAGATGAGATCTTAATTACTCGTTGAAATTACACACCTGTTTATTGATCGATTTTCGTTTAAATTCTTTGGCCAACTTGTCAGTTCACAGAGCAGTAAATGTTTTATCATTTTGGAAGGAAGGATGGATTTGGAAATTATAAGGCTGTCCTGGTATGAACTGAAAATCAATACATGTAAGACAATGAAAATAAATATTCTGCCCTACAAAACGCGAGATGTACTTATAATCGTGTACAGAATTTAAAATAAATAAACATTCCAGCCCCTCCCCTTTCCCCAAAAGAAATGATGGTCGACCCTGATAACTATGTGAACAAATTATCTAGATGAAAGCGTGAAGCTGTGTTGATATTTTAATAAAAAATGCATTTCTATTCTTCATTTTCGTGTGTAGTTTGAAATTTTAATCGGAGACAAATTTTACAAAAGAGGGTGAAATTTATGTAAGTTAAGATCAGATAAGCTACCAGATCTAAATTTGGAAGTTTTGGTTCTCAATGTTCTTGAACTTGCTACTTTATTTGACTTTTTGCACCCTGATTTTAATCGAGCGTCACTGACTAGTCTTTTTAGACGAAACGCGAATCTGGCGTATACAATTTCAAACCTGGTATCTATGATGAGTTTATTTGAAGCAACATTTAATGCGCATATTAAAAAGCTTTTGGGGACCTTTCTACTATGAACAGAATAGTCGCCGATCAATATCTACATGTTCTTTTTTTTTTTCAAAGTAAAGGTAAAAAGTAAAAGTATGACAAAAATACCGAATTCCAAGATAAAGTTAAGTAACGGTGTTCAAAATGAAGACATGGTTCGTTTGTTTTATCAATTTAGAACACGAACCTGTTTTGGTTTTCTATTCAAAAGATGAACTAAAAATCTTATTATGTAATTAGGTGTCTTATAATACAATTTAAAACCCATCATATATCGATCTGCTGTAATTGTGCACTATGCATGTATTGCATTTAGCTCAACTAACACCAAATAATCCCAGAACTTCGATGCCTTAATTCTGTTCTAATGCAGTGTAATAAACAATCATTTGCGAAAAATATTGGACAATGTTTTATAATTGTTAGCTACTGTTAAAAATTATTTCTCCGTTTCAATAGTTAATTATTCGCTTAAGGATGTTCGCTACTCTTGTTCAAAATAACAAGCTCTTTAAAAGACTGTTATAAATTGATAATATATAAATAAAGGAACTAAAAAGTAGAAATAAATAGAGGGTTCGTGTGCTTGTTTTCGAGATATAAGCCATGGAAAATTTGGCGGAAATGATTCTCTAGACTTTTCATACATTCAACATTGGTACCCTTTTCATTCAAAAACTATGAAAAATAACAAGGATTTTTATAAGATTTTCAAAGATGGCATTTTAAACTATATGTAATCAAATTATGGGGAAAAAGTAGGGGTTAGTGGGCAAAATTTTTAAAGGCACTACATGGATAAAACTAGAGGATTCCGAATATCTGGCAAAATTCAAAACAAGAGCAGCGAACATCCTTAACGCAATGTATTTTACGTAAACATGAAGGTGTGATTCTTTTCAGCACACGGATAATCAACTGACCACCCCCCTTCCCCCAACACAGATCTCCCAAACCTCACAAAAGTATTGCACACATGTAGAGGTTGTGGATTGAGATAACCGTAAAGAATTGTGAAACTTCATATTAACGACCACACTAACATAATATTTATATTTGAAAACCTCTGACAATATATCTGTTTGTAAACCACATTAAGCGAACTGTTTGATGAGAAATTAGATGTTTGTTATTAACTTGAAAACATTAAATGTGCTTGAAAGGAACGTTCGACTATCAAAGGTGAACGCATAATGGAGTAAAACGGATAGCATTTATAGGTGATAATTAGCATAAGACAGCAATATATGCATATGTCTTTCTCAGGAAAGGAACCCTCGTTGTCGGTTTAATTAAGTTAATCTTCATTGTTTTTTTTTATGTTTGAACAAGTTAGAGGGTTAATTTATTCTAAAAGTCTTGAATAAAGTATTAACAAATGGACAATGTGTTTACTATTGTAGACTATTTTGTGACCTGTTGTTGTATTTTGCAAGTTTTGTAGTTTTTAGTTATTTATTTTTATTCATTAATTTTTAGCTCACCTGGTCCGAAGGGTCAAGTGAGTTTTCTCATCACTTGGCGTCCGTTGTTCGTCGTCGTCTGTTAACGTTTACAAAAATCTTCTCCTCCGAAACTGCTTTCCAAAATTTAACCAAACTTGGCCACAATCATTATTGGGGTATCTAGCTTACAAAAATACACTGATGACCCTGCCTTGCCAACCAATATGTCCGACATGGCTAAAAATAGAACATAGGGGTGAAATGCAAGTGTTTTCTTTTATTTTGAAAACTGTTATAAATAGAGAAAATCTGACAGGAACAGAAATGTTTAGAATGTTGAACTCTACTAATTGTTTACATACGTCAAAACTGTCAGACGCCTTCTTATAGGAGTTATTGCCTTAAATAACAAATTTTACCATTTGTTTTTTTTTTCATTTTTGTCTATTATCTTGAAAATATAATAGATAGAGAGAAACTTTAAATTTCAAAATGACCAGCAAGACAAGTTCTACAAATAACATGGTCGAAATTGTCAGTCGACTCCTTATTAGAGTTATTGCCCTTTAATAATATGTTTTACCATTATTTTGCGTTTTTTTTCTTATATCTTAAAAATCATAATAGATAGATAGAAACTTAAATAACAAAATGATCAGCAAGACAAGTTCTACTTTTAAGACAAATATGGAGGAAATCGTCTGAGGACTCCTTATTGGAGTTATTGCCCTTTAATGATGGCTTTAATCAAATAATTTTGCGTTTTGGTTTATATGAAGAAAATTATAATAGATACATAGACACTTTAAATCACAAAATGATCAGCAAGGCAAGATCTACTCACAATTTTGCCCATATAGTTAGTAGACTGTCACTCTATAGGAGTGATTACCCTTACATGAGTATTTGTTTACACTCTTTTGTGTTTTGAGCAAAACATAAGAAATAGAGAGAAACTAAATAGACTTAATGATCAGCAATACAAGATCAACAAAACAGATAATTGTCATGAATTCTCTTCTTGTCTACAACGTTTGAGAGTGTCCTTTGTTGAATATGTACATAGACCAAAGTGAGCGACACAGGTTCTTTAGAGCCTCTAGTTTATTAAACTGGTCATAACATATTTATGGCACGAAATCATTATCATAAATATCAAATTTAGTGTATACTATTGAACTTAGTATATTCTCAAATGAATTGTTGGTGTCCTTAATTGAATGTAGGATAACTTTAAAAAAAAAAATATGCTGAATTAGAATTAAAGTCATATGAAACTTCAAATGTAAAAAGTTAAATATATTTTATATACAAAAAAAAAAACCAAGTATTGGCAAAACCCTTAGGAATTTTTGGTCCTCAATGCTCTTCAACTTCGTACTTAATTTTGGCCATTTAACCTCATTGATTCGAACGTCACTGATGAGTCTTTTGTAGACGAAACGCGCGTTTATCGTAAAAAATCTATCCTGGTATCTATGATGACTTTTTATATATATTTTAAAGTAATTTGTATGAGATGCTTTTACAAATTAGGAACACTCAAAGCCAAGGCAGTGTTATACCGAAACACATGAAGAGCTGTATGACCAAATGTGCCACAACTGATTTAGTTATGTTTGTAACCTTATTTTAATATACTTTGACCATGGAAGTAAAATGAAACAACGATTAATTAGCATGTATTAATGACCTGCAGCGCTCTGTACTAAAGTAATAAGATTTAGCCAATTATTGTCACCTGCGCAAGACTCCTTTGGTTACTATCTTTAATACCACGGTTGTAAATATCATCTGGAATTTCTTATCAGTCACGTGATTTTATCGAATCCGGTAATTACAGCGCACCTCTGGAAATCCGTTCTTTATTAATAACAAGGTGGCGCTGTATCATCTAAAACTTCTACCTTTAGAAAGAAATCGAATGTTGTAAAAACTGAAAAAAACGGACAAGAATTGTTTAAACTACAACAGTTTAACAGGAAAATTGTATTTATTTTTGCAAACTTTTGGTTTTACTGTTTACTAGTATTTAAACTGATCTAAAATATATTGATTTCGGAGCTCGAATAAAACAGGTAATAACGATGAAACTATCAGGTTTCACATGATGTTTAACAAAATAATGTAGACATATGTAGACATAGAATATTTTACTATTGAAATGTGCCATGTTTATCGAGATTTATAAAAGATATTTACTTTCAAGTATTTTAGATTTATATATTTGTAATAAATGTCATTGATTGCTTTAAAGAAATTAGAAAATTAAAATAATAAAGTCGTCAAATATATATTTATTTTTAAAAGTGTTTGATATCAATTGAATATTAACTAACACGTTAGAACAAAAGAAAAGCAACTAAACAAAATGAGTTTGACGCTACCTTTCTATGTTACCGCAAATGTATTTTAGTGGGTAATTTTAATAATGATCCCGATTATTTTCAATCCGATTTCTTCTGATCATCACCGTGCCAGACGACAGAGTCACAACACCGTTCAGACAGGGACAGGATATTCTTACGATTTTGATCCGATATAGCAGATTGAATCTGAATCGACATTTTAGGAATGTTACGGGACGCACCTAACTGTCGGTGTGCTTGGCCAACCTCTCCGTACCATACCAGTGAAAGCCGCATTTTGTTTACCTCTTTAACATTAGAACTTGTACGCAGAATTTATAAAATAATGGTCCCAGTTTGATATACTGAATATTAATTAAAAATTTGTTTTCATCAGGACACAATAATACATGCACTTGTACACTGATCGAATTTGGAAAGAGAGGCGAAAGATACCAAAAAATAGTCTAGCTCATAACAAACTGACAACGCCATGGCAATACATGAAAACGACGAAAACACAAACAACAATCGTCAAAGAAAACTAAAGACTAAGCTAAATGAACTAAACAAACGGGTCGATTTCCGGTGCACTGGGTTAAGGTTAAGCAGATGGTATAAATAGTACAATAGTTAATTATTTTTAAAATGCACCTCAAATAAGAAGATTGTCATAATATCTGTTTATAATAATATATTACACATTTTCTGTTTACAGGTAAAATACATACATACAGACACGCCCAACACAGTTGCACGTATTCTCTTTATACAATTTTGATTCACCAGGAAACTAAAATTGTCATTTAATCATTGATCTTACCACAGTCTTAAATGTCTTAACGTCTCAAGTAAATATGCTTAGAGGTTGCCTTGCAGCAATTTTTTACTTTCTTTTCCTCAGAAAGTCTGTATTTGGTATTTTGAATGCATAATATAGATTTTACTGAAAATATGATAACTATTAGTTAACTAAAGTATGTGTGTGCATTCTTGTTGGATAAGTTCATGTGCAAATTACAACTTTTCTCGTAATTTTCGATCATAAAAAGAATAGTTACTGTATATGACAATTAATTTGTTGCATTTCATAGTGTTACGAAAATTTAATCTTCGACAGTGCTTTTGGAACTAATTCTAAAAGTTCTATTTTTAATCACATCTATTCTTTACTAATCGCCTAAGCAACTTGCAGTATAATCAGTATAATTTGTTGTCTTTCTCATTTACGTTCATCACTTTCACGATTGTGCTCATTGTTTTCCCGTAAGCAAACTTTACATTCACGATCAGTTCTTATCCGATATTTGCACATTTTCCTGATTCATCTCCAGGGAACTCTATATCTAAAGGACTGAATGAATATCTATCAAATGTCCAGCACTTTTCCCTTTGTTAGACCTCGAGATTGTAACCAGTATTAACTCCATCTTGAATGTCGATTTTCACCTTGTCGTCTCATTTTATTTCTATTTATTTTATTTGCAATATTCTGCCTTATTTAAGAAAGCTGGATTTTTTAGAATTATATAACAATCTAGGATGCTATAGTTGTTTTAAAGATAGAAAATTTAATTAATCTGTGCAAACGTAATATCTTTCTAACTGATTAATTTCGCTCAAACGTATAATATTGTTATACAATTTCTTTAATTGTATAGACTTTTTTTTAATTTCAGATGATCCAGGTAGCATATTTGACCTTATAGTGGAACCTCTTGCTCGAATAGTAAATGCAGTTGTTTCACCACAGCCCCACCACCCCAGATCCACCTAATCCATATTTCTGACGATATCGACAAATGATCGGTGCCTTATTTAATACAATGCAGTTTGGAAAACATGTTTTGTTAAAAAGAAAATAATGACACATATAGGCATCCCACGACAGGATGGAACTGACAATTGTTTATAATCTTGTTATTATTGTTTTACTTTCTGTATCCTTGGTGTTGTTTGTTTACTGCCTTGGGCGTTTATATATTTTTTTCATTTGAGACATTTAGTTTGATATAACCTGTATAGATTTTGGATTTTTTCTTCTTTTCTTTGGTAAATTGTTTGAAGAATTTTGTGGCAAGTTTGTTTGTTATTCTGTAAAACTAATTTTCTGAATGCTATATATTTTTTTTATGAAGTGAACTCCTTTAAAAACTAAGCTTATATTGTTTATTAATAAACATATATTTATATTTCTGATTTTTGGCCCAGTTTTCAAGTTGGTCCAAATTGGGGTCCAAAATTAAACTGTGTTTGATTTCAACATAAATTGAATAAATATAGAATTATTTTAATGCTTAATATAAACCTGTATTTCTTTTCATTATTAATAAGATAATACTACATTGAGGTGCAAAGGGTCCTAAATTAAACTTTTGTTTAATTTCATCAAAATTGAATTCTTTGGTTCTTTGATATACTGATTCTAACAATGTTTGAGTGTTAAATCATATCTAATTTTAGAGAACTTAGTCATCACTGGTTGTTGTTATTATATTTTTATTATAATTTGAAAAATTGCATCATATCTTATTTTAGAAAAATTTTATCCAGTTTGAGTTATTTCCTTTGCACAGAAAATATCATGGATAAAATTAACCTGTGTTTCATTTCAACATAAATTAAATATATATAGGGTTCTTTCAAATGCTGAATCTAAACCTGTATTTAAATATTAGATTTTTGGGCCCAGTTTTCAAGTTGGTCCAAATCAGGATCCAAAATTAAACTTTGTTTGATTCAACAAAATTGAATTTATGGGGTTCTTTGAAATGCTGAATCTAACCATGTATTGAGAGATTTTGGATTGTGGGCTCCTTTAGCAAATCGGTCCACATTGAGGTCCAGAGAGTCCTAAATTAAACTTTTGTCTGATTTCATCAAAATTGAATTCTTGGGTTTCTTTGATATGCTGATTCTAATATGTACTTAGATTTTGGATATTGGACCATAATAGGTAAATGTCCAATTTCAAATATTTCCGTTCTTTGACCACATTCATTTTGTGTCACAAACCTATGCTGTGTCAAATATTCAATCACAGTCCAAATTTAGAGCTGTTTTAAGCTTAAATGTAGTGGCCATACTTGCTCAACTGTTCAAGGTTCGACCTCTGCAGGACAATCCGGTTTGCTGTCACTCTGAAAGCCTCTTGTTAATTTTAGTTCATGAAAAGATGTAACTTTTATTTACATAATAATCTCCTACAGCAAAAATGAAAGCATTATTTCTATCAACTCCCCATTTTCAGTGCAATACTTTCACAAAGATATTGCAAACTTGTATTAATACCTCATAGTACTTGTAATCAGGCCATGGGAGGTAATTTATGCAAGTAACAATGTCACAGGCATACAAGGCCGTAAAGGGACCTATAGCTGTTAATTTTGTGTCATTTGGTCTCTTGTGGAGAGTTGTCTCATTGGCAATCATACCATATCTTCTTTTTATATATAATAGGTAAAATGCTACATGGAAAATGCATAGTTATATCAGACCTAAAGTGTTGATATTATTTTATGTAGGTTAAAGGTCATCATGCCGGCAGTGAAAGGAGATGGCATGCGAGGATTGGCTGTTTTATATCAGACATTCATTGACATTAGGATTGTAAGTATTAATTTGAAATTTTACTCTTTTGCAGTCTGCCTAACTTTCGGACATTCTGTCGGACAGTCATGCCATATACATGATATGATATGTTTGACCAATATGACTTTTGTCGGCCAGTCATGCCCTATACATGATATGATATGTTTGATCAGCATGACTTTTGTCGGACAGTCGTGCCATATACATGATATATATGATGTGATAGGTTCACCAATATGACTTTTGCTGGACCGAAAAAGATAATGATATAGCTTACATGTTGTATTCTCTTCTTCGTTGTATTTCACAGATGTTTCAGCAAAACAAATAAAATCACAGCTTTGAATATATAAATGAGTGTACAATTTTGCCAGATTTTTATCAAACTTATTTCAAAGGTAAATCAGCAATGTCTAAGACAAGTTTGAACATTAGAGCTGATCAAGTATTTTTTATATAGAGTTATCATGGTTATGCCCTTGGAAATAATTATGTGAAAAATTGCATTGTAAGTTATTTCAAGCATACATTTCTTTTGATAAATTTATAAAAGTTTTAAGCATGTTATATAGATTAGACCGTTGGTTTTCCCGTTTGAATGGTTTTACACTAGTAATTTTGGGGCCCTTTATAGCTTACTGTTCGGTGTGAGTCTAGGCTCTGTGTTGAAGACCGTACTTTGACCTATAATGGTTTACATTTATTAATTTTGACTTGGATGGAGAGTTGTCTCATTGGCACTCATACCACATCTTCTTATATCTAAGGAACAAAAAACATTTTGTTTTTAGATATTGCCTTTGATATAAAATATGTGCAATGAGGGAGACATTGGAACTCAGATGTACAGTGAAAAATACAATTGCCGGTGAAATCGAATTTTCTTGACTCACACATGCATGCATGCATGCAATGGGATAACCTTTGGGGAAACTCAGAATTTTACCATTTATTATAATATAACTAGTATCAGGGTTTATGTCACTGCTATACCATTATTACAGTACAGTGAAAGATGTCAATTGCAAAATTAGTCAATGAAAAGTTTTTTCATCACTTGTAAAGTCATAGTTACATTTTAAGGAATAATATGATGAGGGTGGTTTTAACGACCTTGACTAGCCATGATGGTCTTGCACGGTCGGCAAAAGGAATAATAAATGAATGCAAGCGGTAGAAATCAAATAAATATATAAAAGAATGAATTTAGTACAACATCACGAATAATTGCACCTATACAATCAAATGATTTGGCGGTCTGACATCACTTTTGTCTGTCAGGACTGTTGGATCGGGGAAATCTGGCACAGTTTGATCGCCTACCATAGAAGATGGCCTGTTACTCTGTCCATCACTTTTTAAGGTCAAATAATTGGTTTTTAATGAAGGGAGACATTTGTTTGAGTTAACTTAAATATGTGTTAAACAGTTCCACCTAGTTTGTCTCCAAAGCTTCAAGAAAATTATGAGAGTAAGGAGAACCACTGTATATCTAGTGGTAGGTGAATGATATTTGATATGCAGTTTTATAAACATTGCACATCTCATTTCCAAGGAAACTATTTTGACGCAACCCCTCAGACATGATCTATTGACTTTGAAACTATTATCTAGTTTATATGTTAATGTTTGTGCTTAGGTCAATTTAGACCAAATTTTTCTGTCTCCTGTGTCCATATTTCACCCTTCCCATATTTTCATTTTGACCTTTTATTGTATTTATTTTTTTTTTTTTTTTTTTAAAAATGCATTGGCATTTCTCATTTCAGAGAGATAGTTTAGTCTTGCACCTTAATGTATGGTTTATTGACTTTGAATGTTTTGCATAGATTACATGTTTCAAAGTCAACTGAAAGTACTTGTGGATTGCCATTTTAATTTAAACATTTGCAAAGTATTATCAAAATTACACAAAGGCAAGACATATCTCTGTGTCCACAGTTTATCGCTGACATGATACTGACTAAAAATGTCAAAAATCAATTCAACATGTGAAAGGAGATTTGAGGTACAACAAAATACCAACATCACAACAATGCATGTACAGGTTCACCAAAATAGACCTCGGCCTCTAGGGACTACCATGTTTATATAATTTGATTTTGTGTCACAATGTACTGTTATATCACTGTCCCAGGTTAGGAGACGGTTGGGATCCCGCTAACATGTTTAACCCCGCCACATAATGTATGTATGTGCCTGTCCCAAGTCAGGAGCCTGTAATTCAGCGGTTGTCGTTTGTTTATGTTTTACATATTTGTTTTCGTTCATTTTTGTACATAAATAAGGCCGTTAGTTTTCTCGTTTGAATTGTTTTACATTGTCATTTCGGGGCCTTTTATAGCTGACTATGCGGTATGGGCTTTGCTCATTGTTGAAGGCCGTACGGTGACCTATAATTAAGGTTGTTAATTTCTGTGTCATTTTGGTCTCTTGTGGACAGTTGTCTCATTGGCAATCATACCACATCTTCTTTTCTATATATACATGTATATGGTTCGTTAAATTTTATTTAATTAAATGCATGTCCAAGATGTACTTGTATGTATAACAATTAACCCTTTTCACCTGAATGATGCCTTTATACCTCCCTCTTTTACTCCATTGTGACACCTTCTGACGCCTGTATGTATATGTGCTACCTCATTTGAAAAGTTTTGCCTTTGAAAATCTGTATTTATATATTCATCAAATATGAAATGTATATACTTGGGAACATCTGACATGAATTTCCTTGATGAAATAGTTTTTGCCATGTATATTATAACCTTTAAACATGGGTTTTTTCCAAAAATATTCTGATCCACAATTTGATGGAAAAAAAATATTGTGGTCAGGCAGATGACAAAAATAAATATTTTGAATCCAGATTTTCCCATACCTTAGCTTGAAGAAGTAAATATTAATATACTTGTATAAGTAAATTTGTAAGATACTTATACAAGTGTATTTTATTACTTGTATACATAAATTATTGTAATGGCTTAGTTATGTCCCTTGTCTATATATAGGCATTCAGATTTTACAAGTAAAAGTGATACTATGTTTGATCACAATGACAGCCTATGTAATCAAACATGTGACAACCTTTGTGATTATCCATGTGGCAACTTTGTGATCACACATTTTGCAGCCTTTGTGGTCAAACATATGACGACTTTTGTAATTACAAATGTGGCAACTTTTGTGGTCTCACATTTTGCAGCCTTTGTGATCAAACATGTGACAACCTTAGTGATTACCCATGTAGCAACTTTTGTGGTCTCACATTTTGCAGCCTTTGTGATCAAACATGAAACAACCTTTGTGATTAACCATGTGGCAACTTTTGTGGTCTCACATTTTGCAGCCTTTGTGATCAAACATGTTACAACCTTCGTGATTACCCATGTGTCAACTTTTGTGGTCTCACATTTTGCAGCCTTTGTGATCAAACATGTGGCAATCTTCATGATTACTCATGTGGCAACTTTTGTTGTCTTACTTTTGGCAGCCTTTGTGGCCACACATGTGGCAATTTTGTCATCAATCATGTGGCAGTCTATGTGATCACACATGTGGCTACCTTTGTTTTCACACATGTGGCAAGATTTTATGATTACACACGTGACAGAGAGGCAAAAGATACCAAAGGGACATTTCAACTCACGAAATCATGATCGGAAATACAAGTCCTGGAATATCGTATCAACTGGGAGATATATACTCTGTATGCAGGCTCTGCTGGAAAGCCTTTGTGATCACACATATGGCAGCCTTTGTGATAAGATAAATCACACATGTGGTAGTCTTTCTGATTACACATGTGACAGCCTTTGTGTCATTTGAACGGGACCTGCAGTACATGTTCAATTGCAAGGCATTCAACATTTAATTGTATAGCTCAATAAAATGCAACATTCAAACTGTACATAATTCCCTCAAGGTCTGATCTAGAGAAGAATTCACAACTTTCTGAAAGAAAACGTGTTGTATGTTATAGTTAACGTTGTTATTATAGATTTCACTGATCATTAACAAAACTGCATCTCAGTGATATCATTGTAAATTGCTTGTAATGATGTTTTGAGTTCTTGGTTGTCTGTTTTAATGATCTGATCTTGATTGGTTATTGGCTATATTTAGAAGAATTGTTTGGTTACAATGATTACAGTAATTACCAAAAGATCATTGAGAAAATCCATCAGCAAGTTATTACTTGCATTTATGATGTGGATAAATAAGGTTTTAAGGAATAAAATCATTAATTTATAGCCCCATTGCTTTCAATGTTAAATTCTGCAGAATTTCAAGCCTTCATATGCATTTTGTACAAAGATCAGATAAAATATCAGTCATTTCATGCCAGAAGTTCAGAAATATACCTTATCCTGGCTTGTACTGGAACATTAAGGCTCACCCTACTCAGCGACTGGGGCAATGAAATCACTTTCCTGTCTGTCACTTTGTTTATCCCCACCGTCAAAAGCGAAATCTAGTCACCTGGGTGTTCTAAATGATCGCTGTCGTCATCGGCAATTTTCCATTTTCACCAAGTTGTTGAAACAGTTCAAACACCATTTTATGATTTTAAGTAAGGACATTTCAAAGACACAAACAATTTGTTTCTTTAGCAAACGTGATGAAAGCATTGATTTGTAGATTGGCCTCCCATTTAAATATATACAAATTACGGATCAGATAAGGACCAACTATGAAGAAAAATCTATGGTTTATGTCATGCCGAATCAAAATAAAGTTTTCTATGTCCATGTCTATGTATCTCGGGATCTCATGTTTAATTTTGTGTTCACCTAATATCATTAATGTAAGGTGTTGATCATAATCTTCAATTTTCGTGCTCAGGTTTAAAAAAATGTTCCCCAGCTTCATCATTTGACTTTTATTTCGTCTTGTCAAAGTATTAAAAACCGGTTTTGTCTATTGGTCATGTGTAATTAATAACGAAGTATCCAATGAGCACTTAAGAACTAGTTAACACGGACGTCTTAAAAATGGGTTACATGATTTGTATGATCTATACATTTTCGTATCGAATATTCTAAGTATGTCCTTCCTTAAACAATGCTGTTTCATAAAGCATAGAGAGTGACGGCACAGACATCCTACATGATATCAACCATCACCTGCTAACTGCCGACAGTTGTTTTCAGTTATTTTTGTCGTTTGGTTATTGTCTCATTAACATATACGCCGTATCTCTTTTAATTCTTAGTTTAAAACATATTAAATGACATCATATACTCGTATACGTGCGGTAAGGTTGCAGCAAACTTGCGGCAATCTTTTAGTTCGCCAGAAGACCTGAAAATTGTTCACTCGTGTACGCCGCTAGCAGCGACCTTTCGGCAAATAAATGTAAAGGTTGCCGCATGTTTGCATTAAGCTCTTAGCTTTCTTAAAATTGAAGGAAATTTGTAAACAGACTTTACAGCAGGCCACAAGTTTCTGGAACTTCATTCCAAACTTTATAGCATGCCTTTACCATTATATGCAGCTTATTTCCAATACTGAGCATGCTCCATGCACTAAAACAGACTTCCTGCTTCTTTAAATTTGAAATAGCAGGGAAGTTATAATATTGATGTTTTCATGTAAAAGTAAATCAATGGATGTTATATATAACAGATATCTTAATTATTTTTTAGTTCCTGGAAAAGGACATGCATCATTGATCATCTCTCTGTAAGCCATTTTAGACAATTTTACTAGTGTCAAGCTATCCAGCAATTCTCATCCTGCAATTCTCTTTATAAAAGCTATCCTGCAATTCGTCATCCTGCAATTGCGTTTGGAAAACTACTTGAGCGACAATTTATTTTTCTTTAAAATCATAGTTTTGACTTTTTGTTCGAAAACAAGATTTATATAGAAAATAAAAGATTTGTATATCCGATTAAAAAATTTTAACTTTAGTTTGCAGATTTCTAACTCATATTTACGGTTTAATAATTAGCATTTCCAATAAAAAATCATGATGACGATTCAAATAAAGTATTATCTGTTAAGTCCAGGATGTGATTCGTATTTACGCATGTTTAATCATGTTTAAACACGGAAAAAGTCAAATTTGATAAAATACGCATTGGACACTTTCCAACCTCTTGCCTCTGCAGTTCTGTATGGCTAGGGATTATAGACTCTCCCTCATAAATAGCTATTGAATAGTACTACAGCGTGAGGGTAAAGAATTTCTGAGGTAAGCATTCTGTAAGGTCGAAAATTTCGTCCGAAACATGGAAATAAGGCCAAATTCGAAAAAAAACGCATTTTGGACACTCACTTTCCGACCTATTGTCGCGGGAGTTCTTTATGGCTAGGGACTATAGACTCTGCCCTAAGGAATAGCTATTGAATAGTACTACACCATGAGGGTAAAGAATTTCTGGGGTAAGCATTTTAAAAGGCCGAAAACTTCGTAAAAGTAAAATTTGATGAAATACTCAGTGGGGTCACCCACCTGCTAACCAACTGCCTCGGCAGTTCCTAATGGCTAGGGATTATAGACCTTGCTCTAATAAATAGCTATTAGATAGTCCTACATCGTGAGGGTAAATAATTTCTTGGGTAAGCATCCTGAAAGGTCGAAATTTTCGTCCGAAACATGGAAATAAGGCCAAATTCGATAAAATACGCAATCAGGACACCCACTTTCCAACTCATTGTCACGGGAGTTCTTTATGGCTAGGGATTATAGACGCTGCCCTAAGGAATAGGGATTGGATATTACTTCACCATGAGGGTAAAGAATATTTAGAGTAGGCATCTTAATAGGCCGAAAACATCGTCCGTAACACGGGGAAAAAAATTTCATAAAATACGCAGTGGGGTCACCCACCTTACAATTCATTGCCTAGGCAGTTCTGTATGGCTAGGGATTATAGACTCTGCTCTAATAAATAGCTATTGGATAGTACTACACCATGAGGGTAAAGAATTTCTGGAGTAAGCATTTTAAAAGGCCAAAAACTTCGTCCGTAACACGGGGAAAAAGTCAAATTTGATAAAATATGCAGTGGGGTCACCCACCTTCCAACCCATTGCCTCGGCAGTTCTGTGTGGCTAGGGATTATAGACTCTGCTCTAATAAATAGCTATTGGATAGTACTACACCATGAGGGTAAAGAATTTCTGGGGTAAGCATTCTGAAAGGTCGAAAATTTCGTCCGAAACATGGAAATAAGGCCAAATTCGATAAAATACGCATTTGGGACACCCACTTTCCGACCACTTGTCGCTGGCGTTCTTTATGCCTAGTGATTAAAAACGCTGCCCTAAAGAATAGCTATTGGATAGTACTACACCATGAGGGTAAAGAATGTCTAGGGTAAGCATTTAAAAAAAAAAGTAAAATTTGATAAAATACGCAGTGGGGTCACCCACCTTCCAATCCATTGCCTAGGCAGTTCTGTATGGCTAGGGATTATAGATTCTGCTCTAATAAATAGCTATTGGATAGTATTACACCATGAGGGTAATGAATTTCTGGGGTAAGCATTTTAAAAGGCCGAAAACTTCGTCCGTAACACGGGGAAAAAGGTCAAATTTGATAAAATATGCAGTGGGGTCACCCACCTTCAAACCATTGCCTCGGCAGTTCTGTATGGCTAGGGATTATAGACTCTCCTCTAATAAATAGCTATTGGATAGTACTATCGCGTGAGGGTAAAGAATATCTGGGGTAAGCATTCTGAAAGGTCGAAAATTTCGTCCGAAAGATGGATATAAGGCCAAAGTCGATAAAATACGCATTTGGGACACCCACGTTCCGACCACTTGTCGCTGGAGTTCTTTATGCCTAGGGATTAAAGACGCTGCCCTAAGGAAGAGCTATTGGATAGTACTACACCAAGAGGGTAAAGAATTTCTGGGGTAAGCATTCTAAAAGGCCGAAAACTTCGTCCGTAACACGGGGAAAAGGTCAAATTTGGTCAAATATGCAGTGGGGTCACCCACTTCCAAACCATTGCCTCGGCAGTTCTGTATGGCTAGGGATTATAGATTCTCCTCTAAGAAATAGCTATTGGATAGTACTATAGCGTGAGGGTAAAGAATTTCTGGGGTAAGCATACTGAAATTTCAAAATGTTCGTTCGAAACATGGAAAAAGTCAAATTTGATAAAATACGCATTTGGGACACCCACTTTCCGACCCATTGCCTTGGCAGTTCTATATGGCAAGGGATTATAGACTCTGCTCTAACAAAAGCTATTAGATAGTACTACACCATGAGGTTAAAGAATTTTGGGGTAAGCAACCTAAAGGTCGAAAATGTCGTCCGAAACATGGAAATAAGGCCAAATTCGACAAAATACGCATTTGGGACACCCACTTTCCGACCCATTGTCGGTGGAATTCTTTAGGGCTAGGGATTATAGACGCTGCCTTAAGGATAGCTATTGGATAGTAATACACCATGAGGGTAAAGAATTTCTGGGGTAAGCATTTTAAAAGGCCGAAAACTTCCGTAATAAGGGGAAAAAGTCAAATTTGATAAAATATGCAGCGAGGTCACCATCCTTCCAACCTATTACCTCGGCAATTCTGTATGGCTAGGGATTATAGACTCTGCTCTAATAAATAGCTATTGGATAGTACTACACCATGAGGGTAAAGAATTTCTGGGGTAAGCATTTTAAAAGGCCGAAAACTTCGTCCGTAACACGGGGAAAAAAGTCAAATTTGATAAAATATGCAGTGGGGTCACCCACCTTCCAACCCATTGCCTCGGCAGTTCTGTATGGCTAGGGATTATAGACTCTCCTCTAATAAATAGCTATTGGATAATACTACAGCCCGAGAGTAAAGAATTTCTGGAGTAAACATTCTGAATGGTCAAAAAGTTCAACCGAAACATGGAAATAAAGCCAAATTCGACAAAATACGCATTTGGGACACCCACTTTCCGACCCATTGTCTCGGTAGTTCTTTATGGCTAGGGATTATAGCTTCTTAAAGGCCGTACATTTCGTCCGAAACATAGAAATAAAGCCAAATTCGATAAAATAAGCATAAGGGTCAACCATTGTCAATTGCAACGGAAATAAGATGAATCTATTATTTCTTTGCTTGCCATACATTGATTACTAAAAATAAACAAGACCGATGTGCATCCCATATCTGTACTTTAATGTCTATTGTGTGGTAGTTCTTCATCAAGCACATACTATATTTCAAAGATTCGAATGTTCGCATCTTAGGACTGTTTACGCCAAAAAAATCTATAATATTTGAATGTAGTATTATCTAATAACTTTTAAATGATAAGTTTTTTGGCAGTCATACTGTGAAATGGCCTTCCATACTCTCGGCTTCCTGTAAAGTAGTTCCTAAAAAATAGCAATATGTCTAAGTTAAATGAGCAATTGATATTATCTGTATTATAGCAAATGTCTCGTAAAACAAGACAGAAAGAGTGTATTACGCATGTTTTGTGTAAGTGGCTTGCGCTTGATATAAATAAGATGGTAGGTTTATTTTGTAATAAATGTATGGCAAACAAACAAATCATAACGTAATTTTACTTCCGTTGTAGTTGAGCAATAAAGAACAACCGAAACAATGGGTCGGAAAGTAACTATTTATTAGAGCAACGTCTATAATCCCTAGCCATAAAGAACAACCGAGACAAGAGGTCGGAAAGTGGGTGTCCCCAACGCGTATTTTATCGAATTTGGCTTTATTTCTATGTTTCGAACGAAATTTTCGGCCTTTCAGAATGCTTACCCCAGAAATTCTTTATCCTCACGTTGTAGTACTATCCAATAGCTATTCATTAGGACAGCGTCTATAATCCCTAGCCATAAAGAACAACCGAGACATGGGGTCGGAAAGTGGGTGCCCCAACGCGTATTTTATCGAATTTGGCTTTATTTCTATGTTTCGAACGAAATTTTCGGCCTATAAGAATGCTTACCCCAGAAATTCTTTATCCTCACGTTGTGGTACTATCCAATAGCTATTCATTAGGGCAGCGTCTATAATCCCTAGCCATTAAGAACAACCGAGACAAGGGGTCGGAAAGTGTGTGTCCCATACTCGTATTTTATCGAATTTGGCTTTATTTCTATGTTTCAAACGAAATTTTCGGCCTTTCAGAATGCTTACCCCAGAAATTCTTTATCCTCACGTTGTAGTACTATCCAATAGCTATTCATTAGGATAGCGTCTATAATCCTTAGCAATTAAGAACAACCGAGACAAGGGGTCGGAAAGTGGTGTAAACAACGCGTATTTTATCGAATTTGGCTTTATTTCTATGTTTCGAACGAAATTTTCGGCCTTTAAGAATGCTAACCCCAGAAATTCTTTACCCTCCTGCTGTAGTACTATTCAATAGCTATTTATTAGAGCAGAGTCTATAATCCCTAGCCATACAGAACTGCCGAGGCAATAGGTTGGAAAGTACCCAATGCGTATTTTATCAAATTTGACTCTTTCCGTGTTACGGACGAAATTTTCGGGTTTTCAGAATGCTTACTCCAGAAATTCTTTATCCTCATGTTGTAGTACTATCCAATAGCTATTCATTAGGGCAGCGTCTATAATTCCTAGCCATAAAGAACAACCGAGACAAGGGGTCGGAAAGTGGGTGTCCCCAACGCGTATTTTATCGAATTTGGCTTTATTTCTATGTTTCGAACGAAATTTTCGGCCTTAAAGAATGCTTACCCCAGAAATTCTTTACCCTCCCGCTGTAGTACTATTCAATAGCTATTTATTAGAGCAGAGTTTATAATCCCTAGCCATACAGAACTGCCGAGGCAATAGGTTGGAAAGTGCCCAATGCGTATTTTATAAAATTCGACTTTTTCCGTGTTACGGACGAAATTTTCGGCCTTTCAGAATGCTTACTCCAGAAATTCTTTATCCTCACGTTGTAGTACTATCCAATAGCTATTCATTAGGAAGCGTCTATAATCCCTAGCCATAAAGAATAACCGAGACAAGGGGTCGGAAAGTGGGTGCCCCAACGCGTATTTTATCGAATATGGCTTTATTTCTATGTTTCGAACGAAATTTTCGGCCTTTAAGAATGCTTACCCCAGAAATTCTTCACCCTCCTGCTGTAGTTCTATATTTAATAGCTATTTATTAGAGCAGAGTCTAATATCCTAGCCATACAGAACTGCCGAGGCAATAGGTTGGAAAGTGCCCAATGCGTATTTTATCAAATATGACTTTTTCCGTGTTACGGACGAAATTTTCGGCCTTTCAGAATGCTTACCCCAGAAATTCTTTATCCTCACGTTGTAGTACTATCCAATAGCTATTCATTAGGGCAGCGTATATAATCCCTAGCCATAAAGAACAACCGAGACAAGGGGTCGGAAAGTGGTCGTCTCCAACGCGTATTTTATCGAATTTGGCTTTATTTCTATGTTTCGAACGAAATTTTCGGCCTATAAGAATGCTTACCCCAGACATTCTTTACCCTCCCGCTGTAGTACTAATCAATAGCTATTTATTAGAGCAGCGTCTATAATCCCTAGCTATAAAGAACAACCGAGACAAGGGGTCGGAAAGTGTGTGTCCCCAACGCGTATTTTATCGAATTTGGCTTTATTTCTATGTTTCGAACGAAATTTTCGGCCTTTCAGAATGCTTACCCCAGAAATTCTTTATCCTCACGTTGTAGTACTATCCAATAGCTATTCATTAGGGCAGGTATATAATCCCTAGCCATCAAGAACATCCGAGACAAGGGGTCGCAAAGTGGGTGTCCCCAACGCGTATTTTATCGAATTTGGCTTTATTTCTATGTTTCGAACGAAATTTTCGGCCTTTAAGAATGCTTACCCCAGAAATTCTTTACCCTCCGCTGTAGTACTATTCAATAGCTTTTTATGAGAGCAGAGTCTATAATCCTAGCCATACAGAACTGCCGAGGCAATAGGTTGGAAAGTGCCCAATGCGTATTTTATCAAATTTGACTCTTTTCCGTGTTACGGAGGAAATTTTCGGCCTTTCAGAATGCTTACCCCAGAAATTCTTTATCCTCGCGTTGTAGTACTATCCAATAGCTATTCATTAGGGCAGCGTCTATAATCCCTAGCCATAAGAACAACCGAGACAAAGGGTCGGAAAGTGGGTGTCCCCAACGCATATTTTATCGAATTTGGCTTTATTTCTATGTTTCAAACGAAATTTTCGGCCTTTAAGAATGCTTACCCCAGAAATTCTTTACCTCCCGCTGTAGTACTATTCAATAGCTATTTATTAGAGCAGAGTCTATAATCCCTAGCCATACAGAACTGCCGAGGCAATAGGTTGGAAAGTGCCCAATGCGTATTTTATCAAATTTCACTTTTTTCGTGTTACGGACAAAATTTTCGGCTTTTCAGAATGCTTACCCCAGAAATTCTTTATCCTCACGTTGTAGTACTATCCAATAGCTATTCATTAGGGCAGGTATATAATCCCTAGCCATCAAGAACATCCGAGACAAGGGGTCGCAAAGTGGGTGTCCCCAACGCGTATTTTATCGAATTTGGCTTTATTTCTATGTTTCGAACGAAATTTTCGGCCTTTAAGAATGCTTACCCCAGAAATTCTTTACCCTCCCGCTGTAGTACTATTCAATAGCTTTTATGAGAGCAGAGTCTATAATCCCTAGCCATACAGAACTGCCGAGGCAATAGGTTGGAAAGTGCCCAATGCGTATTTTATCAAATTTGACTCTTTTCCGTGTTACGGAGGAAATTTTCGGCCTTTCAGAATGCTTACCCCAGAAATTCTTTATCCTCGCGTTGTAGTACTATCCAATAGCTATTCATTAGGGCAGCGTCTATAATCCCTAGCCATAAAGAACAACCGAGACAAAGGGTCGGAAAGTGGGTGTCCCCAACGCATATTTTATCGAATTTGGCTTTATTTCTATGTTTCAAACGAAATTTTCGGCCTTTAAGAATAATTACCCCAGAAATTCTGTACCCTCCCACTGTAGTACTATCCAATAGCTACTTATTAGAGCAGAGTCTATAATCCTAGCTATAAAGAACAACCGAGACAAGGGTCGGAAAGTGTGTCCCCAACGCGTATTTTATCGAATTTGGCTTTATTTCTATGTTTCGAACGAAATTTTCGGCCTATAAGAATGCTTACCCCAGAAATTCTTTA
The DNA here is from genome assembly GCA_017311375.1 of Mytilus coruscus. NCBI lineage: Eukaryota > Metazoa > Mollusca > Bivalvia > Mytilida > Mytilidae > Mytilus > Mytilus coruscus. The sequence goes on from CM029605.1 coordinate 84,315,308, forward strand.
TCCTCACGTTGTGGTACTATCCAATAGCTATTCATTAGGGCAGCGTCTATAATCCCTAGCCATAAAGAACAACCGAGACAAGGGGTCGGAAAGTGGTCGTCTCCAACGCGTATTTTATAGAATTTGGCTTTATTTCTATGTTTCGAACGATATTTTCGGCCTATAAGAATGCTTACTCCAGAAATTCTTTACCCTCCCGCTGTAGTACTATTCAATAGCTATTTATTAGAGCAGCGTCTATAATCCCTAGCCATAAAGAACAACCGAGACAAGGGGTCGGAAAGTGTGTGTCCCATACTCGTATTTTATCGAATTTGGCTTTATTTCTATGTTTCAAACGAAATTTTCGGCCTTTCAGAATGCTTACCCCAGAAATTCTTTATCCTCACGTTGTAGTACTATCCAATAGCTATTCATTAGGATAGCGTCTATAATCTAGCAATTAAGAACAACCGAGACAAGGGGTCGGAAAGTGGGTGTAAACAACGCGTATTTTATCGAATTTGGCTTTATTTCTATGTTTCGAACGAAATTTTCGGCCTTTAAGAATGCTAACCCCAGAAATTCTTTACCCTCCTGCTGTAGTACTATTCAATAGCTATTTATTAGAGCAGAGTCTATAATCCCTAGCCATACAGAACTGCCGAGGCAATAGGTTGGAAAGTACCCAATGCGTATTTTATCAAATTTGACTCTTTTCCGTGTTACGGAGGAAATTTTCGGCCTTTCAGAATGCTTACCCCAGAAATTCTTTATCCTCGCGTTGTTGTACTATCCAATAGCTATTCATTAGGGCAGCGTCTATAATCCCTAGCCATAAAGAACAACCGAGACAAAGGGTCGGAAAGTGGGTGTCCCCAACGCATATTTTATCGAATTTGGCTTTATTTCTATGTTTCAAACGAAATTTTCGGCCTTTAAGAATGCTTACCCCAGAAATTCTTTACCCTCCTGCTGTAGTACTATTCAATTACTAATTATTAGAGCAGAGTCTATAATCACTAGCCATACAGAACTGCCGAGGCAATAGGTTGGAAAGTGCCCAATGCGTATTTTATCAAGTTTGACTTTTTCCGTGTTACGGACGAAATTTTCGGCCTTTCAGAATGCTTACCCCAGAAATTCTTTATCCTCACGTTGTAGTACTATCCAATAGCTATTCATTAGGGCAGGTCTATAATCCCTAGCCATAAAGAACAACCGAGACAAGGGGTCGGAAAGTGGGTGTCCCCAACGCGTAATTTATCGAATATGGCTTTATTTCTATGTTTCGAACGAAATTTTCGGCCTTTAAGAATGCTTACCCAGAAATTCTTTACCCTCCGCTGTAGTACTATTCAATAGCTATTTATTAGAGCAGAGTCTATAATCCCTAGCCATACAGAACTGCCGAGGCAATAGGTTGGAAAGTGCCCAATGCGTATTTTATCAAATTTCACTTTTTTCGTGTTACGGACGAAATTTTCGGCCTTTCAGAATGCTTACCCCAGAAATTCTTTATCCTCACGTTGTAGTACTATCCAATAGCTATTCATTAGGGCAGCGTCTATAATCCCTAGCCATCAAGAACATCCGAGACAAGGGATCGGAAAGTGGGTGTCCCCAACGCACATTTTATCGAATTTGGCTTTATTTCTATGTTTCGAACGATCTTTTCGGCCTTTAAGAATGATTACCCCAGAAATTCTGTACCCTCCACTGTAGTACTATCCAATAGCTACTTATTAGAGCAGAGTCTATAATCCCTAGCTATAAAGAACAACCGAGACAAGGGGTCGGAAAGTGTGTGTCCCCAACGCGTATTTTATCGAATTTGGCTTTATTTCTATGTTTCGAACGAAATTTTCGGCCTTTCAGAATGCTTACCCCAGAAATTCTTTATCCTCACGTTGTAGTACTATCCAATAGCTATTCATTAGGGCAGGTATATAATCCCTAGCCATCAAGAACATCCGAGACAAGGGGTCGGAAAGTGGGTGTCCCCAACGCACATTTTATCGAATTTGGCTTTATTTCTATGTTTCGAACGATATTTTCGGCCTTTAAGAATGATTACCCCAGAAATTCTGTACCTCCCACTGTAGTACTATCCAATAGCTACTTATTAGAGCAGAGTCTATAATCCCTAGCCCTACAGAACTGCCGAGGCAATAGGTTGGAAAGTGCCCAATGTGTATTTTATCAAATTTGACTTTTTCCGTGTTACGGACGAAATGTTCGGCCTTTCAGAATGCTTACCCCAAACATTTGAAAAATAAATAAAAAAGTAAATTATATTTATATAAAAATTTGAAGGAAAATTTAGAAATGGAAAATTACTTAAACTGTAAGTCTTTTGAAAGAGAAGGAACATAACTAAAATGAGAATTAGCGACCATAATTTATTGATAGAAAAAGTAAGACATTTAAAATACCTAGAGAAACAAGAGGCTCTCAAGAGCCTGAATCGCTCACCTGTAATTTTTTGCTTAAATCTTTCATCAATGATTATTTTTGCTTTTCAATATATATTAATGAATGGCTTAAAACTTCCATTGAAATGTTCTTTGTATCTGTCATATTTTCTTCAAAATCAAAGAAATGCATTTTACCCCTATGTTTCATTTTAGCCATAGTGGCTATGTTTCTTGACGTACAAGAAAATAAAATCTATACTAGATACTCTGAAACTCATTTAGCCCAAGTTTGGCTGAAATTGATTCAACAGTTGCAAAGGAGAAGATTTTTAAAGTAAGCAAACTAAATGAACAAATTGTGAAAAATTGATTTTAAAGGGCAATAACTCCTTAAGGGGACAATTGACAATTTTGGTCATACGAACTTATTTGTAGATCTTACTTTGCTGAACATTTTTGCTGTTTACAGTTTATCTTTATCATTAATAATTTCAAGATAATAACCAAAATCTGCAAAATTTCCTTAAAATTACCAATTATGTGGCAGCAATCCAACAATGGGTTGTTAGATGTATCTGAAAATTTCAGGGCTGACAGAGCTTGGCCTAATAAACAATTTTACCTCCATCAGATTAGCTGTAAAAGCTTTGGTTTTTGAGATATAAGCCAAAAATTGCATTTTACCCCTACGTTCTATTTTTAGCCATGGCGGCCATGTTTTTACGAAACAGAAAATAAAACACAAACTTTATTCTATGTACCCTTAGAATCATTCAGCTTAAGTTTGGTTGGAATTGGTTCAGTGGTTTCACAGAAGAAGATTTTTAAAGTTAGAAAACATGATAAACAAATTGTGTAAAATTGTCCTTAAAAGGCAATAACTCCTTAAGGGGTCAATTGACAATTTTGATCATATGAACTTATTTGTAGATCTTACTTTGCTGAACATTTTGCTGTCACAGTTTATCTTTATCATTAATAATATTCAAGATAATAACCAAAAACTGCAAAATTTCCTTAAAATTACCAATTTAGTGACAGCAACCCAACAATGGGTTATCAGATTCAACTGAAAATTTCAGGGCTGATAGAACTTCACTTTAACCTCGTCAGATTTGCTCTAAATGCTTTGGTTTTTGAGATATAAGCCAAAAACTGCATTTTACCCCTATGTTCTATTTTTAGCCATGGCGGCCATATTATTTGACGAAACATTAAATAAAACACAAACTTTATTTTAGATACCCTAAGCATCATTCAGCTTAAGTTTGATTGGAATTGGTTCAGTAGTTTCAGAGGAGAAGATGTTTGAAATAGTTTACACCAGACGGACGACGACGGACGACGACAGACGACGACGGACGCCAAGTGATGGCAAAAGCTCACAGTTCCTTCGGAACGGTAAGATAAAAGACTATGCCCATCCTGTAATACATTGGAGGATGAAGCTCATTTAATTCTATACTGTAAAACAATTCTAAACTAAGAGATAACCTTTTAGTTATATATCTTTTAATTGTTTCACATTTTGTTATTAGCTTACGTCAGGATGTTACACATGTAGTTATATATCTTTTAATTGTTTCACATTTTGTTATTAGCTTACGTCAGGATGTTACACATGTAGTTATATATCTTTTAATTGTTTCACATTTTGTTATTAGCTTACGTCAGGATGTTACACATGTAGTTATATATCTTTTAATTGTTTCACATTTTGTTATTAGCTTACGTCAGGATGTTACACATGTAGTTATATATCTTTTAATTGTTTCACATTTTGTTATTAGCTTACGTCAGGATGTTACACATGTAGTTATATATCTTTTAATTGTTTCACATTTTGTTATTAGCTTACGTCAGGATGTTACACATGTAGTTATATATCTTTTAATTGTTTCACATTTTGTTATTAGCTTACGTCAGGATGTTACACATGTAATTATATATCTTTTAATTGTTTCACATTTTGTTATTAGCTTACGTCAGGATGTTACACATGTAGTTATATATCTTTTAATTGTTTCACATTTTGTTATTAGCTTACGTCAGGATGTTACACATGTAGTTATATATCTTTTAATTGTTTCACATTTTGTTATTAGCTTACGTCAGGATGTTACACATGTAGTTATATATCTTTTAATTGTTTCACATTTTGTTATTAGCTTACGTCAGGATGTTACACATGTAGTTATATATCTTTTAATTGTTTCACATTTTGTTTAACTTTATATCTTACTTTGATATCTTTGAAGTCAGTATGTAACTTAAATTTGGACTTCTAGACCAGTAAACATTTTCTGTTCTGCATTTATCGTGTATGAAGTTACTAAAATATTCGCCGGATAAGGTTGCTGATTAAATCATAAGTATCTAAAACTGTAACAGTATTTTTGAAGATGTGATTAAAACCAGTCGTAAATATATCAGACAGTTGTCAAATCTATCTTAACTCTCCGTGCAATAAAGTCTATTTCTGTCAGAAAATTAATGATAGGGTAAAAAAAAACAGTATATACAAAATAAGGATCAATATGAATAAAAGGAAATGGGAACCAAACGATACAACTATATGAAAATAAATATCTAGAGGCCGTCAAATGACTAGATTTAGTGACAGAAAAAATCATTTGTACTGTCTAACGATCTCAGAAATGCCAAAAGTCTTAACAAACAATGAATTTAAACAGAGACAAACTGTTTGATTGATTGATTGATTGATTGTTGTTTGCTTAACGTCCAGTGGCAAATATTTCATGCATGTTCAGGACGGTAAAATGTTTGACTCTTAAACCATATTTTAAGTAAACACAAGCATACTGGCTTGTGTTGACTCCAAGACCAACGTTTTATTTATTAGACTATTGGGAAAATATTTGTATGCAGCAAAATCTCTTTCTGTAGAAGACTCACTACTAGGTCAGTCATAGGTTTATGAGTTGTTAATCTGTAAAAAAATAAACCTGTATGGATAACTATTGTATATTGAGTTAAACCATATAAAATGGTTCTTAGTCCAATAACCTTCATTGTATAGTGTTCTCTTGTATATAGCAGTATAATATGGCACATCAAACGTTTAGATATTCAGAAAATATCAATCAAAAATATATATATATCATGTTCAAAACTTACAGATATATATATGCCAGATTTTCTATATAATTCGTCTCAAATTAAGCAAAGTTAGATCTTCAAATTTGCGTAGGAAAATTTTCTGTTCTTCCCTCAGCGAGATTCGAACCCTTGCTTCTGTGACATCGTGGCACCACCGCCTGCGCCTAGGCTAAGTTTATAGCTTTCGCCGCTGCAACATTTTTCTATATAATATTAAGAAAATAAAATTTATGTTCAAAATTTTCAAATATAAATGTCATATCTTTCTATATATATTTGAAAATAAATTTTATGTGTAATATTCTATATACAGATGTGGTAAAAAATATATAGATTCAACTATATTGCCTTTCTGGTAATATTTGTAATGACGGATTTCACGGGTGTAATTCATCATGGCTGCGCCGTATGTTCAGTTGAATTGTGCAGAGTTTTGTTTTAATTGTACAGGGTAAGTGATTTGTAATCAGGCCAGAAAATGTGATACTGCATAGTGTAGATATATAGATCTAGACATATATTTATCAATTTTGTGTATGCAATCCTCAGTTGTATTTGTGCTACTAGAATTTGGACTGTCTCGGTTTCCCGGTGTATTGAAATGAATTATCCCACAATGTAAATAACGATGCAGTAGAATGTACCGACGTATGTCCCGTGAACAAAATTTGGGACATAATGATTTTCGGTCTGCGTATTCGTTTGTCCGTCACACCTCGGGTTTACCTTTGCGTGTAAGGTTCTTCTAAGGTCAAAATCTAGGACATTGCATATCAAAGTATTTTTTTTTAAATCAAATATAAACCCAAAACTTTGCAAAATGCCTCTTATGATGACAGATATGAATATGTCATGTTTGGGAAAAATATACACGATCTTCCAATTTCACGAAACTTCTACATTTTCCCGTAAAATTTGAAGGTCACAATGTTCAATGACGCTATTTTCAGTGTCATAACTTCCAATGAGGAAATGAGGTACTGTCTCACTTAAAATTTGACCAATAAAGAAAAAGAGAAATAAATATATATAATATGTATTCCATTGTACAGGGTTTAGAATGAAGAATTTTGGTCTCTGGTCATGCTGGTGGAGAGTTGTCTCATTGGCAATCATACCTCATATTCATATTTCTAAATTCATACAGTGGCTTCTAAAAAGAATACACATGAAACTAGCTACATTATCATATCTTTTGTAATAAAGTTTAGTTCTCAACCGTTTTGTCAAAGTCTATAAGTAAAGATAAGAAACAGTCCTAACTTTATATTTGGTATCGTTTATTTCAATTTCAAAGGAAAGATGCGATCAACCTACACACCAAACTTTAGTTTTCAGTGCGAGAATCGTTTATATATAGGGAAAAGTGAGGTTAAAGGATAATACAAGTCCTGAGTATGGAGTATATATTTCCAAGTTTATATGATATACCAGTGGTTCTGAATAGGGCCTCCGATACAGTTTCACGTTATATTGTCATTTTATAATTTTGAAATATGTTGTAGGCCTGGGCGAGTTATATAAGAAATCACCAAATAAAACATATAGGTCACCGTGCTTGTTTTTGAGAAAATTGAGACTGAAAATTGGGATTTTACAATTTTGTAAAAAGTTAAGCAAAGTTATAAAAATTTGGAGTAGATATTCTTCGTCATAAATTGATAAGATTGGATTCAATCTGATGCTGTGATAAGTGAAAATAAGGGAAAATAAATGACTAGTTAATTATTCAAGCTATGCTTAAATTTACGGATAAGATGTTTAAAGTGAGATATTAGTTTTACCTTAAAATGTGGAAATCGAGAGGTTCTCATATTGTCATTTTTCTAATTTTTCTACATTAACTGTCTTTTGTCATGCTTACTCAAAATAGCAAATTAAAATGTATTTCACGTGTTGGATTCGAAGATAAATTGTGATTTATCCTAAAATTGCGTCCCCTTGGTAACCCCAACGTTAGCGCGAAAATGCACGACGTCGCTGACTGACAATTTCGACGTCTCCCGCCAATTATCTCTGCACAGTTATTCGCGACATTTTCAGATATATATATATATTGCTTATAAAGAGCATAGGTACTGGGGACAGGACAATCTTTTTAACCCTCCCACTTTTTTCCAAAATCCGTTATTTTTTTATTTTCTATTCATTTCAATTATTTTCGCGTTTTCTGTATACTATGAACATAAATATACTATAAATAACTTGTATTTGCTATTTACTATCACTTCCAAGTTTACTATCTATATATCTATATTATATAATTAATCAGTGACCGCCGTGGATAGTAAACTTGGAATTGTTTTTGGAAAAAGGGGAGGGTTAAAAAAAAATTGTCCTGTCCCCAAGTACCTATGATAAAGAGCTATCTTAAAATAGTAAGTAGTATTGTTCATGTTGTTTTCGGAAATCAAAACACGTGTATCATAAATATCTCTCTTGTTTATTCTGTTTTTTTCAAAATGAGAAACATCTCAAGCATAGTTATTGCGGACTTGATTTTTGTACGGCTTAATTTTAAAGACTCGCAGCAAGTTAAAGCTTGACATGCCGGTACTGTGTACACACTCGTGTATTGTTTAAGACCATATTTTGACCTCTAGATGTTTTTTGTTTGTTTTGGTTGATATGCTGCTGACATACCCCTAAAACATCCTTTTTTATATAGATTAGACCGTTGGTTTTCCCGTTTGAATGGTTTTACACTAGACATACCCCTAAAACATCCTTTTTTATATAGATTAGACCGTTGGTTTTCCCGTTTGAATGGTTTTACACTAGACATACCCTAAAACATCGTTTGTTATATAGATTAGACCGTTGGTTTTCCCGTTTGAATGGTTTTACACTAGACATACCCTAAAACATCGTTTGTTATATAGATTAGACCGTTGGTTTTCCCGTTTGAATGGTTTTACACTAGACATACCCTAAAACATCGTTTTTATATAGATTAGACCGTTGGTTTTCCCGTTTGAATGGTTTTACACTAGACATACCCTAAAACATCGTTTGTTATATAGATTAGACCGTTGGTTTTCCCGTTTGAATGGTTTTACACTAGACATACCCTAAAACATCGTTTGTTATATAGATTAGACCGTTGGTTTTCCCGTTTGAATGGTTTTACACTAGACATACCCTAAAACATCGTTTTTATATAGATTAGACCGTTGGTTTTCCCGTTTGAATGGTTTTACACTAGACATACCCTAAAACATCCTTTTTATATAGATTAGACCGTTGGTTTTCCCGTTTGAATGGTTTTACACTAGACATACCCCTAAAACATCGTTTTTTATATAGATTAGACCGTTGGTTTTCCCGTTTGAATGGTTTTACACTAGACATACCCCTAAAACATCGTTTTTTATATAGATTAGACCGTTGGTTTTCCCGTTTGAATGGTTTTACACTAGACATACCCCTAAAACATCGTTTTTATATAGATTAGACCGTTGGTTTTCCCGTTTGAATGGTTTTACACTAGACATACCCCTAAAACATCCTTTTTTATATAGATTAGACCGTTGGTTTTCCCGTTTGAATGGTTTTACACTAGACACCCTAAAACATCGTTTGTTATATAGATTAGACCGTTGGTTTTCCCGTTTGAATGGTTTTACACTAGACATACCCTAAAACATCGTTTTATATATATAGATTAGACCGTTGGTTTTCCCGTTTGAATGGTTTTACACTAGACATACCCCTAAAACATCCTTTTTTATATAGATTAGACCGTTGGTTTTCCCGTTTGAATGGTTTTACACTAGACATACCCCTAAAACATCCTTTTTTATATAGATTAGACCGTTGGTTTTCCCGTTTGAATGGTTTTACACTAGACATACCCCTAAAACATCGTTTTTTATATAGATTAGACCGTTGGTTTTCCCGTTTGAATGGTTTTACACTAGACATACCCTAAAACATCGTTTTTATATAGATTAGACCGTTGGTTTTCCCGTTTGAATGGTTTTACACTAGTAATTTTTGGGGCCCTTTATAGCTTGCTGTGCGGTGTGAGCCAAGGCTCCGTGTTGAAGACCATACTTTGACCTATAATGGTTTACTTTTATAAATTTTGACTTGGATGGAGAGTTGTCTCATTGGCACTCATACCACATCTCCTTATATCTATTTTATTTACATTCTAATTTGTTCTTTTTTGAGAATTTCACATTTATTCATAAAATCAACCTGTTATTCGGGTGAATGATTACAGTTGAAGAAAACTTGGAGGCTCTTACTGTTTTAACCAGTTTTAAAGTTCACTTGCATATACTTATTTCCATTGGATCACAGCACAAAGATTACTTACATGAGGTCTTTTCCGGCAAACGGAATATGTCAGAAAAAAAATCTTATATAGAAGAATCTTCAATTTGTTAAAGGAGGATTTTACTAGACCGAGAAACTTTACAATAACTTTGAACTTTTCATAATTTTTGATTTGGCAAAATGTTTGAATTAATATCTGGAAGACTGGACATTACCTATACATCCCCATAACTTTGGTTTTGGTTTTGTGTCCTTTTATTCCTCTCCCAAATTTCAACATATACCGTCCGAAATTACGATTTTAAAGCAAATCATTTAAAGCATTTATAAGCTAATTAGTAAACGTTCAGAAATAACACATAATGTTGTAGAAACCTCAAAGTATAGCTGTGTTGATTTTGCACAGATATAAAGACCTTAAAAAAGCCATCAGTGTGTAATAAATTCATGAAAACTGGCCTCTTTTTTCATGCGGTTTTTGTTGTTGTAAAGTTGCGATTAAAATCAAAATACTTTCCTTAAAACGTAATTTTATTGGTAATTATCAATTATGGACTTCTAATCTGATGTACAGTAGTTGTTGTCTGTTTATGTAGTTCATACTGGTTTCTCGTTTCTCGTTTTATATAGATTAGACCGTTGGTTTTCCCGTTTGAATGGTTTTACACTAGTAATTTTTGGGGCCCTTTATAGCTTGCTGTTCGGTGTGAGCCAATGCTCCGTGTTGAAGGCCGTACCTTGACCTATAATGGTTTACTTTTATAAATTGTTACTTGGATGGAGAGTTGTCTCATTGGCACTCATACCACATCTTCCTATATCTATATTCTGAGGAGGTCAATACGTTATATATGGACCTGTTCAGATTATATTGACCGAGGACGAAGTCCGAGTGTCAATATAATCTAACAGGTCCATATATAACGTATTGACTGAGTGAAAGTCCTTTATTTATATTTATCATATATTTAGTAGTAAATACAGTAGTTTTGAATATTTGATAAATAGCCTGCTGTTTAATCCGTATCGCTCAACTTTGATACGCACCCTTTATCACACCCCTACTTAAATTTCTCATGACTAGTGATTCCGACTAAATTTACATGAAGTCCATGTTTTAATTTATGCAAGCTTCTTAAGAAATATTTTCCCTCAATGGGTCCTAAATGAAACCGGACTGAAGTACGTTCACTATTCACTATTCACTTTTCACTATTCAAAATTCATGAATAGTGAACTGTGTTTTTTTGCACTATTCACTATTCAAGTTTATTAGATTGTCATGAATAACTGTAGTATCTACTTGTATATATAAAATTAGAAAAATTGGTATGATTGCCAATGACACAGACATTACAAGCTTTAGGTCACCGTACGGCCTTCAGCAATGTGCAAATCCCATACCGCATAAATCATAAATGTAAAAGGAATTCAAAAGAAAACTAACGGGATAATTGTTATTCTTCTAAACGAGTGCAAAAATATCCATGATTTTTAGTTATAATATATATATATATTTCTAACGACACAATATTTTCATATTATCAATCTATATCATAAAATAAAATATTTTATGAGTAATCATTTAATAAATAAATATTATTTTGCAAACGATAATTTAGATAGGTTTGCAATCAAAACGAAAGTAACGTAAGTAGAAATCTCTATAGAATTATATAGTATTAAGGTATAAAGAGAAAAGATATTTGTTAGGCCTATCCCTTTTAATATTTAGACTGAATTATTTATTTTTACGTAACATTACATTTGATCATGTATCTAAAACCCACTTATGCATGTATCTAGAAGTTTACAGTACAAATGTCGCACTCAGTTTGTTACGTATATTTCTAGGGGTGGGGTCTACTTTTATTCATAAAGCATTAAAGTGAGCATTCGTTTCAGACTCATTTCACTATCAAGATGTCCACACTTATCGTAATCTACCGACTGAACGGTACACCTTGTGTCAGGGAGTGAAAAAAATACGTCTTTGAATGCCAATAACTCTTTTCAAATTCTCAAAAATTTACACATTTATATATAAAAAAATATTATCAATATGAAAAGTCTAGAAGAGGTAATATACACAAGTAATGAAAGTTTCGTATAAAAAACTATGGTGTTTCCCTAAAGAAAAATCTAATAATAGCACTAATAGGAGATCTATGTTATACTACGCCCGAATACCAAAAAGAACTTAAACAACGACGAACCGAACCTATAAAAAATACACCACAGATCACGTTACGATCGAGTTTTGAACCCCCGTATCCCCTAATTACAGGTATATCCTATATATCACAAGAAAGGTAATAAAATGAGGAACAAAAGCTATATAGTGAATATGTGGCACAGATGCGATTTAAGGGGTAACGAGCGACCGAAAACCGAAAACGGCCAAACCTCAAAAAAAATACACCACAGATCACGTTACGATCGAGTTTTGAACCCCGTATCCCTAATTACAGGTATATCCTATATATCACAAGAAAGGTAATAAAATGAGCAACAAAAGCTATATAGTGAATATGTGGCACAGATGCGATTTAAGGGTAACGAGCGACCGAAAACGGCCGAACCTAAAACAAATACACCACAGATCACGTTACGATCGAGTTTTGAACCCCGTATCCCTAATTACAGGTATATCCTATATATCACAAGAAAGGTAATAAAATGAGCAACAAAAGCTATATAGTGAATATGTGGCACAGATGCGATTTAAGGGTAACGAGCGACCGAAAACGGCCGAACCTAAAACAAATACACCACAGATCACGTTACGATCGAGTTTTGAACCCCGTATCCCTAATTACAGGTATATCCTATATATCACAAGAAAGGTAATAAAATGAGCAACAAAAGCTATATAGTGAATATGTGGCACAGATGCGATTTAAGGGTAACGAGCGACCGAAAACCGAAAACGGCCGAACCTAAAAAAAAATACACCACAGATCACGTTACGATCGAGTTTTGAACCCCCGTATCCCTAATTACAGGTATATCCTATATATCACAAGAAAGGTAATAAAATGAGCAACAAAAGCTATATAGTGAATATGTGGCACAGATGCGATTTAAGGGTAACGAGCGACCGAAAACCGAAAACGGCCGAACCTAAAAAAATACACCACAGATCACGTTACGATCGAGTTTTGAACCCCGTATCCCTAATTACAGGTATATCCTATATATCACAAGAAAGGTAATAAAATGAGCAACAAAAGCTATATAGTGAATATGTGGCACAGATGCGATTTAAGGGTAACGAGCGACCGAAAACCGAAAACGGCCGAACCTAAAAAAAATACACCACAGATCACGTTACGATCGAGTTTTGAACCCCGTATCCCTAATTACAGGTATATCCTATATATCACAAGAAAGGTAATAAAATGAGCAACAAAAGCTATATAGTGAATATGTGGCACAGATGCGATTTAAGGGTAACGAGCGACCGAAAACCGAAAACGGCCGAACCTAAAAAAAATACACCACAGATCACGTTACGATCGAGTTTTGAACCCCGTATCCCTAATTACAGGTATATCCTATATATCACAAGAAAGGTAATAAAATGAGCAACAAAAGCTATATAGTGAATATGTGGCACAGATGCGATTTAAGGGTAACGAGCGACCGAAAACCGAAAACGGCCGAACCTAAAAAAAATACACCACAGATCACGTTACGATCGAGTTTTGAACCCCGTATCCCTAATTACAGGTATATCCTATATATCACAAGAAAGGTAATAAAATGAGGAACAAAAGCTATATAGTGAATATGTGGCACAGATGCGATTTAAGGGTAACGAGCGACCGAAAACCGAAAACGGCCGAACCTAAAAAAAATACACCACAGATCACGTTACGATCGAGTTTTGAACCCCGTATCCCTAATTACAGGTATATCCTATATATCACAAGAAAGGTAATAAAATGAGCAACAAAAGCTATATAGTGAATATGTGGCACAGATGCGATTTAAGGGTAACGAGCGACCGAAAACGGCCGAACCTAAAACAAATACACCACAGATCACGTTACGATCGAGTTTTGAACCCCGTATCCCTAATTACAGGTATATCCTATATATCACAAGAAAGGTAATAAAATGAGCAACAAAAGCTATATAGTGAATATGTGGCACAGATGCGATTTAAGGGTAACGAGCGACCGAAAACCGAAAACGGCCGAACCTAAAAAAAATACACCACAGATCACGTTACGATCGAGTTTTGAACCCCGTATCCCTAATTACAGGTATATCCTATATATCACAAGAAAGGTAATAAAATGAGCAACAAAAGCTATATAGTGAATATGTGGCACAGATGCGATTTAAGGGTAACGAGCGACCGAAAACCGAAAACGGCCGAACCTAAAAAAAAATACACCACAGATCACGTTACGATCGAGTTTTGAACCCCCGTATCCCTAATTACAGGTATATCCTATATATCACAAGAAAGGTAATAAAATGAGCAACAAAAGCTATATAGTGAATATGTGGCACAGATGCGATTTAAGGGTAACGAGCGACCGAAAACCGAAAACGGCCGAACCTAAAAAAAATACACCACAGATCACGTTACGATCGAGTTTTGAACCCCGTATCCCTAATTACAGGTATATCCTATATATCACAAGAAAGGTAATAAAATGAGCAACAAAAGCTATATAGTGAATATGTGGCACAGATGCGATTTAAGGGTAACGAGCGACCGAAAACCGAAAACGGCCGAACCTAAAAAAAATACACCACAGATCACGTTACGATCGAGTTTTGAACCCCGTATCCCTAATTACAGGTATATCCTATATATCACAAGAAAGGTAATAAAATGAGCAACAAAAGCTATATAGTGAATATGTGGCACAGATGCGATTTAAGGGTAACGAGCGACCGAAAACCGAAAACGGCCGAACCTAAAAAAAAATACACCACAGATCACGTTACGATCGAGTTTTGAACCCCCGTATCCCCTAATTACAGGTATATCCTATATATCACAAGAAAGGTAATAAAATGAGCAACAAAAGCTATATAGTGAATATGTGGCACAGATGCGATTTAAGGGTAACGAGCGACCGAAAACGGCCGAACCTAAAACAAATACACCACAGATCACGTTACGATCGAGTTTTGAACCCCGTATCCCTAATTACAGGTATATCCTATATATCACAAGAAAGGTAATAAAATGAGGAACAAAAGCTATATAGTGAATATGTGGCACAGATGCGATTTAAGGGGTAACGAGCGACCGAAAACGGCCGAACCTAAAAACAAATACACCACAGATCACGTTACGATCGAGTTTTGAACCCCCGTATCCCCTAATTACAGGTATATCCTATATATCACAAGAAAGGTAATAAAATGAGCAACAAAAGCTATATAGTGAATATGTGGCACAGATGCGATTTAAGGGGTAACGAGCGACCGAAAACCGAAAACGGCCGAACCTAAAAAAAAAATACACCACAGATCACGTTACGATCGAGTTTTGAACCCCGTATCCCTAATTACAGGTATATCCTATATATCACAAGAAAGGTAATAAAATGAGCAACAAAAGCTATATAGTGAATATGTGGCACAGATGCGATTTAAGGGTAACGAGCGAAAACCGAAAACGGCCGAACCTAAAAAAAAATACACCACAGATCACGTTACGATCGAGTTTTGAACCCCGTATCCCTAATTACAGGTATATCCTATATATCACAAGAAAGGTAATAAAATGAGCAACAAAAGCTATATAGTGAATATGTGGCACAGATGCGATTTAAGGGTAACGAGCGACCGAAAACCGAAAACGGCCGAACCTAAAAAAAATACACCACAGATCACGTTACGATCGAGTTTTGAACCCCGTATCCCTAATTACAGGTATATCCTATATATCACAAGAAAGGTAATAAAATGAGCAACAAAAGCTATATAGTGAATATGTGGCACAGATGCGATTTAAGGGTAACGAGCGACCGAAAACCGAAAACGGCCGAACCTAAAAAAAATACACCACAGATCACGTTACGATCGAGTTTTGAACCCCGTATCCCTAATTACAGGTATATCCTATATATCACAAGAAAGGTAATAAAATGAGCAACAAAAGCTATATAGTGAATATGTGGCACAGATGCGATTTAAGGGTAACGAGCGACCGAAAACCGAAAACGGCCGAACCTAAAAAAAATACACCACAGATCACGTTACGATCGAGTTTTGAACCCCGTATCCCTAATTACAGGTATATCCTATATATCACAAGAAAGGTAATAAAATGAGCAACAAAAGCTATATAGTGAATATGTGGCACAGATGCGATTTAAGGGTAACGAGCGACCGAAAAAAACGGCCGAACCTAAAAAAAATACACCACAGATCACGTTACGATCGAGTTTTGAACCCCGTATCCCTAATTACAGGTATATCCTATATATCACAAGAAAGGTAATAAAATGAGGAACAAAAGCTATATAGTGAATATGTGGCACAGATGCGATTTAAGGGTAACGAGACCGAAAACCGAAAACGGCCGAACCTAAAAAAATACACCACAGATCACGTTACGATCGAGTTTTGAACCCCGTATCCCTAATTACAGGTATATCCTATATATCACAAGAAAGGTAATAAAATGAGCAACAAAAGCTATATAGTGAATATGTGGCACAGATGCGATTTAAGGGTAACGAGCGACCGAAAACCGAAAACGGCCGAACCTAAAAAAAATACACCACAGATCACGTTACGATCGAGTTTTGAACCCCGTATCCCTAATTACAGGTATATCCTATATATCACAAGAAAGGTAATAAAATGAGCAACAAAAGCTATATAGTGAATATGTGGCACAGATGCGATTTAAGGGTAACGAGCGACCGAAAACCGAAAACGGCCGAACCTAAAAAAAATACACCACAGATCACGTTACGATCGAGTTTTGAACCCCGTATCCCTAATTACAGGTATATCCTATATATCACAAGAAAGGTAATAAAATGAGCAACAAAAGCTATATAGTGAATATGTGGCACAGATGCGATTTAAGGGTAACGAGCGACCGAAAACCGAAAACGGCCGAACCTAAAAAAATACACCACAGATCACGTTACGATCGAGTTTTGAACCCCGTATCCCTAATTACAGGTATATCCTATATATCACAAGAAAGGTAATAAAATGAGCAACAAAAGCTATATAGTGAATATGTGGCACAGATGCGATTTAAGGGTAACGAGCGACCGAAAACGGCCGAACCTAAAAAAAATACACCACAGATCACGTTACGATCGAGTTTTGAACCCCGTATCCCTAATTACAGGTATATCCTATATATCACAAGAAAGGTAATAAAATGAGCAACAAAAGCTATATAGTGAATATGTGGCACAGATGCGATTTAAGGGTAACGAGCGACCGAAAACCGAAAACGGCCGAACCTAAAAAAAATACACCACAGATCACGTTACGATCGAGTTTTGAACCCCGTATCCCTAATTACAGGTATATCCTATATATCACAAGAAAGGTAATAAAATGAGCAACAAAAGCTATATAGTGAATATGTGGCACAGATGCGATTTAAGGGTAACGAGCGACCGAAAACCGAAAACGGCCGAACCTAAAACAAATACACCACAGATCACGTTACGATCGAGTTTTGAACCCCGTATCCCTAATTACAGGTATATCCTATATATCACAAGAAAGGTAATAAAATGAGCAACAAAAGCTATATAGTGAATATGTGGCACAGATGCGATTTAAGGGTAACGAGCGACCGAAAACCGAAAACGGCCGAACCTAAAAAAATACACCACAGATCACGTTACGATCGAGTTTTGAACCCCGTATCCCTAATTACAGGTATATCCTATATATCACAAGAAAGGTAATAAAATGAGCAACAAAAGCTATATAGTGAATATGTGGCACAGATGCGATTTAAGGGTAACGAGCGACCGAAAACCGAAAACGGCCGAACCTAAAAAAAATACACCACAGATCACGTTACGATCGAGTTTTGAACCCCGTATCCCTAATTACAGGTATATCCTATATATCACAAGAAAGGTAATAAAATGAGCAACAAAAGCTATATAGTGAATATGTGGCACAGATGCGATTTAAGGGTAACGAGCGACCGAAAACCGAAAACGGCCGAACCTAAAAAAAATACACCACAGATCACGTTACGATCGAGTTTTGAACCCCGTATCCCTAATTACAGGTATATCCTATATATCACAAGAAAGGTAATAAAATGAGGAACAAAAGCTATATAGTGAATATGTGGCACAGATGCGATTTAAGGGTAACGAGCGACCGAAAACCGAAAACGGCCGAACCTAAAAAAAATACACCACAGATCACGTTACGATCGAGTTTTGAACCCCGTATCCCTAATTACAGGTATATCCTATATATCACAAGAAAGAATATGAGTAATAAAATGAGCAACAAAAGCTATATAGTGAATATGTGGCACAGATGCGATTTAAGGGGTAACGAGCGACCGAAAACCGAAAACGGCCGAACCTAAAAAAAATACACCACAGATCACGTTACGATCGAGTTTTGAACCCCGTATCCCTAATTACAGGTATATCCTATATATCACAAGAAAGGTAATAAAATGAGCAACAAAAGCTATATAGTGAATATGTGGCACAGATGCGATTTAAGGGTAACGAGCGACCGAAAACCGAAAACGGCCGAACCTAAAAAAAATACACCACAGATCACGTTACGATCGAGTTTTGAACCCCGTATCCCTAATTACAGGTATATCCTATATATCACAAGAAAGGTAATAAAATGAGCAACAAAAGCTATATAGTGAATATGTGGCACAGATGCGATTTAAGGGTAACGAGCGACCGAAAACCGAAAACGGCCGAACCTAAAAAAAATACACCACAGATCACGTTACGATCGAGTTTTGAACCCCGTATCCCTAATTACAGGTATATCCTATATATCACAAGAAAGGTAATAAAATGAGCAACAAAAGCTATATAGTGAATATGTGGCACAGATGCGATTTAAGGGTAACGAGCGACCGAAAACCGAAAACGGCCGAACCTAAAAAAAATACACCACAGATCACGTTACGATCGAGTTTTGAACCCCGTATCCCTAATTACAGGTATATCCTATATATCACAAGAAAGGTAATAAAATGAGCAACAAAAGCTATATAGTGAATATGTGGCACAGATGCGATTTAAGGGTAACGAGCGACCGAAAACCGAAAACGGCCGAACCTAAAAAAATACACCACAGATCACGTTACGATCGAGTTTTGAACCCCGTATCCCTAATTACAGGTATATCCTATATATCACAAGAAAGGTAATAAAATGAGCAACAAAAGCTATATAGTGAATATGTGGCACAGATGCGATTTAAGGGTAACGAGCGACCGAAAACCGAAAACGGCCGAACCTAAAAAAATACACCACAGATCACGTTACGATCGAGTTTTGAACCCCGTATCCCTAATTACAGGTATATCCTATATATCACAAGAAAGGTAATAAAATGAGCAACAAAAGCTATATAGTGAATATGTGGCACAGATGCGATTTAAGGGTAACGAGCGACCGAAAACCGAAAACGGCCGAACCTAAAAAAAATACACCACAGATCACGTTACGATCGAGTTTTGAACCCCCGTATCCCCTAATTACAGGTATATCCTATATATCACAAGAAAGGTAATAAAATGAGCAACAAAAGCTATATAGTGAATATGTGGCACAGATGCGATGTAAGGGATAACGAGCGACCGAAAACCGAAAACGGCCGAACCTAAAAAAAATACACCACAGATCACGTTACGATCGAGTTTTGAACCCCGTATCCCTAATTACAGGTATATCCTATATATCACAAGAAAGGTAATAAAATGAGCAACAAAAGCTATATAGTGAATATGTGGCACAGATGCGATTTAAGGGTAACGAGCGACCGAAAACCGAAAACGGCCGAACCTAAAAAAATACACCACAGATCACGTTACGATCGAGTTTTGAACCCCGTATCCCTAATTACAGGTATATCCTATATATCACAAGAAAGGTAATAAAATGAGCAACAAAAGCTATATAGTGAATATGTGGCACAGATGCGATTTAAGGGTAACGAGCGACCGAAACCGAAAACGGCCGAACCTAAAAAAAATACACCACAGATCACGTTACGATCGAGTTTTGAACCCCGTATCCCTAATTACAGGTATATCCTATATATCACAAGAAAGGTAATAAAATGAGCAACAAAAGCTATATAGTGAATATGTGGCACAGATGCGATTTAAGGGTAACGAGCGACCGAAAACCGAAAACGGCCGAACCTAAAAAAAATACACCACAGATCACGTTACGATCGAGTTTTGAACCCCGTATCCCTAATTACAGGTATATCCTATATATCACAAGAAAGGTAATAAAATGAGCAACAAAAGCTATATAGTGAATATGTGGCACAGATGCGATTTAAGGGTAACGAGCGACCGAAAACCGAAAACGGCCGAACCTAAAAAAAATACACCACAGATCACGTTACGATCGAGTTTTGAACCCCGTATCCCTAATTACAGGTATATCCTATATATCACAAGAAAGGTAATAAAATGAGCAACAAAAGCTATATAGTGAATATGTGGCACAGATGCGATTTAAGGGTAACGAGCGACCGAAAACCGAAAACGGCCGAACCTAAAAAAAATACACCACAGATCACGTTACGATCGAGTTTTGAACCCCGTATCCCTAATTACAGGTATATCCTATATATCACAAGAAAGGTAATAAAATGAGCAACAAAAGCTATATAGTGAATATGTGGCACAGATGCGATTTAAGGGTAACGAGCGACCGAAAACCGAAAACGGCCGAACCTAAAAAAAATACACCACAGATCACGTTACGATCGAGTTTTGAACCCCGTATCCCTAATTACAGGTATATCCTATATATCACAAGAAAGGTAATAAAATGAGCAACAAAAGCTATATAGTGAATATGTGGCACAGATGCGATTTAAGGGTAACGAGCGACCGAAAACCGAAAACGGCCGAACCTAAAAAAAATACACCACAGATCACGTTACGATCGAGTTTTGAACCCCGTATCCCTAATTACAGGTATATCCTATATATCACAAGAAAGGTAATAAAATGAGCAACAAAAGCTATATAGTGAATATGTGGCACAGATGCGATTTAAGGGTAACGAGCGACCGAAAACCGAAAACGGCCGAACCTAAAAAAATACACCACAGATCACGTTACGATCGAGTTTTGAACCCCGTATCCCTAATTACAGGTATATCCTATATATCACAAGAAAGGTAATAAAATGAGCAACAAAAGCTATATAGTGAATATGTGGCACAGATGCGATTTAAGGGTAACGAGCGACCGAAAACCGAAAACGGCCGAACCTAAAAAAAATACACCACAGATCACGTTACGATCGAGTTTTGAACCCCGTATCCCTAATTACAGGTATATCCTATATATCACAAGAAAGGTAATAAAATGAGCAACAAAAGCTATATAGTGAATATGTGGCACAGATGCGATTTAAGGGTAACGAGCGACCGAAAACCGAAAACGGCCGAACCTAAAAAAAATACACCACAGATCACGTTACGATCGAGTTTTGAACCCCGTATCCCTAATTACAGGTATATCCTATATATCACAAGAAAGGTAATAAAATGAGCAACAAAAGCTATATAGTGAATATGTGGCACAGATGCGATTTAAGGGTAACGAGCGACCGAAAACCGAAAACGGCCGAACCTAAAAAAAATACACCACAGATCACGTTACGATCGAGTTTTGAACCCCGTATCCCTAATTACAGGTATATCCTATATATCACAAGAAAGGTAATAAAATGAGCAACAAAAGCTATATAGTGAATATGTGGCACAGATGCGATTTAAGGGTAACGAGCGACCGAAACCGAAAACGGCCGAACCTAAAAAAATACACCACAGATCACGTTACGATCGAGTTTTGAACCCCGTATCCCTAATTACAGGTATATCCTATATATCACAAGAAAGGTAATAAAATGAGCAACAAAAGCTATATAGTGAATATGTGGCACAGATGCGATTTAAGGGTAACGAGACCGACCGAAAACGGCCGAACCTAAAAAAAATACACCACAGATCACGTTACGATCGAGTTTTGAACCCCGTATCCCTAATTACAGGTATATCCTATATATCACAAGAAAGGTAATAAAATGAGCAACAAAAGCTATATAGTGAATATGTGGCACAGATGCGATTTAAGGGTAACGAGCGACCGAAAACCGAAAACGGCCGAACCTAAAAAAAATACACCACAGATCACGTTACGATCGAGTTTTGAACCCCGTATCCCTAATTACAGGTATATCCTATATATCACAAGAAAGGTAATAAAATGAGCAACAAAAGCTATATAGTGAATATGTGGCACAGATGCGATTTAAGGGTAACGAGCGACCGAAAACCGAAAACGGCCGAACCTAAAAAAAATACACCACAGATCACGTTACGATCGAGTTTTGAACCCCGTATCCCTAATTACAGGTATATCCTATATATCACAAGAAAGGTAATAAAATGAGCAACAAAAGCTATATAGTGAATATGTGGCACAGATGCGATTTAAGGGTAACGAGCGACCGAAAACCGAAAACGGCCGAACCTAAAAAAAATACACCACAGATCACGTTACGATCGAGTTTTGAACCCCGTATCCCTAATTACAGGTATATCCTATATATCACAAGAAAGGTAATAAAATGAGCAACAAAAGCTATATAGTGAATATGTGGCACAGATGCGATTTAAGGGTAACGAGCGACCGAAAACCGAAAACGGCCGAACCTAAAAAAAATACACCACAGATCACGTTACGATCGAGTTTTGAACCCCGTATCCCTAATTACAGGTATATCCTATATATCACAAGAAAGGTAATAAAATGAGCAACAAAAGCTATATAGTGAATATGTGGCACAGATGCGATTTAAGGGTAACGAGCGACCGAAAACCGAAAACGGCCGAACCTAAAAAAAATACACCACAGATCACGTTACGATCGAGTTTTGAACCCCGTATCCCTAATTACAGGTATATCCTATATATCACAAGAAAGGTAATAAAATGAGCAACAAAAGCTATATAGTGAATATGTGGCACAGATGCGATTTAAGGGTAACGAGCGACCGAAAACCGAAAACGGCCGAACCTAAAAAAAAATACACCACAGATCACGTTACGATCGAGTTTTGAACCCCCGTATCCCCTAATTACAGGTATATCCTATATATCACAAGAAAGGTAATAAAATGAGCAACAAAAGCTATATAGTGAATATGTGGCACAGATGCGATTTAAGGGTAACGAGCGACCGAAAACCGAAAACGGCCGAACCTAAAAAAAATACACCACAGATCACGTTACGATCGAGTTTTGAACCCCGTATCCCTAATTACAGGTATATCCTATATATCACAAGAAAGGTAATAAAATGAGCAACAAAAGCTATATAGTGAATATGTGGCACAGATGCGATTTAAGGGTAACGAGCGACCGAAAACCGAAAACGGCCGAACCTAAAAAAAATACACCACAGATCACGTTACGATCGAGTTTTGAACCCCGTATCCCTAATTACAGGTATATCCTATATATCACAAGAAAGGTAATAAAATGAGCAACAAAAGCTATATAGTGAATATGTGGCACAGATGCGATTTAAGGGTAACGAGCGACCGAAAACCGAAAACGGCCGAACCTAAAAAAAATACACCACAGATCACGTTACGATCGAGTTTTGAACCCCGTATCCCTAATTACAGGTATATCCTATATATCACAAGAAAGGTAATAAAATGAGCAACAAAAGCTATATAGTGAATATGTGGCACAGATGCGATTTAAGGGTAACGAGCGACCGAAAACCGAAAACGGCCGAACCTAAAAAAAATACACCACAGATCACGTTACGATCGAGTTTTGAACCCCGTATCCCTAATTACAGGTATATCCTATATATCACAAGAAAGGTAATAAAATGAGGAACAAAAGCTATATAGTGAATATGTGGCACAGATGCGATTTAAGGGTAACGAGCGACCGAAAACCGAAAACGGCCGAACCTAAAAAAAATACACCACAGATCACGTTACGATCGAGTTTTGAACCCCGTATCCCTAATTACAGGTATATCCTATATATCACAAGAAAGGTAATAAAATGAGCAACAAAAGCTATATAGTGAATATGTGGCACAGATGCGATTTAAGGGTAACGAGCGACCGAAAACCGAAAACGGCCGAACCTAAAAAAAATACACCACAGATCACGTTACGATCGAGTTTTGAACCCCGTATCCCTAATTACAGGTATATCCTATATATCACAAGAAAGGTAATAAAATGAGCAACAAAAGCTATATAGTGAATATGTGGCACAGATGCGATTTAAGGGTAACGAGCGACCGAAAACCGAAAACGGCCGAACCTAAAAAAATACACCACAGATCACGTTACGATCGAGTTTTGAACCCCGTATCCCTAATTACAGGTATATCCTATATATCACAAGAAAGGTAATAAAATGAGCAACAAAAGCTATATAGTGAATATGTGGCACAGATGCGATTTAAGGGTAACGAGCGACCGAAAACCGAAAACGGCCGAACCTAAAAAAAATACACCACAGATCACGTTACGATCGAGTTTTGAACCCCGTATCCCTAATTACAGGTATATCCTATATATCACAAGAAAGGTAATAAAATGAGCAACAAAAGCTATATAGTGAATATGTGGCACAGATGCGATTTAAGGGTAACGAGCGACCGAAAACCGAAAACGGCCGAACCTAAAAAAAATACACCACAGATCACGTTACGATCGAGTTTTGAACCCCGTATCCCTAATTACAGGTATATCCTATATATCACAAGAAAGGTAATAAAATGAGCAACAAAAGCTATATAGTGAATATGTGGCACAGATGCGATTTAAGGGTAACGAGCGACCGAAAACCGAAAACGGCCGAACCTAAAAAAAATACACCACAGATCACGTTACGATCGAGTTTTGAACCCCGTATCCCTAATTACAGGTATATCCTATATATCACAAGAAAGGTAATAAAATGAGCAACAAAAGCTATATAGTGAATATGTGGCACAGATGCGATTTAAGGGTAACGAGCGACCGAAAACCGAAAACGGCCGAACCTAAAAAAATACACCACAGATCACGTTACGATCGAGTTTTGAACCCCGTATCCCTAATTACAGGTATATCCTATATATCACAAGAAAGGTAATAAAATGAGCAACAAAAGCTATATAGTGAATATGTGGCACAGATGCGATTTAAGGGTAACGAGCGACCGAAAACCGAAAACGGCCGAACCTAAAAAAATACACCACAGATCACGTTACGATCGAGTTTTGAACCCCGTATCCCTAATTACAGGTATATCCTATATATCACAAGAAAGGTAATAAAATGAGCAACAAAAGCTATATAGTGAATATGTGGCACAGATGCGATTTAAGGGTAACGAGCGACCGAAAACCGAAAACGGCCGAACCTAAAAAAAATACACCACAGATCACGTTACGATCGAGTTTTGAACCCCCGTATCCCCTAATTACAGGTATATCCTATATATCACAAGAAAGGTAATAAAATGAGCAACAAAAGCTATATAGTGAATATGTGGCACAGATGCGATTTAAGGGTAACGAGCGACCGAAAACCGAAAACGGCCGAACCTAAAAAAAATACACCACAGATCACGTTACGATCGAGTTTTGAACCCCGTATCCCTAATTACAGGTATATCCTATATATCACAAGAAAGGTAATAAAATGAGCAACAAAAGCTATATAGTGAATATGTGGCACAGATGCGATTTAAGGGTAACGAGCGACCGAAAACCGAAAACGGCCGAACCTAAAAAAAATACACCACAGATCACGTTACGATCGAGTTTTGAACCCCGTATCCCTAATTACAGGTATATCCTATATATCACAAGAAAGGTAATAAAATGAGCAACAAAAGCTATATAGTGAATATGTGGCACAGATGCGATTTAAGGGTAACGAGCGACCGAAAACCGAAAACGGCCGAACCTAAAAAAAATACACCACAGATCACGTTACGATCGAGTTTTGAACCCCGTATCCCTAATTACAGGTATATCCTATATATCACAAGAAAGGTAATAAAATGAGCAACAAAAGCTATATAGTGAATATGTGGCACAGATGCGATTTAAGGGTAACGAGCGACCGAAAACCGAAAACGGCCGAACCTAAAAAAAATACACCACAGATCACGTTACGATCGAGTTTTGAACCCCGTATCCCTAATTACAGGTATATCCTATATATCACAAGAAAGGTAATAAAATGAGCAACAAAAGCTATATAGTGAATATGTGGCACAGATGCGATTTAAGGGTAACGAGCGACCGAAAACCGAAAACGGCCGAACCTAAAAAAAATACACCACAGATCACGTTACGATCGAGTTTTGAACCCCGTATCCCTAATTACAGGTATATCCTATATATCACAAGAAAGGTAATAAAATGAGCAACAAAAGCTATATAGTGAATATGTGGCACAGATGCGATTTAAGGGTAACGAGCGACCGAAAACCGAAAACGGCCGAACCTAAAAAAAATACACCACAGATCACGTTACGATCGAGTTTTGAACCCCGTATCCCTAATTACAGGTATATCCTATATATCACAAGAAAGGTAATAAAATGAGCAACAAAAGCTATATAGTGAATATGTGGCACAGATGCGATTTAAGGGTAACGAGCGACCGAAAACCGAAAACGGCCGAACCTAAAAAAAATACACCACAGATCACGTTACGATCGAGTTTTGAACCCCGTATCCCTAATTACAGGTATATCCTATATATCACAAGAAAGGTAATAAAATGAGCAACAAAAGCTATATAGTGAATATGTGGCACAGATGCGATTTAAGGGTAACGAGCGACCGAAAACCGAAAACGGCCGAACCTAAAAAAATACACCACAGATCACGTTACGATCGAGTTTTGAACCCCGTATCCCTAATTACAGGTATATCCTATATATCACAAGAAAGGTAATAAAATGAGCAACAAAAGCTATATAGTGAATATGTGGCACAGATGCGATTTAAGGGTAACGAGCGACCGAAAACCGAAAACGGCCGAACCTAAAAAAAATACACCACAGATCACGTTACGATCGAGTTTTGAACCCCGTATCCCTAATTACAGGTATATCCTATATATCACAAGAAAGGTAATAAAATGAGCAACAAAAGCTATATAGTGAATATGTGGCACAGATGCGATTTAAGGGTAACGAGCGACCGAAAACCGAAAACGGCCGAACCTAAAAAAAATACACCACAGATCACGTTACGATCGAGTTTTGAACCCCGTATCCCTAATTACAGGTATATCCTATATATCACAAGAAAGGTAATAAAATGAGCAACAAAAGCTATATAGTGAATATGTGGCACAGATGCGATTTAAGGGTAACGAGCGACCGAAAACCGAAAACGGCCGAACCTAAAAAAAATACACCACAGATCACGTTACGATCGAGTTTTGAACCCCGTATCCCTAATTACAGGTATATCCTATATATCACAAGAAAGGTAATAAAATGAGCAACAAAAGCTATATAGTGAATATGTGGCACAGATGCGATTTAAGGGTAACGAGCGACCGAAAACCGAAAACGGCCGAACCTAAAAAAAATACACCACAGATCACGTTACGATCGAGTTTTGAACCCCGTATCCCTAATTACAGGTATATCCTATATATCACAAGAAAGGTAATAAAATGAGCAACAAAAGCTATATAGTGAATATGTGGCACAGATGCGATTTAAGGGTAACGAGCGACCGAAAACCGAAAACGGCCGAACCTAAAAAAAATACACCACAGATCACGTTACGATCGAGTTTTGAACCCCGTATCCCTAATTACAGGTATATCCTATATATCACAAGAAAGGTAATAAAATGAGCAACAAAAGCTATATAGTGAATATGTGGCACAGATGCGATTTAAGGGTAACGAGCGACCGAAAACCGAAAACGGCCGAACCTAAAAAAAATACACCACAGATCACGTTACGATCGAGTTTTGAACCCCGTATCCCTAATTACAGGTATATCCTATATATCACAAGAAAGGTAATAAAATGAGCAACAAAAGCTATATAGTGAATATGTGGCACAGATGCGATTTAAGGGTAACGAGCGACCGAAAACCGAAAACGGCCGAACCTAAAAAAAATACACCACAGATCACGTTACGATCGAGTTTTGAACCCCGTATCTCCAAATTACAGGTATATCCTATATATCACAAGAAAGGTAATAAAATGAGGAACAAAAGCTATATAGTGAATATGTGGCACAGATGCGATTTAAGGGGTAACGAGCGACCGAAAACCGAAAACGGCCGAACCTAAAAAAAAATACACCACAGATCACGTTACGATCGAGTTTTGAACCCCCGTATCCCCTAATTACAGGTATATCCTATATATCACAAGAAAGGTAATAAAATGAGGAACAAAAGCTATATAGTGAATATGTGGCACAGATGCGATTTAGGGGTAACGAGCGACCGAAAACCGAAAACGGCCGAACCTAAAAAAAATACACCACAGATCACGTTACGATCGAGTTTTGAACCCCGTATCCCTAATTACAGGTATATCCTATATATCACAAGAAAGGTAATAAAATGAGCAACAAAAGCTATATAGTGAATATGTGGCACAGATGCGATTTAAGGGTAACGAGCGACCGAAAACCGAAAACGGCCGAACCTAAAAAAAATACACCACAGATCACGTTACGATCGAGTTTTGAACCCCGTATCCCTAATTACAGGTATATCCTATATATCACAAGAAAGGTAATAAAATGAGCAACAAAAGCTATATAGTGAATATGTGGCACAGATGCGATTTAAGGGTAACGAGCGACCGAAAACCGAAAACGGCCGAACCTAAAAAAAATACACCACAGATCACGTTACGATCGAGTTTTGAACCCCGTATCCCTAATTACAGGTATATCCTATATATCACAAGAAAGGTAATAAAATGAGCAACAAAAGCTATATAGTGAATATGTGGCACAGATGCGATTTAAGGGTAACGAGCGACCGAAAACCGAAAACGGCCGAACCTAAAAAAAATACACCACAGATCACGTTACGATCGAGTTTTGAACCCCGTATCCCTAATTACAGGTATATCCTATATATCACAAGAAAGGTAATAAAATGAGCAACAAAAGCTATATAGTGAATATGTGGCACAGATGCGATTTAAGGGTAACGAGCGACCGAAAACCGAAAACGGCCGAACCTAAAAAAAATACACCACAGATCACGTTACGATCGAGTTTTGAACCCCGTATCCCTAATTACAGGTATATCCTATATATCACAAGAAAGGTAATAAAATGAGCAACAAAAGCTATATAGTGAATATGTGGCACAGATGCGATTTAAGGGTAACGAGCGACCGAAAACCGAAAACGGCCGAACCTAAAAAAAATACACCACAGATCACGTTACGATCGAGTTTTGAACCCCGTATCCCTAATTACAGGTATATCCTATATATCACAAGAAAGGTAATAAAATGAGCAACAAAAGCTATATAGTGAATATGTGGCACAGATGCGATTTAAGGGTAACGAGCGACCGAAAACCGAAAACGGCCGAACCTAAAAAAAATACACCACAGATCACGTTACGATCGAGTTTTGAACCCCGTATCCCTAATTACAGGTATATCCTATATATCACAAGAAAGGTAATAAAATGAGCAACAAAAGCTATATAGTGAATATGTGGCACAGATGCGATTTAAGGGTAACGAGCGACCGAAAACCGAAAACGGCCGAACCTAAAAAAAATACACCACAGATCACGTTACGATCGAGTTTTGAACCCCGTATCCCTAATTACAGGTATATCCTATATATCACAAGAAAGGTAATAAAATGAGCAACAAAAGCTATATAGTGAATATGTGGCACAGATGCGATTTAAGGGTAACGAGCGACCGAAAACCGAAAACGGCCGAACCTAAAAAAAATACACCACAGATCACGTTACGATCGAGTTTTGAACCCCGTATCCCTAATTACAGGTATATCCTATATATCACAAGAAAGGTAATAAAATGAGCAACAAAAGCTATATAGTGAATATGTGGCACAGATGCGATTTAAGGGTAACGAGCGACCGAAAACCGAAAACGGCCGAACCTAAAAAAAATACACCACAGATCACGTTACGATCGAGTTTTGAACCCCGTATCCCTAATTACAGGTATATCCTATATATCACAAGAAAGGTAATAAAATGAGCAACAAAAGCTATATAGTGAATATGTGGCACAGATGCGATTTAAGGGGAACGAGCGACCGGAAACCGAAAACGGCCGAACCTCAAAAAAAATACACCACAGATCACGTTACGATCGAGTTTTGAACCCCCGTATCCCCTAATTACAGGTATATCCTATATATCACAAGAAAGGTAATAAAATGAGCAACAAAAGCTATATAGTGAATATGTGGCACAGATGCGATTTAAGGGTAACGAGCGACCGAAAACCGAAAACGGCCGAACCTAAAAAAAATACACCACAGATCACGTTACGATCGAGTTTTGAACCCCGTATCCCTAATTACAGGTATATCCTATATATCACAAGAAAGGTAATAAAATGAGCAACAAAAGCTATATAGTGAATATGTGGCACAGATGCGATTTAAGGGTAACGAGCGACCGAAAACCGAAAACGGCCGAACCTAAAAAAAATACACCACAGATCACGTTACGATCGAGTTTTGAACCCCGTATCCCTAATTACAGGTATATCCTATATATCACAAGAAAGGTAATAAAATGAGCAACAAAAGCTATATAGTGAATATGTGGCACAGATGCGATTTAAGGGTAACGAGCGACCGAAAACCGAAAACGGCCGAACCTAAAAAAAATACACCACAGATCACGTTACGATCGAGTTTTGAACCCCGTATCCCTAATTACAGGTATATCCTATATATCACAAGAAAGGTAATAAAATGAGCAACAAAAGCTATATAGTGAATATGTGGCACAGATGCGATTTAAGGGTAACGAGCGACCGAAAACCGAAAACGGCCGAACCTAAAAAAAATACACCACAGATCACGTTACGATCGAGTTTTGAACCCCGTATCCCTAATTACAGGTATATCCTATATATCACAAGAAAGGTAATAAAATGAGGAACAAAAGCTATATAGTGAATATGTGGCACAGATGCGATTTAAGGGTAACGAGCGACCGAAAACCGAAAACGGCCGAACCTAAAAAAAATACACCACAGATCACGTTACGATCGAGTTTTGAACCCCGTATCCCTAATTACAGGTATATCCTATATATCACAAGAAAGGTAATAAAATGAGGAACAAAAGCTATATAGTGAATATGTGGCACAGATGCGATTTAAGGGTAACGAGCGACCGAAAACCGAAAACGGCCGAACCTAAAAAAAATACACCACAGATCACGTTACGATCGAGTTTTGAACCCCGTATCCCTAATTACAGGTATATCCTATATATCACAAGAAAGGTAATAAAATGAGGAACAAAAGCTATATAGTGAATATGTGGCACAGATGCGATTTAAGGGTAACGAGCGACCGAAAACCGAAAACGGCCGAACCTAAAAAAATACACCACAGATCACGTTACGATCGAGTTTTGAACCCCGTATCCCTAATTACAGGTATATCCTATATATCACAAGAAAGGTAATAAAATGAGCAACAAAAGCTATATAGTGAATATGTGGCACAGATGCGATTTAAGGGTAACGAGCGACCGAAAACCGAAAACGGCCGAACCTAAAAAAAATACACCACAGATCACGTTACGATCGAGTTTTGAACCCCGTATCCCTAATTACAGGTATATCCTATATATCACAAGAAAGGTAATAAAATGAGCAACAAAAGCTATATAGTGAATATGTGGCACAGATGCGATTTAAGGGTAACGAGCGACCGAAAACCGAAAACGGCCGAACCTAAAAAAAATACACCACAGATCACGTTACGATCGAGTTTTGAACCCCGTATCCCTAATTACAGGTATATCCTATATATCACAAGAAAGGTAATAAAATGAGCAACAAAAGCTATATAGTGAATATGTGGCACAGATGCGATTTAAGGGTAACGAGCGACCGAAAACCGAAAACGGCCGAACCTAAAAAAAATACACCACAGATCACGTTACGATCGAGTTTTGAACCCCGTATCCCTAATTACAGGTATATCCTATATATCACAAGAAAGGTAATAAAATGAGCAACAAAAGCTATATAGTGAATATGTGGCACAGATGCGATTTAAGGGTAACGAGCGACCGAAAACCGAAAACGGCCGAACCTAAAAAAAATACACCACAGATCACGTTACGATCGAGTTTTGAACCCCGTATCCCTAATTACAGGTATATCCTATATATCACAAGAAAGGTAATAAAATGAGCAACAAAAGCTATATAGTGAATATGTGGCACAGATGCGATTTAAGGGTAACGAGCGACCGAAAACCGAAAACGGCCGAACCTAAAAAAAATACACCACAGATCACGTTACGATCGAGTTTTGAACCCCGTATCCCTAATTACAGGTATATCCTATATATCACAAGAAAGGTAATAAAATGAGCAACAAAAGCTATATAGTGAATATGTGGCACAGATGCGATTTAAGGGTAACGAGCGACCGAAAACCGAAAACGGCCGAACCTAAAAAAAATACACCACAGATCACGTTACGATCGAGTTTTGAACCCCGTATCCCTAATTACAGGTATATCCTATATATCACAAGAAAGGTAATAAAATGAGCAACAAAAGCTATATAGTGAATATGTGGCACAGATGCGATTTAAGGGTAACGAGCGACCGAAAACCGAAAACGGCCGAACCTAAAAAAATACACCACAGATCACGTTACGATCGAGTTTTGAACCCCGTATCCCTAATTACAGGTATATCCTATATATCACAAGAAAGGTAATAAAATGAGCAACAAAAGCTATATAGTGAATATGTGGCACAGATGCGATTTAAGGGTAACGAGCGACCGAAAACCGAAAACGGCCGAACCTAAAAAAAATACACCACAGATCACGTTACGATCGAGTTTTGAACCCCGTATCCCTAATTACAGGTATATCCTATATATCACAAGAAAGGTAATAAAATGAGCAACAAAAGCTATATAGTGAATATGTGGCACAGATGCGATTTAAGGGTAACGAGCGACCGAAAACCGAAAACGGCCGAACCTAAAAAAAATACACCACAGATCACGTTACGATCGAGTTTTGAACCCCCGTATCCCCTAATTACAGGTATATCCTATATATCACAAGAAAGGTAATAAAATGAGCAACAAAAGCTATATAGTGAATATGTGGCACAGATGCGATTTAAGGGTAACGAGCGACCGAAAACCGAAAACGGCCGAACCTAAAAAAAATACACCACAGATCACGTTACGATCGAGTTTTGAACCCCGTATCCCTAATTACAGGTATATCCTATATATCACAAGAAAGGTAATAAAATGAGCAACAAAAGCTATATAGTGAATATGTGGCACAGATGCGATTTAAGGGTAACGAGCGACCGAAAACCGAAAACGGCCGAACCTAAAAAAAATACACCACAGATCACGTTACGATCGAGTTTTGAACCCCGTATCCCTAATTACAGGTATATCCTATATATCACAAGAAAGGTAATAAAATGAGCAACAAAAGCTATATAGTGAATATGTGGCACAGATGCGATTTAAGGGTAACGAGCGACCGAAAACCGAAAACGGCCGAACCTAAAAAAAATACACCACAGATCACGTTACGATCGAGTTTTGAACCCCGTATCCCTAATTACAGGTATATCCTATATATCACAAGAAAGGTAATAAAATGAGGAACAAAAGCTATATAGTGAATATGTGGCACAGATGCGATTTAAGGGTAACGAGCGACCGAAAACCGAAAACGGCCGAACCTAAAAAAAATACACCACAGATCACGTTACGATCGAGTTTTGAACCCCGTATCCCTAATTACAGGTATATCCTATATATCACAAGAAAGGTAATAAAATGAGCAACAAAAGCTATATAGTGAATATGTGGCACAGATGCGATTTAAGGGTAACGAGCGACCGAAAACCGAAAACGGCCGAACCTAAAAAAAATACACCACAGATCACGTTACGATCGAGTTTTGAACCCCGTATCCCTAATTACAGGTATATCCTATATATCACAAGAAAGGTAATAAAATGAGCAACAAAAGCTATATAGTGAATATGTGGCACAGATGCGATTTAAGGGTAACGAGCGACCGAAAACCGAAAACGGCCGAACCTAAAAAAATACACCACAGATCACGTTACGATCGAGTTTTGAACCCCGTATCCCTAATTACAGGTATATCCTATATATCACAAGAAAGGTAATAAAATGAGCAACAAAAGCTATATAGTGAATATGTGGCACAGATGCGATTTAAGGGGTAACGAGCGACCGAAAACCGAAAACGGCCGAACCTAAAAAAAAAATACACCACAGATCACGTTACGATCGAGTTTTGAACCCCCGTATCCCCTAATTACAGGTATATCCTATATATCACAAGAAAGGTAATAAAATGAGGAACAAAAGCTATATAGTGAATATGTGGCACAGATGCGATTTAAGGGTAACGAGCGACCGAAAACCGAAAACGGCCGAACCTAAAAAAAATACACCACAGATCACGTTACGATCGAGTTTTGAACCCCGTATCCCTAATTACAGGTATATCCTATATATCACAAGAAAGGTAATAAAATGAGCAACAAAAGCTATATAGTGAATATGTGGCACAGATGCGATTTAAGGGTAACGAGCGACCGAAAACCGAAAACGGCCGAACCTAAAAAAAATACACCACAGATCACGTTACGATCGAGTTTTGAACCCCGTATCCCTAATTACAGGTATATCCTATATATCACAAGAAAGGTAATAAAATGAGCAACAAAAGCTATATAGTGAATATGTGGCACAGATGCGATTTAAGGGTAACGAGCGACCGAAAACCGAAAACGGCCGAACCTAAAAAAAATACACCACAGATCACGTTACGATCGAGTTTTGAACCCCGTATCCCTAATTACAGGTATATCCTATATATCACAAGAAAGGTAATAAAATGAGGAACAAAAGCTATATAGTGAATATGTGGCACAGATGCGATTTAAGGGTAACGAGCGACCGAAAACCGAAAACGGCCGAACCTAAAAAAAATACACCACAGATCACGTTACGATCGAGTTTTGAACCCCGTATCCCTAATTACAGGTATATCCTATATATCACAAGAAAGGTAATAAAATGAGCAACAAAAGCTATATAGTGAATATGTGGCACAGATGCGATTTAAGGGTAACGAGCGACCGAAAACCGAAAACGGCCGAACCTCAAAAAAAATACACCACAGATCACGTTACGATCGAGTTTTGAACCCCCGTATCCCCTAATTACAGGTATATCCTATATATCACAAGAAAGGTAATAAAATGAGCAACAAAAGCTATATAGTGAATATGTGGCACAGATGCGATTTAAGGGTAACGAGCGACCGAAAACCGAAAACGGCCGAACCTAAAAAAAATACACCACAGATCACGTTACGATCGAGTTTTGAACCCCGTATCCCTAATTACAGGTATATCCTATATATCACAAGAAAGGTAATAAAATGAGCAACAAAAGCTATATAGTGAATATGTGGCACAGATGCGATTTAAGGGTAACGAGCGACCGAAAACCGAAAACGGCCGAACCTAAAAAAAATACACCACAGATCACGTTACGATCGAGTTTTGAACCCCGTATCCCTAATTACAGGTATATCCTATATATCACAAGAAAGGTAATAAAATGAGCAACAAAAGCTATATAGTGAATATGTGGCACAGATGCGATTTAAGGGTAACGAGCGACCGAAAACCGAAAACGGCCGAACCTAAAAAAAATACACCACAGATCACGTTACGATCGAGTTTTGAACCCCGTATCCCTAATTACAGGTATATCCTATATATCACAAGAAAGGTAATAAAATGAGGAACAAAAGCTATATAGTGAATATGTGGCACAGATGCGATTTAAGGGTAACGAGCGACCGAAAACCGAAAACGGCCGAACCTAAAAAAAATACACCACAGATCACGTTACGATCGAGTTTTGAACCCCGTATCCCTAATTACAGGTATATCCTATATATCACAAGAAAGGTAATAAAATGAGCAACAAAAGCTATATAGTGAATATGTGGCACAGATGCGATTTAAGGGTAACGAGCGACCGAAAACCGAAAACGGCCGAACCTAAAAAAAATACACCACAGATCACGTTACGATCGAGTTTTGAACCCCGTATCCCTAATTACAGGTATATCCTATATATCACAAGAAAGGTAATAAAATGAGCAACAAAAGCTATATAGTGAATATGTGGCACAGATGCGATTTAAGGGTAACGAGCGACCGAAAACCGAAAACGGCCGAACCTAAAAAAAATACACCACAGATCACGTTACGATCGAGTTTTGAACCCCGTATCCCTAATTACAGGTATATCCTATATATCACAAGAAAGGTAATAAAATGAGCAACAAAAGCTATATAGTGAATATGTGGCACAGATGCGATTTAAGGGTAACGAGCGACCGAAAACCGAAAACGGCCGAACCTAAAAAAAATACACCACAGATCACGTTACGATCGAGTTTTGAACCCCGTATCCCTAATTACAGGTATATCCTATATATCACAAGAAAGGTAATAAAATGAGGAACAAAAGCTATATAGTGAATATGTGGCACAGATGCGATTTAAGGGTAACGAGCGACCGAAAACCGAAAACGGCCGAACCTAAAAAAAATACACCACAGATCACGTTACGATCGAGTTTTGAACCCCGTATCCCTAATTACAGGTATATCCTATATATCACAAGAAAGGTAATAAAATGAGCAACAAAAGCTATATAGTGAATATGTGGCACAGATGCGATTTAAGGGGTAACGAGCGACCGAAAACCGAAAACGGCCGAACCTAAAAAAAATACACCACAGATCACGTTACGATCGAGTTTTGAACCCCCGTATCCCCTAATTACAGGTATATCCTATATATCACAAGAAAGGTAATAAAATGAGCAACAAAAGCTATATAGTGAATATGTGGCACAGATGCGATTTAAGGGGTAACGAGCGACCGAAAACCGAAAACGGCCGAACCTCAAAAAAAAAATACACCACAGATCACGTTACGATCGAGTTTTGAACCCCCGTATCCCCTAATTACAGGTATATCCTATATATCACAAGAAACGTAATAAAATGGACAACAAAAGCTATATAGTGAATATGTGGCACAGATAAGATTTAAGGGGTAACGAGCGACCGAAAACCGAAAACGGCCGAACCTAAAAAAAAATACACCACAGATCACGTTACGATCGAGTTTTGAACCCCCGTATCCCCTAATTACAGGTATATCCTATATATCACAAGAAAGGTAATAAAATGAGGAACAAAAGCTATATAGTGAATATGTGGCACAGATGCGATTTAAGGGTAACGAGCGACCGAAAACCGAAAACGGCCGAACCTAAAAAAAATACACCACAGATCACGTTACGATCGAGTTTTGAACCCCGTATCCCTAATTACAGGTATATCCTATATATCACAAGAAAGGTAATAAAATGAGCAACAAAAGCTATATAGTGAATATGTGGCACAGATGCGATTTAAGGGTAACGAGCGACCGAAAACCGAAAACGGCCGAACCTAAAAAAAATACACCACAGATCACGTTACGATCGAGTTTTGAACCCCGTATCCCTAATTACAGGTATATCCTATATATCACAAGAAAGGTAATAAAATGAGGAACAAAAGCTATATAGTGAATATGTGGCACAGATGCGATTTAAGGGTAACGAGCGACCGAAAACCGAAAACGGCCGAACCTAAAAAAATACACCACAGATCACGTTACGATCGAGTTTTGAACCCCGTATCCCTAATTACAGGTATATCCTATATATCACAAGAAAGGTAATAAAATGAGCAACAAAAGCTATATAGTGAATATGTGGCACAGATGCGATTTAAGGGTAACGAGCGACCGAAAACCGAAAACGGCCGAACCTAAAAAAAATACACCACAGATCACGTTACGATCGAGTTTTGAACCCCGTATCCCTAATTACAGGTATATCCTATATATCACAAGAAAGGTAATAAAATGAGCAACAAAAGCTATATAGTGAATATGTGGCACAGATGCGATTTAAGGGTAACGAGCGACCGAAAACCGAAAACGGCCGAACCTAAAAAAATACACCACAGATCACGTTACGATCGAGTTTTGAACCCCGTATCCCTAATTACAGGTATATCCTATATATCACAAGAAAGGTAATAAAATGAGGAACAAAAGCTATATAGTGAATATGTGGCACAGATGCGATTTAAGGGTAACGAGCGACCGAAAACCGAAAACGGCCGAACCTAAAAAAATACACCACAGATCACGTTACGATCGAGTTTTGAACCCCGTATCCCTAATTACAGGTATATCCTATATATCACAAGAAAGGTAATAAAATGAGCAACAAAAGCTATATAGTGAATATGTGGCACAGATGCGATTTAAGGGTAACGAGCGACCGAAACCGAAAACGGCCGAACCTAAAAAAAATACACCACAGATCACGTTACGATCGAGTTTTGAACCCCGTATCCCTAATTACAGGTATATCCTATATATCACAAGAAAGGTAATAAAATGAGCAACAAAAGCTATATAGTGAATATGTGGCACAGATGCGATTTAAGGGTAACGAGCGACCGAAAACCGAAAACGGCCGAACCTAAAAAAAATACACCACAGATCACGTTACGATCGAGTTTTGAACCCCGTACCCCTAATTACAGGTATATCCTATATATCACAAGAAAGGTAATAAAATGAGCAACAAAAGCTATATAGTGAATATGTGGCACAGATGCGATTTAAGGGTAACGAGCGACCGAAAACCGAAAACGGCCGAACCTAAAAAAATACACCACAGATCACGTTACGATCGAGTTTTGAACCCCGTATCCCTAATTACAGGTATATCCTATATATCACAAGAAACGTAATAAAATGGACAACAAAAGCTATATAGTGAATATGTGGCACAGATGCGATTTAAGGGTAACGAGCGACCGAAAACCGAAAACGGCCGAACCTAAGAAAAAATACACCACAGATCACGTTACGATCGAGTTTTGAACCCCGTATCCCTAATTACAGGTATATCCTATATATCACAAGAAAGGTAATAAAATGAGGAACAAAAGCTATATAGTGAATATGTGGCACAGATGCGATTTAAGGGGTAACGAGCGACCGAAAACCGAAAACGGCCGAACCTAAAAAAAATACACCACAGATCACGTTACGATCGAGTTTTGAACCCCGTATCCCTAATTACAGGTATATCCTATATATCACAAGAAAGGTAATAAAATGAGCAACAAAAGCTATATAGTGAATATGTGGCACAGATGCGATTTAAGGGGTAACGAGCGACCGAAAACCGAAAACGGCCGAACCTAAAAAAAAATACACCACAGATCACGTTACGATCGAGTTTTGAACCCCGTATCCCTAATTACAGGTATATCCTATATATCACAAGAAAGGTAATAAAATGAGGAACAAAAGCTATATAGTGAATATGTGGCACAGATGCGATTTAAGGGTAACGAGCGACCGAAAACCGAAAACGGCCGAACCTCAAAAAAAATACACCACAGATCACGTTACGATCGAGTTTTGAACCCCCGTATCCCCTAATTACAGGTATATCCTATATATCACAAGAAAGGTAATAAAATGAGGAACAAAAGCTATATAGTGAATATGTGGCACAGATGCGATGTAAGGGATAACGAGCGACCGAAAACCGAAAACGGCCGAACCTAAAAAAAAATACACCACAGATCACGTTACGATCGAGTTTTGAACCCCCGTATCCCCTAATTACAGGTATATCCTATATATCACAAGAAAGGTAATAAAATGAGCAACAAAACTATATAGTGAATATGTGGCACAGATGCGATTTAAGGGTAACGAGCGACCGAAAACCGAAAACGGCCGAACCTAAAAAAAATACACCACAGATCACGTTACGATCGAGTTTTGAACCCCGTATCCCTAATTACAGGT
This sequence comes from Mytilus coruscus, assembly GCA_017311375.1. NCBI lineage: Eukaryota > Metazoa > Mollusca > Bivalvia > Mytilida > Mytilidae > Mytilus > Mytilus coruscus. The sequence goes on from CM029605.1 coordinate 84,355,601, forward strand.
ATATCCTATATATCACAAGAAAGGTAATAAAATGAGGAACAAAAGCTATATAGTGAATATGTGGCACAGATGCGATTTAAGGGTAACGAGCGAAAACCGAAAACGGCCGAACCTAAAAAAAATACACCACAGATCACGTTACGATCGAGTTTTGAACCCCGTATCCCTAATTACAGGTATATCCTATATATCACAAGAAAGGTAATAAAATGAGCAACAAAAGCTATATAGTGAATATGTGGCACAGATGCGATTAAAGGGTAACGAGCGACCGAAAACCGAAAAGGCCGAACCTAAAAAAAAATACACCACAGATCACGTTACGATCGAGTTTTGAACCCCGTTTCCCTAATTACAGGTATATCCTATATATCACAAGAAAGGTAATAAAATGAGGAACAAAAGCTATATAGTGAATATGTGGCACAGATGCGATTTAAGGGTAACGAGCGACCGAAAACCGAAAACGGCCGAACCTAAAAAAATACACCACAGATCACGTTACGATCGAGTTTTGAACCCCGTATCCCTAATTACAGGTATATCCTATATATCACAAAAAGGTAATAAAATGAACAACAAAAGCTATATAGTGAATATGTGGCACAGATGCGATTGAAGGGTAACGAGCGACCGAAAACCGAAAACGGCCGAACCTAAAAAAATACACCACAGATCACGTTACGATCGAGTTTTGAACCTTCGTATCCCTAATTACAGGTATATCCTATATATCACAAGAAAAGTAATAAAATGAGGAACAAAAGCTATATAGTGAATATATGGCACAGATGCGATTTAAGGGGTAACGAGCGACCGAAAACCGAAAACGGCCGAACCTAAAAAAATACACCACAGATCACGTTACGATCGAGTTTTGAACCCCGTATCCCTAATTACAGGTATATCCTATATATCACAAGAAAGGTAATAAAATGAGTAACAAAAGCTATATAGTGAATATGTGGCACAGATGCGATTTAAGGGTAACGAGCGACCGAAAACCGAAAACGGCCGAACCTAAAAACAAATACACCACAGATCACGTTACGATCGAGTTTTGAACCCCGTATCCCTAATTACAGTTATATCCTATATATCACAAGAAAGGTAATAAAATGAGGAACAAAAGCTATATAGTGAATATGTGGCACAGATGCGATTTAAGGGTAACGAGCGACCGAAAACCGAAAACGGCCGAACCTAAAAAAAATACACCACAGATCACGTTACGATCGAGTTTTGAACCCCGTATCCCTAATTACAGGTATATCCTATATATCACAAGAAAGGTAATAAAATGAGGAACAAAAGCTATATAGTGAATATGTGGCACAGATGCGATTTAAGGGTAACGAGCGACCGAAAACGGCCGAACCTAAAACAAATACACCACAGATCACGTTACGATCGAGTTTTGAACCTTCGTATCCCTAATTACAGGTATATCCTATATATCACAAGAAAAGTAATAAAATGAGGAACAAAAGCTATATAGTGAATATATGGCACAAATGCGATTTAAGGGTAACGAGCGACCGAAAACCGAAAACGGCCGAACCTAAAAAAAATACACCACAGATCACGTTACGATCGAGTTTTGAACCCCGTATCCCTAATTACAGGTATATCCTATATATCACAAGAAAGGTAATAAAATGAGGAACAAAAGCTATATAGTGAATATGTGGCACAGATGAGATTTAAGGGTAACGAGCGACCGAAAACCGAAAACGGCCGAACCTAAAAAAATACACCACAGATCACGTTACGATCGAGTTTTGAACCCCGTATCCCTAATTACAGGTATATCCTATATATCACAAGAAAGGTAATAAAATGAGCAACAAAAGCTATATAGTGAATATGTGGCACAGATGCGATTTAAGGGTAACGAGCGACCGAAAACGGCCGAACCTAAAAACAAATACACCACAGATCACGTTACGATGGAGTTTTGAACCCCGTATCCCTAATTACAGGTATATCCTATATATCACAAGAAAGGTAATTAAATGAGCAACAAAAGCTATATAGTGAATATGTGGCACAGATAAGATTTAAGGGTAACGAGCGACCGAAAACCGAAAACGGCCGAACCTAAAAAAATACACCAAAGATCACGTTACGATCGAGTTTTGAACCCCGTATCCCTAATTACAGGTATATCCTATATATCACAAGAAAGGTAATAAAATGAACAACAAAAGCTATATAGTGAATATGTGGCACAGATGCGATTTAAGGGTAACAAGTGACCAATAACCGAAAACTGCCGAACCTAAAAAAAATACACCACAGATCACGTTACGATCGAGTTTTGAACCCCATATCCCTAATTACAGGTATATCCTATATATCACAAGAAAGGTAATAAAATGAGGAACAAAAGCTATATAGTGAATATGTGGCACAGATGTGATTTAAAAGGTAACGAGCGACCGAAAACCGAAAACGGCCGAACCTAAAAAAAAATACACCACAGATCACGTTACGATCGAGTTTTAAACCCCCGTATCCCGTAATTACAGATATATCCTATATATCACAAGAAAGGTAATAAAATGAACAACAAAAGCTATATAGTGAATATGTGGCACAGATGCGATTGAAGGGTAACGAGCGACCGAAAACCGAAAACGGCCGAACCTAAAAAAATACACCACAGATCACGTTACGATCGAGTTTTGAACCCCGTATCCCTAATTACAGGTATATCCTATATATCACAAGAAAGGTAATAAAATGAGGGACAATAGTTATATAGTGAATATGTGGCACAGATGCGATTTAAGGGGAAACGAGCGACCGAAAACCGAAAACGGCCGAACCTAAAAAAAATACACCACAGATCACGTGACGATCGAGTTTTGAACCCCCGTATCCCCTAAAAACAGGTATATCCTATATATCACAAGAAAGGTAATAAAATGAGGAACAAAAGCTATATAGTGAATATAGGGCACGGATTCGGTTTAAGGGGTAATGGAGCACCCGAATACCAAAAACGGCCGAACCTAAGAAAAAATACTTCAACAAGCACGTTACGATCGATTTTTGAACCCTTGAATCCCCTAATTACGGGTATATCCTATATATCCTAAGAAAGCTAATAGAATGGGGAACAAAACCTATATAGTGAATATAGGGCACAGATCCGGTTTACAGTCCCTGTAACGTAAAAGTTAACACTTTTTCATTCGGGAATCGTACGTACAGCGTTCGGGAATCGTTCGTATAGAGTTCGGTCATCGTTCGTACATCATTCGTATAGCGTCCGTACAACGTTCGGTCAGCGTTCGTTCATCGTTCGTTCATCGTATGGTAAATGTCACCGTTTAGGGTTTTGTATATCGTATGGTTCATGGTATCGTTAAGCGTTTTATTTGTCGTATGGTACATGGTATGGTTTAGCGTTTAGCGTTTCGTTTATCGTATGGTATGTGATATCGTTTAGCGTTTCATCAATCGTATGGTATATCGTTTTGTTCAGCGTCTGATATATGTTATGGTTTTATTTCAGAAAGTTATTTCAATTATTATTTTGAGTTAAAATAATTTAATATAAAAAGATGCGGGATAAAAAAAAACAATTATTAGTTTGGATTGGATTAAATCTCCAACTAATATCATTATGGAATATATATAAAACGAAGGGGAAACGTTTCCTCCCATCACATTTTGACTTGAATAACATGAGACCAAATACCGCGATATAAGTCTCTTTCTCTCTCTCTCTCTCCTCTAACAAATATTTCTCTGATCCAAATATTTCCTTGACAAAATAAATTATATATTATGTTCTATAAATGAGGCTTTATATGAGATACACGTTTTATATCTAAATGTATTAAAAAAAAGACAAGACATCCATGGTATTTGTTCCCCTCAATGTCAGAGTCTGATATAAACCGAAAATTGCCAGGGATAGATACAAATTCGTTGAAGACATCTATGGAAACAGCGTCGCTTGTGATTCCTGCTGTCGGTGTTAAAACTGTTATTTTGACTGTAAAAAGTGCGTAAGTCCATGTATGAGTACAGAATTAAAAAATAACTCTACCTGTTTTCTATTTCTTTATTTTAGAGGTAAGCTTCTGGCCAAGTTTCACCTATTCTAACGCAAATCATTTACCTTAAATAACCAATCAATTTTATTCTAATTCTTTTAACGAATACATGAAATATTTGTCACTGGACGTTATGCATGCAATCGATGATCAAATACAAATCTACAGTATTTATAAACATACTACAATTGTATATATGAAAGAGAGTAAATAATATAAATTTTAATTATTTTACACATATTTGAAGGATCGAAATAATCAGTTCTACAAATGGTTGTTATTGAAAGACTTGAAATTTTACAAATATCACATGCCTCTATGAAATTTCTTATCGACGCACCAAACTTTTCCGTTTCATCGTGCATAGCTCATTTTCCGATTCACTTAAGGTTTCTAACGATCTTCTTACTTGTTCATTACATTCTAAAATTAAAATCCTAACGTTACACAAATTGCCAAAACTTTTATTCTCAGGCTAGACTGCGTAAAAGATGAATACTGTTTTGTTTGTGTACACACGGTGTTTTGAAGGCCGATATCCAGTTTCGCTGAAAAGATTTAATTTGCGCCACAACTAAATTACGCCAATTCTTTTTTGCATCACTTTATTTTAAAACTGCAGCATTCATTTGCGCCAATAAAACAATCATTTAATTGCGCAAATGTTATAGACTTGTTTGCAAATGTTTGTTCTTAGTGCACTGAGGAGGTCCTTTCCGGTATTTACAGGTACAAGTAGAAATACCGCAAAGGGCCTCCTTAGTGCATTAAGAACAAAATATTGCACTAAGGACCTGATGGAATGATAGAATTGACACAAAAAACATGGCATATAGAAGGAGACTTTCTAACAGTACATATTTTCAAATTTTATAATCATATCTTTAGTAATTATAAAGTTATTTAACAGTTGAAGTCAGTATTCTAATGTTACATGTACGTGTAAATAGGTTAATCATTTCGAGGTAAATATGGCACAATTAAGTTCCATTTATTGGCGCAATTCATATTATGAGAAAAGAAGAGATGGCCGCGATTCAAACCTTTTCAATATAATGGTAGTTGGCACAAATTACACCTAACCGTTCTGACAAACTAGTAAATTCTTCGCCCGGGATATGCATTTGACATTAATCTTCCTTCAGTAACTTTACAATATCCAGCCGTGTCATTTCTGTATATTGTACATGTAGATAGCACGTGTGATACATGTACATGTATATACACCAGAAATACCCATTCAAGTGAATTTTATCTTTAGAAGAACTCCATATCGGGTAACATTAAATATACATAAACATTAAATTACAATTAAAAAAGGTAATAATAAGTTCAAATGTTGCTTTAATAAGTATTTGTAAACTTATGTTATTACTTTATTTCATGTATCTTTTTATTGTTTTTTTTTTTTTTGGCTTCAATTACCTTTTTTTTTATCTTATTGACTTATTCGTAAATCGAAAACGCACAAACCTAAATAGAATCATATGGCATTGAATGATTTCTCTAACTCAAAACTAGTCATAGATGCCTCTTAAATTTTATTTTCTCGTTGGGTTGCTTGTCCATTAATTGACGTTTACGCCATATTCTTTTTTTCGGTATTTGTGAAAAGCCGCTCATCGATCAATTTCAAAAGAAATCTAATAATCGTAAGTCATGAAAATTGAGGTTCAACTTGCTATCAATTTTTCGTATACGCACAAAGATAAAATAAATGAAACACTTTTAAGCTGTTTAAATCATGCAGTGGATTTTGAAAATATAGTTTTGAAAAACCGGTTATTTCTGTTTAATACTTTTCTGTCCCTTTTCTTAATAATTAGGACACGTGTCACTGGTTAATATAGAACTAGTCAACCATGAATAATCCCAAACAACAAATGTTTGATTGGTTTGTCATACTTGCTTATATTTTTCAATTACGTATTGTTTTCGGCTGAGACTACTACATGTATAACAGTTATAGTAGTCTCAGTTTTCGGCAATATTGTAACAATATCCTTTAGAATTTTAAATTGCTTCAGTCATTTAATATATATATATATATTTTTTTCATGATTAATATTTTAGATTGATAATATAATTGAATCATTTTTTAAGCATTATTTATATGACATTTAAATATTTATTTAACGTGCATACCGATTTGATTGGCAAATAAACACTTGACGCCATATTAATATTATATATTAACATTTCGGAAAAATTAGGTGGATATTTAATCATCGGCTCTCATAAAGTTTTCTTGTAGGTTAAAAGAAGGGGGAAAATATACCTCTAAGTAGTAAAACTTTAAGATTGGTATTCTTTAAATTGTATAACTTTCATATTCTGGCTTTCTCTTCAATTTTTAAATTATATGGAGAATCACGTTTTAATGCCAGATCTTTTATTATTTGTTCTGTTAAATCAAAGACATGTAGTACATGTATTCTATTTTCCAGGAAAAATTTATTCACAATGATAAAGAAATTAGGGATGTTGTGTATACACCTTTCTATTGGTGAACACTATATATGTTGCCCATTAGCTGTCCTTATGTGTTTTTGTTGTTTGATTGCTGTCTCGTTGTCGTTAAACCCACTATGATCTCCTACAGTTTCAGTTCCGTTTGATGTACGTTTAAATCGGTTTAAAACAAACCATATTTGATAGGGTTATTCAATATATAATTCCCTCAAGATTTTGGTCAGAGGAAAGTAATAGAATAGGTTTGAATATACATTTTAGTGCAAAGTTAACAATAAAAGAAAAAGTTTCACTTTCAATTTTCAACTACCCAAAATTTTAAACTATTAATTTTGAAGACGTGTTTCATCGCGATTTGTCCTGCTATTCATGTTATAACTGTCGTGATGAAAGTAATTCCTGTACTAGCGAAGCCGGAACTTTTCGTCAATATAAACTTGTGCATGAAATGGAGGTAATTGAAAGACTAATCCCAAACAGCGGCGAAAACCGTTTCATTGAATTAATAAAACCCGGGATTATATTAGCCGTTTTTACGGACGATCCAGGAGTAGATTACTATATTTAAAATGTATATCAGAAGTTAAACAATTTAAGCAAGAAACTTTAGATAACTTGGGAAACAATTCTCAAGCCAAGGTTCAAGTTATTGAAGAGGTGTATTTCGACAAATAATGTGCCAGGAAAATACAATTCTATTCAAATTAATCAAGGATAAAATGTTTCGATTTACTTGCAGAGTGTCAGATATATTTGTATTGGGGTTGAATTAAGATATAGAAATTTTACAATGACAGATGATATGCATCATGAAAGTTAAACATCCTATGATAAAGTTTTGTACATCTAAAAAAAATATTTATTTATGGAAAACCGTATACATGTACTTCCGTCCCATTTTCCTTCCTACATTACAGTACTGCACTTTTAGGTGAAATAACTAAAGGGTAAACATTATTAAATCGTTTCCACAACTTGAGGTCATTTATGATAAAATGACATCACAAAAAGAACAGAACCAGAATCAACCAACAACATATAAAAAAAACGAATAAAACTTGCAAAAATTAATCAAAGTCAAAAACCCTCTGTAACGTCGTGTTGTAGGAACATCGTGCACAACGTTAAAGTGAACATTAAACTTATGCATGGCGGAAAAGAAATATACGAAAACGATAGGTGCAATGTGCATGCAGCCTTGCAAATGATATTTAAAGAAATATGTTTAATTTATAAAACTTAGGACTTTAATTTAAATATTGTTGATGGGATGTTGAAGTTTCAGAACATAGAAAATACACAAGAAAATCTATCAGTACACTAGTCTATCAAAATGTGATTTGTGTCCATTTTACAACATATTGTTTAAGAATTTAGTGTTTTCCTATTCATTCTGACATCTGTGTCCCTGGATCTGAACAAGAAATTACGAAGACGTTATGCTTATCAGATTACCTTTAAAAGATTTTCAACAGAATATTATATATATATTTTTTTATTTTTTTTTCTTTGCGAAAACAAAATGGCCCTAAAGCTAAATGTCATCGTCAGATGTATATTGGAAGGCTATAAACACTTTAGAATATACACCACCTGCTGGATCTTTTTACCTGGACACATATCTTGTTACGTAACACGTACGAATGTAAAATTATCGATATGGTGTATTCAGTCGAATATACACGGTATCTCTGGACTGGGGTATTTAAGATATTTTGATCTGATAATGTATGTAAATTTATGTGTGCTTTATGTAAAAAAAAATGCATTTAACCATTTTATTTTCAAAACTTCTTTAAAATGAGTTGACTTTGAGCATATATTTGTTTTCAAAACCGGAGACAAATAACTAATTTCCTATTATAAACCAATCTCATTATTATCAGCAGTGGGAAAAGTATTTGAAATTTTTTATAATTTAAAAATGTATTTAATCACTTAATTAGTTACAAAAAGCGTTTTGTTTCAAGTTCATATTCGCCTTTTGAGAATACTAATGCAGGAGTTCCACAAGGCTCTATATTAGGTTCCCTACTATTCCTTATTCATGTATATGACATAGCTGGTAATTTGATAAGTCTAACTCGATTGTGTGCTGATGAAACATCCCTTTCTTATTCAAGCAATAGTCCTTACACAATAGAGGATGTCTTAAATAACGATTTAGAACAAATTTCAGCATGGTCTAGGGATTGGTTTATTGATTTTAACAAGATTCCGACAATCTAGAACATGACGTTTTGTTGGAAGCAGGAAGATTAGTAACTGGGTTGCCCGTGTTTGCTAGTCCGGAAGTTATATATGTTCAGTGGTACAGGCTGACATTTGGTAGTGGACAGAAGAAAATCCAAAAGCTCAATATGTTATATTCATCACATAAAGTGGGACTGCCTCTACGATTTAATGCCACTTTTTCAGTTATAGATAGAATATTAGAAAATCCTTTTTTTCATCTACTTCTATCGAATGAAATAGCCTAAATCCCGACATATGTATTATTCTTATTCTTAATAAAAAAATAAAGTATTCTTGTACTTCCAGAAATATGAATATATTGATCGAACTTGACACAGACACATTTGCACGCCAATCTTTATTATTAATGACAGTTGATTGGATAAAAGTGATGGATTGCCACGCCTATATTAAAACTGAGATCCTATGAACAGACTTCAGATAGCTCCCAGTTTTCGAATTTGATAAAAAAACATATTTATATCTCGTATTGTTTCAATATTAAAAGTGTTGAGTAACGTAGTTGAATTTTAGATTAAATTTGGGAAGTCGTGTATATCCCATTTTTAAATTATTCAACATGAAGAAATAAAAAAAAAATCAGCTGGTTTTGAAATTTTCAAGAGTTGCAATTAAATTTATGATACAGAATTATTTTTTATTTGTGTTCCTCAACAATGTTTGCTAAATCATTTTCATCGAATCCCGAAACGTGAAGAGTTTAATACGTGTAAATCCCAAATTCACACAAATAATAAAGTCCCAACCCGACGTTCTTAAAGGTCTGTTCTAGAGTTTAGTTTCATTTTCAAAATTTCAGACACGTAAATAATATAGGTTATTAGCGCTAGCTTCACACTAGTTATTAGCTGGCCTAAATTATGATAGAAAACATCCAATGACATGCATAAAATATCTAATGCCATGGGTAACGCATAGACTGTCTTATTTTATAGGGATGCCCATGTGGCACATCAATGATACGATTGATTTAACCATTGTACTTTAGAATTGCAACAAATCTTAAATTCACTTAAATACACGAACCTGTTATCTTGTCGACTTTAAAGCCAACATACAGATAGCCGTTATATCCAGAGAAGAGACCTCGATGAAATTTGAAAGTTAAACAAATCTTGTAGTGGTCAGATAATCTATGACGTAATTTTAAAAATAAGACGACAAGGTCGAAAATAGTTCTAGCCGTCTTATAGTAAGAACGTCTCCTCACTCAGCTTGTGGTTATGTGTTGGTGGTTGATAGAGTCACACCGACTCACAATTGACTTTTTCTCTGCGGTTACAAGCTCGTTGTCGAGATCAACATTAGGAAGATACCATTAAATTTTTACGGGGTGGGGGAGGGTGGCTAGGATGAAAAATGTTGTCCTGCATTTTCTTTAAATGTAATCTCAATGTAAATGTAGTCCTGCTTTTTTTTATTTTACACTCTATTCTGTCCTGCCTTTCTTAGTTATTAATTTATTCTGACTTGTTTTACATAAAGTCATCATGCCTTTTCTTTTGGTAAGATGCCCATACTGCCTTTTTCTCTAAACTCCTGTCATGCCTTTTTTTCAATTTTCATACGTCAGACAAACTTCTTCGTGCATGTGACTTCATATTTCAAAAGGGATAAGAAATGTCTTAATTGATAAGTTCTACATTGCATTTAAAAAATCCATTGAAAGAATATTGTATAATTAGAAATCATTGTCCGCTGTTGGAAGTTCAGATTCACCATTTTTCGTGCTTGTCATGAGACGATATTTCAGGGGTTTCGATTGTTAAATTCGTTAAATCAAATAACGAACATATTCCATCTCAACATGAGAAAGAGTGGCTCATTTACCTCTATCAATGTTTATCGTTTATAGATGTTGTACTTTCAATGCTATTTATAAACGCAGAGTAAAATTTTAAATGTTTGGTATACAAATTTAAAATTATTCAACTTAAAAAATATTCAGAAGACACTGGGAAATATCGACGAATCATTATTTATCTATTTATTGTATTGTAACAATTTTTCTTCACAAAGGCTTATAATGATAAATGAAATCAATGTTTTTGCTGTCAATATTACAATTTATGTATTGCTCTCTGGTGATGAGTCTGAGTTCTGACGAAAATGATAGTGTTTTCTATCTGTACAAAAGTATATAAAAAACTTTGACAACCTTATTCTGTAACAGATCTTACTAGAACATGATCAATTTATGCTCTTAAGGATACGATGATCTTTATGATTGACTATTGTATTCTGAAACGTTTCAATGGTTTTAATTAAAAACAAAATTGATACTTACAATTACGTGTAGATTTATTCCGTTTTCCTATTAATCCGTAACTAGAAAAGCGACTTAATATGTATCACATCATAAACTATGCGTGTATAATTTACATTTAAACAAATTCACACATGACTTGTCATGTACACTAACATATTTTAATTTACACAGCTCGGTGTGTTTGTATTTATTTCTTTTGACAATAGGCGCACTCGATTAGTTATATTAATTGGAAAATATCCATTGATTCGATTCTTAAAATTTATATATGTAATTTATTTTATATCTTCATGTTAAATTGTATATTTATGTATGCATTGGAGAAGACGTTACTAAGTTGAAAAACTTGTGTCTAATCCATTTGTCATTTTTGAACAATAAAATATGTTCAAACTAAAGAATCATGATATGAATATAAAGAAAAGAAGAAAACCAAACACATTTTTTTTATTAAAATTGAAAATCCAACTGATTAAAAGTCGTATTGACCTCTAAAATTCTATCACAGAAAACAAGTACTTATAGTATCTCAAAATGTCCAAATATAGCCCGCTTTATAATCGCGCAGTGGACATAATTGTTATATTTCTATTCAGACATTCCACATTTTATCAACCGTTTCAGAACTATTTTTGAAGATTACGAATTACTTCATTGCATATTTAACGCAAAATACATTTTTCAATTCTTTATTTACACTCAAACACAAATATGTGTTACATGAGAACAAATTACAAATCAAATGCAATAAATGACAGAATAGACAGGAAACTAATAACTCATAATAATAGGACGTACGCCAATTCATGAGGGCATGCCAAATTGTCACGAATGTCCAATCAGGTTTTTCTGCTGTTCAAAGTTTGACGTGCGGTGATGTTTGAACAGTGTTGCGTGTATTTTACATTTTTCATTTCGGAGCCTTTAATAGCTTACTATGCTGTATGGATTTTGCTCATTGTTGAAGGCCGTACAGTGACCTTTGATTGGTCATTTCTACGTTATCCAGTCTCTGGTTAAATTCTCTCAGTAGACATTATCCCATCATTGATGATCAAGTGTGATATAAAAAAGAAAACTACATTATCGTATCTCGGATATATATTACGGAAGCGTATTAGCGCCACACATTTTTTTTTTTTTTTCCCTATCTTTGCGTTATAACGCAAACCTTTGCGTTAACGCAAACCTTTGCGTTATAACGCAAACCTTTGCGATATAACGCAAACCTTTGCGTTATAACGCAAACCTTTTGCGTTACAACGCAAACCTTTGCGTTGTAACGCAAACATTTGCGTTGTAACGCAAACCTTTTGCGTTATAACGCAAACATTTGCGTTATAACGCAAACATTTGCGATATAACGCAAACCTTTGCGTTACAACGCAAACCTTTTGCGTTATAACGCAAACATTTGCGTTATAACGCAAACCTTTGCGATATAACGCAAACCTTTGCGTTATAACGCAAACCTTTGCGTTATAACGCAAACATTTGCGTTATAACGCAAACCTTTTGCGTTATAACGCAAACCTTTGCGTTACAACGCAAACCTTTGCGTTATAACGCAAACATTTTGATTTCAATTATTCATTAAGTTTTGTATATGCCCGTCTGTCATTAAACTTCTGTTGTGATTTAGTTAAGAAAAGAACCATAAATACAAGGAAAAGTCATTATAATAAATATGCATAGGAATCAGAAAAGTATATAATTTAACAAGAAAATAGATATGTTATAGACATATTTTATTTGAAAGGCCAACATTTTTAAAATTTTGATGAAGTAGATAAGAGCAAAATAATGTCATACAATTGTAAAACTGTCAAGGCAAATAGACAAAATGATCTTTCTGCTGTAAAATGAATAATTAAGAAAGATTCTTTTTATTTTTAATTTTGATGTAAGAAATCTTTTTTTTTTTAAATCTCAGAATATGATAAAGATTCTTTGATAAAAAGTCATGAAATTTTCAATCTAGAGTGGTAACTTGGTAGCAATTTAAATGGAGAGAACATAATTTTATTAATAAAACATCTTCATTTTATTCATTTATTACAAAAGGGTAGTTAACCAACCTTACACAATCCTCAAAGGAGAGCTTACTTTGGAAGTATATTTATATTCGGCTATAGCTATATTAGCAGAGTTGTTTTTTTCTTTCTTCGGTATAACTTTAATTTACTCAATTTTCATTGTAATATATGTATATATATTATCATGTATATCATTTTGGGGCATTTATAGCTTAATATTCGGTGTGAGCCAATGCTCCGTGTTGAAGACCGCACTTTGAACTATAATGGTTTACTTTTACAAATTATGACTTAGATGGAGAGTTTTCTCATCGGCACTCATACCACATATTCTCATATCTATTATCCTGCTCATTATTAGTTAAATAGTAAAGCATTTTACTTTGCAATGAGTACAAAGAAGATAAATTTTAATATATGCAGCCTCCTCCATTAATAACTGCTGCTTCCTTTGAATCTTAAATAAGAAATAAGATAAAACAAATGTTTGCGTTATAACGCAAAGGTTTGCGTTATAACGCATTTAGGTTTGCGTTATAACGCAAAGGTTTGCGTTATATCGCAAATGTTTGCGTTATAACGCAAATGTTTGCGTTATAACGCAAAGATAGGGAAAAAAAAAAAAAAAATGTGTGGCGCTAATACGCTTCCGTAATATATCTATTAAATATAATAAAGAATACTTTAGTAAGATTGAATACAACAAAAGCTTTTCCATGTTAAATCCTTGATGCTGTCTCTTTCAGACTATCAAACACTGTCAACCTAATTGTTAACGTGGTATTATATGTGATAAATTGCTTTAAATAATAGTAAACTGAGTATTTATTCACAGTACGCACTTCCTATTTTAGTTGTGATGATAGAGATCTTAATATTATTGATACACAGTTGAGAAATATGGTGCAGTAATTCAAATGCAGATTTAAACCTTATTAATATTAAACCCAATCCCGCATGCAGCTGTGGTCATCCTGTTGAGGATAGTATTCACTATTTTTTAAGTGCCCTTTTATCAACGAAGCAAGAGAAATATTGTTTTCAAAATTAGAAAGATCTGCTATATCCATTTTGCTTTTATTTGCTGGTGACGGTGACCTTTCATTTCAGCAAAACAAAGAAATGTCCGAGTCTGTACAATCATATATCAGAAATACACTAAGATTTAGAACATTCAATTAAAATTCGGAATTCCTACTTCCCAACTCTCCACTCTAGTCCAGTTTTATATATTACTCTATATCATATTAAACTTTTTGTTTTGAGACAAGGCCATATTTTGTCAAAGACAAGCACAATAACCCCAGAGCGAATTGCGAGAAGTGGTTTCGTATTTCGTTATAGAAAAAAAAAATGCTAATAGTTTATGTAAAATAACGACTCTCGTACGGTGTCGCGTTTATATCTTTTTAACACATTGGTGCAATTGGATGCAAAAAATAATGACCATAAAATGTCAGGTTTGCGAGATCAGACAGTAACCTAACAACTAAACAAATCTAGGGATCAATGTTTAACATTCGTTAGCAATGAGCAATTTTCATAAATAAAACATGATTTAGTCGAATACTTTGCGAGTAAAAAAAAAAGAGACTACCATAGATTTGCTATTAACCACAAATGCTTAAGGGGTACAAATCAGTATTCAGGAGTTACCTCTTTTGCATTACACCACATTACAACAGAAATTAGAAAATAGGGCCTAGAAGTATTTCTAAGACATTGTTGTTTTCCTTTTCTATGTAGCTTTCTTTCTGGCAAACACGGTGTTAGATTTTATAAATGCTGACAGGCACCGACCATTGAAAAAAAATCTATCTGTTTAAAATAAGAAATGAAAATAATTGTTTGTTTGTTGTTTTTTTTTTTTTTATGGCAAATAGAAAAATGACCGTTTGATTTAAAATTGTTTAAAATTATTTAGAAATAGATTTATGAAAATAATGTATTTTAATGTGAAAAGGCTAGACTTTAATTTGTGGCGTAGGGATGTGATTGAGTGGTTTTGTTTACAATTATTTCCCATTATTTCCGTAGTGAAAATCTGCAATAATTATTGTTTCATCATGTTATTTGATTTTCACATTATAACAAAACTAAGAATATGACGAATGAATTTATAGTTAGCTGTTTAATGTCCAGTGGTAACTATTAGATGTATCATTAGGAGGACATTTTAAATGTTATAAATATAAAATAGATAAAACTGCTATTCAGTCGATTTTAAAATACATGCTATAAAGAGAATACATAAAAATATTTATTAAACCTTTTGAACAAAAGGTCAACCTTAAGACTCCGAATATACTTTTGTAAGAACATTAGATTAATTCCGAATTCCATCTAAAATAAATTGTTCGGGCGTATGACAATTGTCCCGATTTTGAAAATTTTCATTCTTTCATTTGCGCCGATTTCATTTTTTCATTTGCGCCGATTTTATATTTGCTCCTAATTAGATTTACAGGTAAGTTAATCCGTAAGTTAATACTTGTACATGTACTGTACTATACCATTGGTAAAACCTGGTTATAAATGTTGTTCATTTATGTTTAAGTTAATTTTGATTCATATTGTTCTGGAACTTCGTTGTAACATGATGGACATATTGCACACTGAAACGAGCCGAGGTCACATTCTGCAGAGTATTCAGTCAACATTTTTGAAAATAGACTAAGGTATTAACATTTTTTCCAAATGAACAATTCGGCGTTTTGCATTTGCGCCGATTTTTTTTCATTTGCGCCGATTTTTTACAGGTAAATTACAGGTGAATAGATATAAGAAGATGTGGTATGAGTACCAATGAGAGAACTCTCCATCCAAGTCATGTTATTTTCATTTATCATTATAGACCTCTTCCATTAGCCACTTGTACAAATGTAATGAATTGTCAATCATAACATGTACATAGCTGTTGTCCTCTGCTCACCACGGGAGACGGAAGAAGGCCTACACCTCCAGACTTTTCCTTGACAATACCCGTAGTTATTTAGCCTCTGTCTTTCGGACATCTACCACATGGTTATGCTCGATCTGTGTTTTGACAATAGAATCCGTGGTGACTCTGGCTTTACACGATTTTATGGTACATTTGTAAGATATGTTGTTATGTTTCAGGACACTAACCTTCCGATATGTATGGCCCTCGATGATTAAAGAATTAGTTTACCCGCACATTCACCAAGTACGTATTTCTACGGCTAAAAAAATCATAATTGTATCTTTTAATTTGTTTAAATTTATTTCAGTGTTTATTTTTCAAACTTTTATGTAAATAATGTTGGATCAACATCGAGTCAGATTAAATTATAATTTATTAAATTATATTATTAATTAAAACTGAAACATGCATCCAATCTAAATTTTACGCATATTATCACCTACATAAAAGATTTAACAGAACACAATTCATGTTTTATATTAAAAAAACATAAACGCTCAACGAAACTATGCACGCTAAGAAACGATGTACGCTAAACGATACGATATACGCTAAACGAAACGATGTACGCTAAACGATACGGTATACGCTAAATGAAACGATGTACGCAAAACCATACGATGTACGATAAAGGGCGCTTATGTTATCGTTTATGGTATGGTTTATGGTACATGGTTTCGTTCGTACATCATTCGTTCAGCGTCCGTACAACGTTCGGTCAGCGTTTCGTTTGCATTCGTACACCGTTCGGGAAGCGTACGTACATCGTTCGGGCATCGTCCGTACATGGTTCGGGCATCGTTCGTATTGTTAACTTTACGTTACACGGACTGTAAGGGTAATGGAGGACCCGAATACCAAAAACGGCCGAACCTAAGAAAAATACTTCAACAAGCACGTTACGATCGATTTTTGAGCCCTTGAATCCCCTAATTACGGGTATATCCTATATATCCTAAGAAAGCTAATAGAATGGGAAACAAAACCTATATAGTGAATATAGGGCACAGATCCGGTTTAAGGGGTAATGGAGCACCCGATTACCAAAAACGGCCGAACCTAAGAAAAAATACTTCAACAAGCACGTTAAGATCGATTTTGATTCCTTGAATCCCCTAATTACGGGTATATCCTATATATCGTAAGAAAGCTAATAGAATGGGGAATAAAACCTATATAGTGAATATAGGGCACAGATCCGGTTTAAGGGGTAATGGAGCACCCGAATACCAAAAACGGCCGAACCTAAGAAAAAATACTTCAACAAGCACGTTACGATCGATTTTTGAACCCTTGAATCCCCTAATTACGGGTATATCCTATATATCCTAAGAAAGCTAATAGAATGGGGAACAAAACCTTTATAGTGAATATAGGGCACAGATCCGGTTTAAGGGGTAATGGAGCACCCGAATACCAAAAACGGCCGAACCTAAGAAAAAATACTTCAACAAGCACGTTACGATCGATTTTTGAACCCTTGAATCCCCTAATTACGGGTATATCCTATATATCCTAAGAAAGCTAATAGAATGGGGAACAAAACCTATATAGTGAATATAGGGCACAGATCCGGTTAAAGGGGTAATGAAGCGGCCGAATACTGAAAACGGCCGAACTAGTATTCGGCCGCTTCATTACACCTTTAACCGGATCTGTGCCCTATATTCACTATATAGCTTTTGTTCCTCATTTTATTAGCTTTCTTATGATATAAAGGATATACCTGTTTTTAGGGGATTCGGGGGTTCAAAACTCGATCGTAACGTTTTTTGGTATTCGGGTGCTCCATTACCCCTTAAACCGGATCTGTGCCCTATATTCACTATATAGGTTTTGTTCCCAGCTGTCTTAGGATATATAGGATATACCCGTAATTAGGGGATTCAAGGGTTCAAAATCGATCGTAACGTGCTTGTTGAAGTATTTTTTCTTAGGTTCGGCTTTTTTTGGTATTCGGGTGCTCCATTGCCCCTTAAACCGGATCTGTGCCCTATATTCACTATATAGGTTTTGTTCCCCATTCTATTAGCTTTCTTAGGATATATAGGATATACCCGTAATTAGGGGATTCAAGGGTTCAAAAATCGATCGTAACGTGCTTGTTGAAGTATTTTTTCTTAGGTTCTTAGGCCTCAACGTTTTAAGCTGATAGAATTTTAATCGAATTCTAAAAATTATTACACAAAAAAGACCAACTTATCGATTCTTAAAATAAACTTATTCTAAAAGGTAAAAAAATCAACATTGTCAATTGATCTTTGAATATTTATTTTGTGTAATGATATTGATTTTGTTATCAGTAAATTAAAAGCAAACTGAATATTATTGTTATATACATATACATAATTTGACTGTCCCTCTGGTATCTTTCACTCCTCTTGTATGGATCTCCAATCTGTCGATTCCTGTATCCTGGCATTGCACAATGTCATGTTTTTCTCTGACTGTTTATGACGTCTTAACACTAAATCCATGTTTCATGTGTACTGATTGATAATCAGTTTAGTCTTAGATGCATGATTTTCTTATTAGTTGTTATTGGCTTTAAACTAACTGTCAGTAACTGCAAGTACTCTCAGAAGTGTCTTTTTGTTATCGGGATGTACAAATACACGGCCGCGTTCACTCTATGTTTTTGTTATATGTATTTCTATTTGTATCCATCTGATGAATTAAGCCTTTTTCAACTGATTTTTATAGTTCGTTCTTATGTTTTACTGTTACACCACTGTCCCAGGTTGGGGATCCCGCTAACATGTTTAACCCCGCCACATTCCGTATGTATGTGCCTGTCCCAAGTCAGGAGCCTGTAATTCAGTGGTTGTCGTTTTTTTCTGTGTTACATATTTGTTTTTCGTTAATTTTTTGTACATTAATTAGGCCGTTAGTATTCTAGTTTGAATTAATTTTACATTTGTGATTTCGGGGCCTTTTAGTGCTGCAGTATGCGGTATGGGCTTTGCTCATTGTTGAAGGCCGTACGGTGACCTATATCTGTTAATTTCTGTGTCATTTGATATCTTTTGTTGAGAGTTGTCTCATTGGCAATCATACCACATCTTCTTTTTTATATATACAAGTAGATATCAAAGTTATTCAATTTGAATAAACTTGAATAGTGAATAGTGCAAAAAAACACAGTTCACTATTCATGAATTTTGAATAGTGAAAAGTGAATAGTGAACGTACTTCAACCCGGTCTAAATGAAACGGTCATTAGGGCGTGACGTCATTTACCGAATTACGTCATTGTTTGGCATGTGACGTCACAGACGTCGAGCTTTCATATTTTCTGGCACACGAAATGCAACTACAAAAAAACTCAATGCAATACCATACAAAACACAAAAAAATACAATAAACAAAATATTTCTATGAACAACAGGACGCAAATTGCTTCGGATGAATTATGAAGCAGTTTTTTTAAAGCTTTTAAAACAAGACAAAAGTAAATCTGATGGTAACCCAGGTGCTAGGGATCAGAAAGCAGTTCATACATACTCTCCTGTTTAAATATATGATAAAGCATATAAAACATGGCAAAATCCGTGTCACATGCCGTATCACCCTCGACCAATATCATCAATCGGGCCTAAAGGCCCTCGGACTGATATTGGTATCTCGGGATGATACAGCATATGATACGGATTTTGCCATGTATTATTCTCTTTATAACATATGTAAATAATGTATTTGGAAAATGGCGTTCAATGTTCTTTCTGTGTATTTTTAAATTGTATTTTGCAAGAATTTTAACATGTTATTGAAAATATCAATATTCTTTGAACATCTTCATAGCTTGTTGCGTTAGCTTTCTTGTATTTTTAGCGTCTGCGTTTTACATAAAAATTCTTGTGATAAACTTGCAAATTTTCTTTTCATCTGCTGCGGCGCTTCCTCCATGGTTCTTATGTGTGACGTCATGACGTCATTCACCTAAATTTAGCAAGATTTTTCATATTGACCGTCAATATACATATAAACAGAAACTTTGCGTTAATATACTTGAAAATAGAAACAAGGCTTCGGATACATAAAATAACCTTTCAAACACGTGATCGTAATATCCAATGAAAACAGGAGAATGCTACACCGTATGTAATATATATCTATATATATTTTTGTCCCCGCGCGACGCATTGCGGGATCGAAGACATAGAAATACCGTCCATCTGTACTTCAGGTCTTGTTAGTTCTCTGACGTGTACAATTCTTGCCAAATTAAAAAAAAAACTTATATCATAGGGACAAGTTCGAAAATCAGTGCTTATCAACTACTTTTTAAAGAGTTATGCCCCTTGAATATATTAATTATGTTGGAAAATTGCACTGTATTTGCTGCCAATCCGTCAGTTCTCTAAGATATTTGTAAAACGTTTTAAAGAACAAAAAATTGTTTTTGCCCTTGGATAGATAGAACTAGAAAAAAAACCCGCGCGAGGGCGGCTTGAAGACTACTTGAAATGTTAATGGTGATACACAGCTTGGGTTCGTGTTTCTCAAACTGTTGTTATGCACTGATGCATTATATTGATAGTTTTTATTAGTTTGTCAGTTCTTCTTCCAGAGGAGTTTGAATGTCCAATTAGTAGCTTCTGTCTCGATGTTACACAGGTGCTCCTAGAACGGAGGAAATAACTCAGAGAAGAAGACAACCTAGAACACTGATGATTAAAACATTTCTCAGTAGTGCTAGTTTGTAGTATTTTTTTTTTTTTTCGAAAGGTGCGAGTCAAGTTCTGTCTATGTGTGATACAGGTGCTCCAAGAACGGAGGAAATATCTCAGAGAAGAGAAGACAATCTAGAACTCTCTGATAATTTAAAACATTTCTTCAGTGATGCGAGTTTGTAGTACTGTATTTATTTTCGAGTGGTGCGAGTTCTGTCTCTGTGTGACATGGGTGCTCGAGAAAGGAGAAATTTACAAGAGAAGAAGAAAACAATCTAATGATTAAACACATGTCTTCGAGTTTGTTATATTTCTTTTATTTTGAGTAATTTACAAAGAGAAGAAGAAAACAATCTAATGATTAAACACATTTCTTCGAGTTTGTTATATTTCTTTTATTTTGAGTGGTGCGCGCGAGTTTGATAAAGTGATGCAAGTTGTGATAACACGTGATAGTGTTTGAGTGGTGCGAGTTGGCCGTTGGCCGAGTTGTCGGGCAGTACGTCGACTGAGCATGCGCGAAAGCGTATAAGACACGGATCGATAACGGTCTCCGAATTTGGATATTTTCTCAAAAATTGGCGTTTTCTGTGGAAAAAAAGATTGTTTCAAAGACAAATTTAGGAAGTACAAAACACTACATTTATACGTCATATCACAAATATTTCCGACTTTGTATGGTTTCAGAGGAGTTGCGGCTCAATGAAATCGGACTCTTCCTTTAGTAGTATAGATATGTGCAACGCGGAGGACATTGGAACTCTGTTCTTTTATTAAAAGTTGTACTATCATCGTTAATAATGGCGGCATACCATTATTTATTTTACATAAATAAATGGAATAAAATGTTCAATTAGGAAATTTACTTCTTTTGAAGTGTTCATGTTTTTCATACAAGGGATAACAATGATTAAAACTGGATGTTTGCGGTACCTGAAATTTCGGTATGAGATTTAAAAAATCATTGACACAAATTGATATTGACTTCGTTTTTCTGTGCTGAAATAAAATGTCAGAAAATCGGATCCAAATCAAAATTCGATCATGGATGATTAATAATAATAAAATTATAATTGACATGCATTATATTAGTAACACCAAAAGGGTCAGTCGTCTTGAGATTGCTCACAATACGATATTTTGTTGAAGATCTCACAGAAGCTTCAAAACGAGGAACAGCAGATTCTGAAACAGTAATATGTGTTTAATTTCTTATGATTTTATTAGACTTTTATCCCGTTAGATTCAAATGCACTAATCCTAAGGGCCTAGAAGTTAACATGTGTATGAAACATATATTGGACCATCGATTATACAAAAATATCGTTCTAAATACGGGTTTTAATCATGTTCTATTGTTAAGGAAATATTAAGCTTCTCAATGATCAAAATAAGCGTCTGTCAAACTGCTATATATCCGATGAAATTTTTCCGATAAAGTGTGTGGTTCAAGTTTTTTGAAATTTTTACATTTTGTCAAAGGGTCAAAGTAAATATTTTGTCAAAATTTTAAGAAAATTAAACAAGCCATATTAATTTTAGTACCACCTTAATTGTAAATTTTTGATCATTATTTTTTTCTGACGTCATCATGATTTGATGAACCGTTATTGAATACATGTTTTTTTGTCTCACCTATGGCCAAGGATGTTTTAATTGTCGTTATCACAACTTCTTATACAAGTTATGGTATAATTACAGAATAATACTTATAACCGGGGTTTGATTGCCTTGAGCAACACACGATGGGTTTCATTAGTGGAGCAGATATTGTTTACCGTACCGATGCACCTGTTTAATTGGCATTTTTGGTGTGGTTCGTGTTGCCCACTCTTTCTTATTCTTGTAATTTTGGGTGGATAATTGTTAATCTGTCCCGCTCGTTTTTCTTTTGGTCATGTTTTTGTCTTTTTTTTTCTCTTGGTCATGGTTTTGTCTTTTTTTCTTCGACTTGTGGTTTTTGTTAACTACGTGGTATAGCTTAGTATGTCGATGAATAAGCTTTTGACGTAGGACTGTTGTTTTCTTTTGGGAAATTGTGAAATTTCTTTTTTTCTATAACTATTGTACAAATCTATAATTATCTAATGTTGTTGTTGCATGTCTTTATAATTATATATTATAACTTATTTTGTTTTAGAGAGGACTATGTAAGTTGTGATAACTTGTGTCTTATCCTTCTTGTTATATGTAATAACAAATAAAATATGTTTAAATAAAAAATAGTTTCATCTTTTTATTTGTATAAACGACTTTTGTTTCCCTATAACTTCACTTCAGTAAAAAAAAGCTAATGCATTTCCTTGTTTAAAAAAAAAAAAAAAAAAAAAAAACAATGAATGTCTTCATTATAATTATATAAAAAACAGTTTTTCTAATCGAAAGCACTATTTTTTTCTTGACAGATATATCGACGATACGTTACCGCAACTTCTATGCTGTATGAAGCAATACATTTGAATGCAACATCATGCGCAATCAAAAGGGCAACAATGGCTTTTTTGTTTATTTGTTCTACCCCTGAATATGCACGGAATGTTTGCCGCTAGACTTTAACCAAACTTAAAATCGTCTACAAATGCTGAGAACTCTTCTGGGGCGTGGTTTTGCCATTGATTCATCCCTCCCAAGCAGCATAGCGGTCCTTGGTCCGTACTATTGCCGTGTCCAATGCCTCACTAGAACAAGGGTCAAGCTACGCCACTGATTTTTCTCGATTGACCCCAGACCAAAGGTAATTCGTTCATATATTGAAAGTTGAAGATCGTCTATTTTATAACAACTGTGATTCACAAACAACAGATGTTTAACTGTAACCACAGGCGATCGACCACTGGACCCAGTTCCCCTTCTCTAGCGTGGTATAACCTTATTTAACGGCTATTTTGGTTGTAGGGTCTGTTTCTGTGAATTGTGTAAAACGCCTACACTGCTAGTATAAAAAAAAACACAAGGTAAGAAACAAAAGTCACTATTTTGAGACACCGTTGGTATTTTTTCCACTTTCCAAGATTCATTCGAACGAATAGATGCATGAATCTTCAAATTGTTTTATTTAAATGGACCAAGAATTTCCTCTCTATTGACCTCAGTTTAAGGATAATGATTGTATCTACTACATTCACCAATGTACATTTTTATAAAGCTTTGTACAGTCTGCACCATTAGTCACAGACTAGTAAAATGTTATTCGGACTAGAAAGTATTTGCAAATATGTGTTAAAACACATACGAAAATTGTTGGAATATTAGTTTTCTGACTAGTTGTTGGGAACAGATTTTGGTGCAGACTGTTTGTATATAAACAAGCCAGGCAGATTACTACTTAGTTTAAACATATTTTATTTACGCAAAGTAAAATGGATTGGACACAAGTAAACCATAATTATGAAGTCCGCTCCGAATAACAATAAATTACAATACAATATTAATATAAGCATGCAATAATTCAGAATATGCAATACTTTACGAGTCTTTTATTGAAAAAAGATGAAACAATAATAAAGGGAAAATAGGTAATGTTGATGATGATGATGTGAATGTACCTCAAATACACTATTCAGTATCATATAACAAGAAATCTCTCAGACCGTTTAATAGACTCGAATGTATGTTTAAATATATGGACGTTTTGTTCATACGAGAGGTTCGGATTACCAGATGTACGAACTTAACATTCAATATAAGGTCATCAGGGAGCCATCTTAGATTGTTCATCAGAATTTCTCACTGGTCTGTATATAACAGGAAATGGTTTACAGTCTCACTGTTGTATCCACAAAAACAAGATGGGTCAGCAAATTATATTGACTCTGAACAAGTCATAGTTCAAGAAAGATGAATAGCATCTGAATTGTGTTAGAATTATATTTCAAATTAGTTTCATCGGTCCATATAAATAGTGTTAAGGTACATCTTTATTTAGTTAGAATTATATTTAGTTTCCTCGGTCCATATAAATAGTGTTAAGGTACATCTGAATTGTGTTAGAATTATATTTAGTTTCCTCGGTCCATATAAATAGTGCTAAGGTACATCTTTATTTAGTTAGAATTATATTTTGTTTCCTCGGTCCATATAAATAGTGTTAAGGTACATCTTTATTTATAGTATTTAGCCTTTTTTAATTGGATTTTAAATTTTGAGATAGAGTCTGATTTTCGAAGGGACAAATCGGTATGATTCCATAGTCTAATAGTTGATGGTATAAAAGATTCTTTAGTAAGGGATAATCTACAAAAAGGAATAATGATATCATTGCCATTTCTCAATGGATATACAGTTGTGTTCTGTACACATGGTGGAACACGATTGCATAGATAATCCGGAGCTTGTTTATATTGAATGTTGTAAAACATTTGTAATTTTCGTCTTTTCTTCCTGTCACCTAAAGTTTCCCACCCAACTTCCTCATACAGACTTTGAGTTTTTGTAAATATAGGCAAACCAGTAACTATTCTAGCAGCTTCTGGCTGCAGACTTTCAAGTTTATTAGCATATCCTATCCCACAATTATCCCAAACCTCAGTTGCATATTAAAAAATTGGTCTTATAAATACTAAATAGAGTTTTTCTTATTTTTTCCTACAAAGTTGGTACTTGCGTTTTATCAGTATATTTAAATGTTTCGTAACACTAATAATCAGATTGTCTATATAGCTATTCCACCGAGCATCAGAGCAAAACGTTACCCCAAGGTGTTTGTGACATTTTGTAATAGGGATTTCTTTATCATTTAAGCAGAATTTTAGATCTGGTGCGTCATTATTTGAAAAAAATCATTATTTCTGTTTTGTCTGGATCAAAAGACGTAAGCCACCTTCTTGACCATTCGTTCAGCTCCTCGAGGTCACGACCAATAACAGTTGTTATGTCCTTCGTCATGCCCCGAATAATTAAACGAAGTATCTTTCTCATAGAGTCTGGTCAGAGATGTGAGTTTCTCTGCAATGTTATTTATATATTATAAATAATAAGGGACTAAGTACTGAGCCTTGAGGTACTCCAGCTGAAAGACTGCAAAATGAGGATGATGATTTATTAATCACATTTTTTGGTTTCCTATCACAAAGATAACTCTCAAACCAGTTAAGTAAATTACCATGTATTCCGTAAGCTTTCATTTTATGTAAGAGCCCTCTATGCCAAACCTTGTCAAAAGCTCTTGAAAAATCGCAAAAGACAAAACAATTTATTTCCTTCTTTTCTAGTGAGTTAAGTATATAATTATACATGGGGCCTCGGTGGCCGAGTGGTCTAAGTAGTTACTACTGTAATCACTAGCCAGTCAACACTGAGGTTGTGAGTTCGAACCCCGCTCGTGCGGGTGCACTCGACTCCAATCTTAATTGACTAGGATTGTCAGTTTTCCTATCGAAGGTCGGTGGTTTTCTCCGGGCACTCCGGCTTCCTTCACCAATAAAAACTGGCCGCCACGAAATAGCCCAAAAGCGGTGCTTAAAAGTGGCGTTAAAACACCAAAAATCAAATCAAATCAAATAATTATACATTTCTAGTAGCTGATGTACAGTTGAGTATTTTGCAAAATCCAGACTGATATTCATAAATTAACCTATTCGTATTTAAATGATTATATACATGTTTAAAAAATTCGTTCCATGATTTTACCTACACAGTGTATTAAAGAGATTTGCCTATAGTTTGAAGGTATTGTCTGGTAATGACGAATCACTTTTTAAAAAGAGCAATAACATTTGCAATCTTCCAGATAGAAGGATACTTACATTGTTGAAGAGATTTATTTAATATTATTTGTAAAGGAACCGCCACATTTTTAGGGCAAATTTTCAGCATTCTGTGACTAATCAAATCTATTCTTTATTCGGATCAATAGTTTTGATAATATCAATTTATTTTATTTTGATTTATGTATATATCTTGAATATTAGTATTAGTTTTACTTTAAACTCTGGAACAGGAACATTTTCTTCCTCGAGTTTGGATATCAAACCAAAATATTTGTTTAACAGGTCGCACTTCTCACTATCCTCATAAACTATGTCACTGAAATCCTCATCGTTTACAATGTTTTGTAGAGGAGGAATATCATTTGAACACTTATTCAACTTTGTTAACATTTTCATTAATTTCCAATTATTTTTTTTTTGAATTTGGATTATTACTCAATATAATGGTATCTAAATTAGTTTCAAATCTTTCCTTAGCGATTTTTTTTAACTGTATCAACTTTTTCATAAATCCACACTTCTCTTTATACGACCGTGTAACAGTTGTCGGACACTCGAGAAAAATGATTGGTGCATCGTGGTCGCTTTTATTAGCAGGCGTTGGTATAACATCTGAGATATAGTACGACAAAGTGTCACTTAAAATGATTGGATCGAGTAGTGTGCTTCTGTGATTCGTCACTCGAGTTGGTTTATCAATAAAATTTCGTAAATTAAATATATCTAGAATTTCAATTGGTTTGTTGTTCTGCGTCTAGAATAAATCACTGTTCAGGTCACCCGTAATTACAATATTTTCATTAAATTGATAATTTAAGCAAATCCTATTGCATGATTTAAACGTGTCCAATAATGATCGTCTGTCAATTCGGGAGGTGGATAGGTATTACAGAGCAAGAATGTTTGACCTTTAGTACGGATTTCAACCCAGAGTGTTTCATCTGGTTGATTTTCAAGATCGTTTCTACGAACAATACCAATATCAGTGTATGTAATGTGCGAATCCTAAAATGTCATTTTACTGTATCCGTGATGAATTTCTGATGTAGAATGATAAATAAACAGACGACAAATTCAAGATTTTTGAATAATATAAGAAATAATATGTAATGTGTACTGATTTTATAAATTCATGATATAGATATGAGATGCGGATGGATTTTCATCGCGCCTACAGCCATCCAGATGCAAAATTGATACACAAATAGATAAATATTAAGAATAGTTCACGAACAGAGCGTGCAAGAGATTTAAAAGTAGCAGTTAAGTTTCATTTGCAGAAAAATGTACCTTTCAACATAATTATTAATGTTGTTTAACTTAAAACAGGTTTTGTTATTCAGCTTGTTGATATTGAATCAAATTTCACTATGCGGTTTTCGTTATGCGATTCATGTTTACTGTCGAATAATGATACTAGACTTTCATTTTCAATGTAGGGCGATTCATTTCTATTGTATATGCGATGCATTTTCACAGAAGGAAATTAATTAATTTTCATTATATAAAGTCTTGATTCAGCCGACTCTCTAACAAAATTTATGAAGTCAGAAGGATTGATTATATATGCATACTTAGTGAGTGAAAGTCTGAGGTAATATATCAATGAATTCCTTAAACATGGTATTTATTGCTAATATAGTCAATTCTATTTTCTCAAATAATTTGTCCTGATCTATATGTAGGATAAAATTTATTCTTTCCTATGACACGTCATCATTAAATACATATATCTTGGACAGTTAAGCCAATCCACGTCACCGGAAAAGCAGTTTCTGTTTCGGTCTAAATCTACACCGCATACTAATAAATTAAACATCATTAGAGCTGATTTCCTAATGTTTGTAGTTAAAAGGTGTGGTTTGGCCTTGATTGTGTAAATGTTGCCTAAGCATTATAATTAAGATTGGGCAAACGTTCATACAAACAAAGCAAGCAAGCCTATCAAACCTTCAAACTACAAGCGTTAGGAAAATAGCTCTAATGGATGCATTGAGATAACAAAGATCATTCACAAAACGATCTTCATTTCACGATTGAATGAGTGGAAACGTTTTCATCTTGCACAAACAATTGACGCTTGGATGACTGGATAATTGATATTTATCATGCCATTGTGTATAAATCTCATACAGTAAAGAAAGTTCGAGCAACAGTCGAGTCACCTTAAATATGCTTGAATTTCTAATAAGTCGGTGTTACAAATAAGCCAATACGCAATTGTGAGAATACAAAGAAATATTGAAAACACTTTATTGTTACATGTTTAAATGGTTCTATTCCACGGGGTATAACCGCCGTACAGTTGATTCGGACGTTAATCGCTACATCGCGAAGCAATGTTGGTAGGTATACCGTTCTTATATTTACACCAAAGACTAATTGACTAACTGTTCAGTTAAGTATTCAATGTTTATGAAAACAAAGTTTACTGCTCCTGGCAGTATTGTATATCATTTATATTACATGAACACCATGTGATTTTTTAAATAGACAAGTCTGTGAATTACTTTTAAACATCGCGAAACAAACACTATGTGTAACTCAAACTTAATTAAACTACAAAAGAGCATAATTGGATGGCTCTTTCACTAAATGAGACCGTGTATTTTGTGCTTTGTTGTTGTTAAAATAACAAAATACGAATGAGAACCGTTGTTTTAATTTTATTTGAAGACATTTACTTGAAAACTGACCTCAGAATTTTTACACTGTACGATTCATTCTCTTTGTAGTTTGTTTTCTTTCTTTAGCATCGTTCGTTGTACATTCTTGTACTGTTCGTTGTGCAAAAGCCTTTCAATACGGTAGAAATATGTATGACACGGTGTGACAAATGTTCAAAGCTTTTTAAGTGAGTTATCAAACTTTTCAAAGATAATTCGTCGTAGAAAAACGTTATATTCATGGATGTTCTGCTCCAGTAAATTTTCGGATCCATGACAAGCTAATAGCAAACTCACCAACAATATTTGAATATTCATGATATGAACGTGGTTATACCCGTGTATATTCAAGTAAGCATCTACGACTAGCTTGCATTTCAAATTGTAAATATCATCAATATTAAAGTCATTTAAAAACTATTGTCAGTTGTTGTATGGCGAATAATCATATAAAACGACAATGAAAATTCATCGCACTTTCAAAATTCCACATCAGAAATGATTGCACTTACAGTGATAATTCATCGCATCTATAGTTAAAATGAATCGCATTCAGTAATCAATATTATGGATTTTGCTGCTTAAATAACACCTTTTGGACTTCAATCCTGTTATTATACATTAAAAGTTAAATTCTAATGAAATTCTGTTAAAACATACATTCAAATCTATTATTTTGTATTTTCAAAAGTAAACAAACGCAGTTTTTCCCATCATCCTTTATTCTACAATAGACATACTCGCATACAACAGTGAAAATGAACTAACTAGATTCGCACTTTATATACACTGAATATCGTCTTTAATTGTTACGATATTTTCTGATGATTTTATTTGAAAATGAATTAAGTTCTAGATCTTTGTCGCATGTATTTGAATCTAAGCGTGTCTCTGTGATAGCTAAAATATCAAATTCATCTCTGAAATTGTCTTGGACAGGGCGTAGCTACCCGGAGGCACGACAGCACGTGCATCCACGTCGTTTTAACCAAAAACAAAAAAAAACAAAAACAAAAACAAAAAGAGAGAGAGAGAGAGAGAGAGAGAGAGAGAGAGAGAGAGAGAGAGAGAGAGAGAGAGAGAGAGAGAGAGAGTGAGGACAAAGTTAACATATAGGAATTGGTCTTTCTATTATGCATTTAAAAACTACACAAAGAATAAAAGCAAGAGGAATACACATCCAGCGGAATTTTTAATTCTGTAAGACGTATGTGTACGATAAATACATACAGCTGGTGTAAACTGAGCGGAATTTGTTATATTACGGGCATTGTTTAGAAAATACCAGCTACATAGTTGTCGGTACCACAACCATAACGTATACTCGCTTTGAGTGCAAAAAAAAAACCATAATCCCTTTAGGGTTAACAAAAATACTTGAAAATTATTATTTTCCGCTTCGCCCCAAAGCACATGCACATCTTACTAGAATGAAGACTCTTCAACTCGTATCTATCCGGGAATAATGACTGTTACCTTGTGAACTAGTTCAATCACTAAGTATGTAGGTCTTGATAACACGAATAGTTCATTTTACATCACGTCAACGTATCTCGTCCTGTGTGCATGTAATATTTGCTACCGGACACTAATAACCATTCAATCAATCAAAAGTTTCCGTATACTAGTAGATGAGAAGTTGGAACTGCTGTTATTATAAAAGAAGTACACATTTTCCAGTACCTCTATTACGTTTTATTTATTTTACAAAAAAATCTTTTATATAGATTCGATAATTCGAAGTCGATTCTATATGGGCCGGCTAAACGAATGGTTGATTGTAAAACATTTAAATAAATTGGTAATTCTAACATGTTTTACTGGACTATTGGGTCATTCAATTTTAAAAGAACTTTCTGTCCGAGTCTGACACTAAACTGCTGATTCTTGTTCGAAAGATACACCAAACTTTTATTACACGTATCTTTACTGTTATCATCTAGATATTGCCATACAACTGGTAGAATGCATATGCATTTGTTAATTACCTGGCTAATTAAAAACGCAGATCATGAAAAGATCGTGATCAAAGTACCATTTCCTCTGAAAAGTTCATTAATTTCAACTGAATATTCCTAACTACGTAAAATTCGAAATTCCCAGTTTACCCACAAAATTTTAAACATATAAATACATATGTTAAGCAAAATATATGAGAATGTGTCCACCAAGTATTTGGTATCTAATGATTTTATGCTAACAGAAACTCCACATATATATTGTGTTTATGTTTATTGTTTTTTTTTTTTTTTTTTCATCTACTTTGCTCAATACAAATACTAGCGTATGGAACAAATCTCCGTGATTTTAAAAGCTTTCACGTACAAAAACGCAAACTACAATGTTAAGTCTTCATTCGACTCGAAGTTAAACAAATAGTTGACCAAAAACCACAACAAAATGTCCAAGTTTTATTTCAGTTGTGATTGTTTTGAAACACTATATATGTGGAGCTTCAGGGGCTTCGCCCCTTCCCCTACCAGGGCTTTGGAACTCTAGTTTATTCCTTATACTACGGATATTTAAAGTGCACATTGAAATGGATTTTCATTGACCGTTAAGGGTGTATTCGATTCCTTCATTTCATTAGGACCAGGTTTTGTTTCAATATTCATATAAATAGGATGAAGTGAAGTATAAAACAGAAAAAAAACTATGTCGATGTTTGGATTTACTGACTGTAAAAAAAAAGTGAGAAGATTAAACAAGTGGACCGTAAGTTGGTTATTAATATTTCGTAATATGAACTAGACCGACAGTCGAGAAATCTGAAAGTCTTTTTTTGTCATATGAAATGAACCTATGGCTGCCCTGTGGTTTTCTATGCTGTTACCCATTAGGGTTCAGTATAGCAAATAAGTTACAGCAAAGTGCAGCAAAACGATCCACGCATACCTGAAAATACACACACAACACCATCATCATCATCATAGAAACAACAAAAGTATCCACGCATACCTGAAAATACACACACAACACCATCATCATCATCATAGAAACAACAAAAGTATCCACGCATACCTGAAAATACACACACAACACCATCATCATCATCATAGAAACAACAAAGAGGGACGAAAGATACCAGAGGGACAGTCAAACTCATAGATCGAAAACAAAATGACAAACAGACAAACAGACAAATAATAGTACAGATGACACAACATAGAAAACGATCCACGCATACCTAAAATACACACAAAACACCATCATTATCATCATAGAAACAACAAAACGATCCACACATACCTGAAAATACACACACAACACCATCATCATCGTCATAGAAACAACAAAACGATCCACACATACCTGAAAATAGACACACAACACCATCATCATCATCATAGAAACAACAAAAGTATCCACACATACCTGAAAATACACACACAACACCATACACCCACAACACCATCATCATCATCATAGAAACAACAAAACGATCCACGCATACCTGAAAATACACACAAAACACCATCATCATCATCATAGAAACAACAAAACGACCCACACATACCTGAAAAATACACACACACACACCATCATCATCATCATAGAAACAAAATCCACACATACATGAAAATACACACAAAAAATATATATACAAAATTTCACAAAGTATGAACAAAAGCGTGAGAGAAAAATCAAATAGATGTGGAAAGTCATTTTGTAGGATATGGGATTTCTATTTAAATTACATAATTAGAAATGATGAAGATATTTTACAACTTTCGTACTTTGAGCTTGTGGTAAATTTTTGATATATAAATAAAGCGAAATATGGTGAAGATAGAAATACAAATAATACTAATACCGCAATTTGATTTTATTTCAAAAGAATTGCATGACATATACACGCAGAGTACATGTGAACCAAACAAACAAATCCTACATCGAAATTTTATTAGATCAACAACATTATAATTAACCTGAGACCTACTTTATTTGTTTTAAAAGTAAGAAAGAAGCAAAGATTTCTTTATCAATGTACGATTTGAGTTATTAAAAAATAGGATGGCGAATAATTAAAATAATAGTAAGTAAAAAAGGACATTATTGTGTAGCAACATAAATGTTAATTTAGACAGGAATGCTATTACCAAGCATACTATTAACTGGTCGAAAATTACTTTTTTCACTGGTGCAAAATTACATGACATACGATATTACATGTTTAAAAGAATAACATTAGTGTAGATATTCGAATTCAAAAGAACACGTTTGGGTATATTTTATTGAGACAGCAATCTATCAACTAAATCTACCCACAATAGAACACATTAATTTGGACTATAATAAATGTTGTCAATAACTTACAAAATACTTTTTGTTGTTAAATTTACATGCATGAGTATGCATATATACACGTCCGCTTAAGATAGGCGATTCACTTTTAAGTGTATGATTTTTTTTTCATCAGTAATTATAAACTTTATGCTTTCAAAAGGTTATTTTATTGGTGAATTAGCAAAAAGAAAATATTTTCATACGGGTTATATGGTTATAAATATAAAGAAAAATGCTTTCGAGGAGAGATACTGTTTAAAATATTTTTGAACGTTTTAACAGTTTCTGTCGTATAACCTACATGTAGTAGTATTACACGGGTGTCATTCGGTATGTCGAGAAAAATTATCGTGAAAGAATACCTAACGGTGGTCAAGTATTGCGATTGGATCGTAAAAGCTCTGGTATAGGATCGTGAATGAAATCTTATCGAGAAGACATTTGCAAGGTCAATTGCTAATCAAATTTAATGAATTAAACGGAAATTTTACAAAAAAAAAAATCATTGTCTGTCAAAATGGTTCAACCTTATGATCAGTATCTGATAAAAATCAAGGTTTAAAAGTACACCATTTTAGCAAAACTACAAAAGGCAGATTGCTCCTCGACATTTCAACGACATTAAATATGTAAACAAACAAGATTTCTTTTCATAATTCGAATGACTAAACAACTTTTCTTTGTAAAATGTCATTCCAGTTTAACGATTTAAATGGTTCTTAAAGTTAATTTGTGTTAGCTTAATTAAAAATTTGGCAAACAATGAAATATTTACAAAAAATGTTTTTGGATCGTGAAAGATCGCGTACCGCTTTTTGAAGATCGTGAAAAGGATCGTGAAAGATCTGATGCTACGAAAACGTTCAAATCATTATTTAATTATAGGATAATTTATATTTTTAATTGGTATAACCGGTGTTTTGCTTTTGCGCCAATTGGCATTTTATTTGCGCCAAAATAATCTTTCATTTGCGCCACAAACCATGATTCATTTGCGCCAAAATGAAACAATTCATTTGCGCCAATAATACAGGTAAAGGCAGGTAAATAATATAAACAAATAGTTTTATTCAAAAGAGACTGTTAATAATAACTTTGAAACACAGTTTGTGATTGCATAATAAAACATATTCCTCCGAAATCAGTCATCGTAGCCATAATGAAAGCACACTACACTCATACGTTCTTGATAAGAGACTTTCCTTATTAATGTTAAAACACAGTTCTGTTATAGATTAAGGAGAACTAAAAGCTAAAAGAAAGCATTATACACTGGAGTAAAGCCAAAAATTTGTTCTAACATAATACTTGTAAGCAACGGCTCGGATGTTATAATTTACAGTGGAGAACCTATATGTGTGGTCATAAAAAATACAGACGTATTTCCTCTATATACAAATGAGGAGCTGTGGTATGATTAACAAAGAGACACTATCAAGGTCAAATGAAGTGGATGAAAGCCATCATAGACAACCGTGAGGCCTTCAAAACACATTCCGTATAGTCGGCTATAAACGGCCCCAACATGAAAATATGAAACAATCCAATTCTAAGAAAACTAACGAAAACTAACTCAGAATTGACAATGTCCATCTTGACACCTCAAACATGTGAACATTATATAATTTTAAACCTAAGTGACTCTCAGTTTTCTATCAAAAATAAGTATGAACTTACTTAGTTACCCAGGGGAATACTTAAAAATCTTATTCACGATGTAGCAATGAATATGAATAAATAATTGGTGCAAATGTAGTTTTTATTTTTGGCGCAAATGAAATATAACCTTGTGGCGCAAATGAAAGATTGGATTTTGCAAAATTGGCGCAAATGCAAATGCGATATAACTAAAATAGTAGGTACCTTATAGCAGTAAAACTCTATGTGTCCGTTGTTTATAAGTTTTGATTTTTATACAAATTATTGAGAATAGAACTTAATCGGCTAAATTACAGTTTAAGCATGGGCATCATGCACGTTGATTGGTAATTTACCCACTAAGTTGGGGTACAATGACGTATAGGTATTGTGAACAAACTGATCAAACAATCAAGTAAAATAACGTTATCTTTGTACCTTTTAAGTTTATGTCAGCGAAGCCTCGAAATAAGCAATGAATTAGCCAATACTCTGTACGCACGAACGGCACTCCATATAACTGAAAGTAAAACCCTTACAAAAAAAAACAATGCGTACACATGCATATATTTTCAAGGCGGATGCATTAATCATTATAGATACATATATACTTTTACTTTACGACAATTTACGCTCCTGAAGATCCCTTTATCTTGTAATTCTACTTATCTAGACATGTTTTAGTTATTTTAATAATTTTAAGGAAAGGTGTTGAAATAAAAAAGTGAAAAAAATGAAAGCAGTAATGTTCGTTCTTATTGAAATAATTAAACGCTTCAACTAGCTGCAAGTATATCAATTGATAAAAAATATTATTTTCTGATTCTAAAGTCTGGTCCGGCGCGGGACGTTTGCGTGGTTTAAACATAAAATTTCGGTCTTCACAATATGATTGTACAGTTCCTCGGACTATTCATGCACAAAAATGGACAAAAGAGGAATATAGTTTCCAATTTTAAATCCACTAATTAAAAAGCTAATTGAAGAATTCGGTCAAACTTAAATGTTTCATTCATAAACGTTTCGTTTTCTATTGTTAACCTAGAAACGTATACTATATATTTATAATATGTCTGGTTTACCCGAATATTTTTTTTATTTTGTCGATCGTTTGTTCGGGAGAACTTTCAAAGAAAGTATGTACATCTTTACATGACTTTGGTTAAGTTTTTAAGATTACAGGTAAACTGTTATAGGTAAAAAGCGAAAATGTCTTGTCAATTTTGTACAGGTGCATAAAAGTCTAAACCGCAAATGTCCATAGTGTTTGAAGCGGAAATGACCTTTAGTGTTACAGGTAAAAAAGCGCAAACGTCCTGCGCCCGTCTGGTCACGCCTTGTCTTTCACGATCAAGATAATGCGTTGCCCGATCTTTCACGATCGATTTTGATGAAAAATCAACAAAATTCAATGTTTTCAAAAACAAAATAAACGGTTTCAAGGAAAAAAAACTTTTATTTTACTGTACTATCTGACACACCAAAGATTCAGTTTCAAATATATCATTATATATTGGAATGGGAATGCGACCATTATAAGTACAAAACGTGTTTTTTCTTTAATGAATCCCATAGACTTATGTTGTGACTTTTGTGTTTTCTTATAAAGTACTACATTTTTCTTTATCTTATTGCACAGTATTATTGAAAAGTTGAATCATATTTTTTTCCGGATTTGTTCCGCGTTTTAAAAATACAGCAGATTTTCACAGATTTTGAAGCCGTAGAATTACAATTAATTACACTCACGATCCGATACCTGGTCTTTTACGAGCCGATCGCAATGCTTGACCACCGTTGGGTATTCTTTCACGATCATTTTCTCGATATACCGAATAACAGCCGTATATTAGGCCGGATGTTTATACAATGAACGGGATGTACTACTAGATTGGTTTTGGTAAATTTTAACACAACTATTGGCTTAATATGTTACTTTCATCAAGAATGAAACCACAGATTCACAAACAATTATGAACAAAATTGTAGCAGTATAAACACATGATCTCGACATTGTCAGAGAAAAAGATGAACTCAATATGGATAACTACTATAAAAAGCCAGTCAGATTAATAATATGTACGTAAATCTCAAAACTTTTTTCGTGAAAAACTCGCATGCATCACATCAAGAGCCTTCATTTACTTGATCCGAACCTGTAATTAATTTTATCATCTCATCTCATAGAAAGGTCTTAATTGAATCAATGTCAACTCGTACCTTTGCAAACTTGTACACGTTGTACTCAAGAAACACGTATCCTATATTAACTCGTACTTCTAACTACCAACTTGTACACGTTGTACTCAAAACACGTATCCTATATTAACTCGTACTTCTAGCTACCAACTTGTACAGGATGTACTCAACAAACTTGTATCCTATATTTACCAACTCGTATTTCTAGCTACCAACTTGTCCACGTTGTGTACTCAACAAACACGTATCCTATATTAACTCGTACTTTTAGCTACCAACTTGTGCACGTTGTACTCAATAAACTTGTATCCTATATTTACCTACTCGTACTTCTAGCTATCAACTTGTACACGTTGTACTCAACAAACGTGTTTCCTATATTTACCTACTCGTACGTTGTACTCAATAGCTATCAACTTGTACACGTTGGACTCAACAAACGTGTTTCCTATATTTACCAACTCGTACTTCTAGCTATCAACTTGTACACGTTGTACTCAACAAACGTGTTTCCTATATTTACCTTCTCGTTCTTCTAGCTACCAACTTGTACACGTTGTACTCAATAAACTTGTATCCTATATTTACAGCAGGGTGTGGAAATATTTGTTTTGAGCACTTGTCCCTGGGCAAGTAAAACTGTAAATTTTACTTGTCCAGAAAAAGTTACTTGCCCTGAAAGTCCCAATAAATATTGAGGTATTTTACTGTTAGCTTGTATGATTCTTAGCACTGATTTGCATCACAATATCAATGAAAGTCACTTTGTTAGTGTACAAATAAAAGGAGGTAATGGGTTGACATCAACTGGACATAAACCCAACAGCAAACCAACCAAATGAAATGACATCTAGAAGACAATTTTGAAGCAGTATTCATTTAAAATTCTAGCCAGTAGGTACATATACTAAATTTTGAGGACACAGTGAGACTTAGAGTGAATAAATGAAAACTTAATAATAGATTAACCATTGAATACTATTTGTTTCTCTCAACTGACACGCTTGGTGTTTTGCTGATAGTTGATGGGCAATTAAGGTGTTCCTTCTATCTACCACTTTCCCATCAAATAATGTTCACTTTTGATTGGCATGGGTTGGATGTTGTCTACAAATTATACAAAAATTCAATTTATTTTCCTTATTTTCTTCCATAGAGAGCAAGGGGAATCTCCACGATGTCTGAAAATGAAATTCTCGCTTCTGATTTTTTCATACTCCTTGTCCCTCTCCGCCTGCGTTTTACGTTTTCTACTCGACTCGTCACTCTTTTGTCTTGATTGTCCGGTGTTTGAATTAAGAATTTATCCATCTTAATCGCGAATCTCGATACAAAGTATAAATGACACTTCCCTCAAATCATGGATAAAACCTAATCGACGATCCCGAGTCATTGGACAAAGACAACGCAATGATTAACTGACCCGGGTTCGCATACTTATTTTTTTTTTTTTTTGGTAATCGATCTGTTTCCGGTTTTATTTAATATTTTTATCGTCATGAACTTTCATGTTTTGACTTAAATATGTGTTTACTCGCTGATCGTTAGGTTATTTTACATTAAATTAAACATCTTTATAAGTTTTGAAAATAATTCTATTTTTTTTGTTTGAACTTTGTCAAGTAATGATAGTATATTTTTTTTACTTGTCCACGGGCAACCCAGACAAAAAAAGTTACTTGTCCGGGTGTTCAAATGTACGAGTCGGGCGAGTCGGGCATAGCATTTCCACACCCCTGTTACCTACTCGTACTTCTAGCTATCAACTTGTACACGTTGTACTCAACAAACGTGTTTCCTATATTTACCTACTCGTACTTCTAGCTATCAACTTGTACACGTTGTACTCAACAAACGTGTTTCCTATATTTACCTACTCGTACTTCTAGCTATCAACTTGTACACGTTGTACTCAACAAACGTGTTTCCTATATTTACCTACTCGTACTTCTAGCTACCAACTTGTACACGTTGCACTCAATAAACTTGTATCCTATATTAACTCGTACTTCTAGCTACAATTTGTACACGTTGTACTCAACAAACGTGTATCCTATATTTACGAACTCGCACTTCTAGCTACCAACTTGTACACGTTGTACTCAATAAACTTGTATCCTATATTAACCTACTCGTACTTCTAGCTACCAACTTGTACAGGTTGTACTCAACAAACGTGTATCCTATATTCACCTTCTCGTACTTCTAGCTACCAACTTGTACA
Organism: Mytilus coruscus; assembly: GCA_017311375.1. Lineage (NCBI taxonomy): Eukaryota > Metazoa > Mollusca > Bivalvia > Mytilida > Mytilidae > Mytilus > Mytilus coruscus. Next base: position 84,395,043 of record CM029605.1, read on the forward strand.
CGTTGTATACTCAACAAACTCGTATCCTATATTTACCTATTCGTACCTTTGCCAACTTATACACTTGTATACTCAACAAAATTGTATCCTATATTAACTCGTAATTCTAGCTACCAACTTGTACACGTTGTACTCAACAAACGTGTATCCTATATTAACTCGTACTTCTAGCTACAATTTGTACACGTTGTACTCAACAAATTTATATCCTATATTTACCAACTCGTACTTCTAGCTACCAACTTATACACGTTGTATACTATACAAACTTGTATCCTATATTAACTCGTAATTCTAGCTACCAACTTGTACACGTTGTATACTCAATAAACTTGTATCCTATATTTAACAACTCGTACTTCTAGCTACCAACTTATACACGTTGTATACTCAATAAATCTGTATCCTATATTTACCAACTCGTACTTCTAGCTACCAACGTGTACACGTTGTATACTCAACAAACTTGTATCCTATATTTACCAATTCGTACTTCTAGCTACCAACTTGTACACGTTGTATAATCAACAAACTTGTATCCTATATTTACCAACTCGTACTTCTACCAACTTGTACTCTCTATTCTATTTTTACTTATATGCATTATAGTTGGTATTTTCTTTTTATAATATTGCAAAAATACTATTTCAAAATAAAAATAACATTAAATTTTCCATATAACCTATTTAATGAAACACAATAATGATAAAACAAAAGTTGGGTAAGAGTTTGTAGAAGTACAAGTTGTCGTGTTCCCTTTGAAATAGTTTCTTTTTTATAAAAAAACATTTGACCGTTTAGGAAATTATTCATAAGCCTTGATATAGGAAGATTTATCAAATGTTACTATTAACATGCAAAGGATATATGTACGTGAGTGTACGACTCAATAGTAGCACCAATCTAAAGATACATTTTGTAATTTAGATAACAACATTTACATGTACACACATTTTATGTAGGAATCCAGGTTTGTTATTTTTAGTTATTGACCAAGCAAGTCGGTATATGTCATTTAATCTGCACGGCTCAGGTGACCCTAATTCATTATTATCCAGATTATAGCACAGAAAAACAAAACGATTTTGCCTATGTCATGCGTAAAGGTCAGATTTTTGTTTGTTTGACAAAGTCAACAATATGGCTTACTTCATACATGTAATATGTATTTCACAAAAAATGTTTAGGATGACTGAAGGTTTTCAAAATTTATTTAATTTTATGGTGATTTACATGGATTATATATTGAAATAATCAAAACCTATCATAAAATTGTAAGAAAAAATTGACCAGAAGGTAGTGTGCTCAAGGATTTTAAAATTACAGATTTCAAGTAGACTCCTGTCAGAAAGACTCCAAAACCTGATAGTGTAAAATAAGGAGATGTGGTATAATTGCCAATGTGATAACTATCCACCAAAGTTCAAATCAAGTGGATGTTAGCAATTATAAGCAACCGTACGGCCTTCGACAATGAGAAAACCCATACCGTATAGTCGGCTTTAAAAGACCCTGACATGAAAAATATGAAACAATTCAATAGAGAAAATTAACAGCCTAATTAATAACAGTCACTTTTATATGAAGACCGACTTTTGAGTGAAAACTCATCTGATTTACTTAAAAAGTGTTACTCTCTTTCTAAATCACTTCATGATCAAGGTATATCCTCATGGTACTCAATTGTAAATCTTATTAGGTCCGATAATAATATTAGCAAACCCAAATATGTTACTAAAACAAAACGGAGACTGTAAGAATTTCAGTAAAAATTCTATAAAATGAATTTCAGCAAAGATATAAAGAAATATATGACAATAAAATATCATCTCTCGACCAAAATAGAAAACTTCTTTCGTTTAAGCATATAAAACTGAATATAAACACGAATTTAATTTGACATACCCTAATCTTGATACAAGAAAACTTATATGCAAATTTAGAATAAGTGATCATTCCTCGCTATTGAAACTGGAAGATATAAAATATTCCACGCCCTCAAAGACTTTGTAATAAGTGCAAAGTTCTGAATGATGAATCCCATTTCTTTTAATATGTATAATAAATGATGATTTAAGACATGTCTTTTTAATGATTTAAAACTCAATACAAAGATTTTTCTGATAATAAAATGAAATATATACTAAATCCAACCACTAGTCAGCAAGTGAAATCTTTAGGCTCCTTTATTAAACAGTCTATGGAACTGAGGACAGGGGGCACTTGAGGTCATTTGTTGTGTTTAATGTTTTGGTTTATTTTTATTTTTTATGTAACTTTTAATGTCATCATTATATTGTTGTTATTACATGTAATTGTCATGCCTTTGACCCTCTTATGGGTGTAATTTGTGCTTTAATAAAGTTTACTATAACAAAACAATTTACGAAAACAAATATGACAAACATGAACCAAATACAACCACTGAACTACAGGCTCCTGACTTGGAACAGGCACACAAAGAATGTGGCGGGTTAAACATGTTTTGAGCGCTCAACCTCTCCCTAACCCGGGAAAGTGGTGTAACAGCACAACATAAGAACAAACTATAAAATCAGTTGAAAAGGCATAACTCATCAGATCGATACGAAGCAGAAAATCATTCAACAAAACACAGACCGGACTTGGCAGAGTAATTATCCATCACTCATCCCTAATAACAAAATAGACACTAAGTACAGTGTTCCTCAGTCTTTGACTGGTCCAACCAGATAACACCTAGAAATGAACTCTTCAAGCACCCAGTCCCACAGAAAAGGCCAAGGCCACTATCTGATACAAAATGAACCAGCGGTCGACATGTCAGACCGGTCCAACCAAATAACACCTAGAAAGGAACTCTTCAAGCACCCAGTCCCACAGAAAAGGCCAAGGCCATCATCTGATACAGAAAATGAACCTGGGGTCGATGTGTCAAAACAAGGTTGTGAACCAGGTCCACTCTTCAAGCAACCAGTCCTCAGAAAAGGTCAAGGCCATTATCTGATACAAAAAAGAACTTTAGGATGGCGTGTCAGAACTAGGTTGTGAACTAGGTCCATAGATACAGATCTGAGCTTAGAGTAATTGCCAGACTGTCTTTTGAGGTATATATTGTATGATATATATTTTCTGTATACTTTTATAATCATGATAATGAAGACACACATATCTGCTGGTCAGATTTTTAATTTAGATCCCAATCAAATGATATTAGACCCAAGGTTGGATGATAATGACGGAATACAGAGAATGATGAGATAACAGTAGATCCCAATCAGATGATATTAGACATAAGGTTGGATGATAATGACGGAGAACAGAGAATGATGAGATGACGGTAGATCCCAATCAGATGATATTAGACCTAAGGTTGGATGATAATGACGGAGAACAGAGAATGATGAGATGACGGTAGATCCCAATCAGATGATATTAGACCCAAGGTTGGATGATAATGACGGAGAACAGAGAATGATGAGATGACGATAGATCCAAATCAAATGATATTAGACCCAGGGTTGGATGATGACGAAATACAGAGAATGATGAGATGACGATAGATCCCAATCAAATGATATTAGACCCAAGGTTGGATGTTAATGACGGAGAACATTGAACCTATGTATTCATGGGCAAATTTAGAGCTTAACATATTGTATAGTCACTTGTCTTTTGTATATTTTTGTTTTAGTTTGCTGTATCAATGATTTTTTATACATATCCTTTAATTCGTACACACGGTTAAGATCAGATATTCATTTCTTTTATATTGAAAGTTTGCTCTCAAATACATTTTACAATTTTCTATTGATTATGTATCACAATATCAAATGTCATTTTCATCAATGATTTTTGAATACCGAAACAGGGGTGCGTACTATGCATGAGTGCGTTTTATATACACCAAAAGACGGTCATTAAATTTTCTGTCTTTTTTATTTAATAGAATTCTGTGATAAATTATGATATGTATGATGAGCTGAAAATAAACAGGACCATTAATGATTCTCAAGATGGTTATTCAGTTGTCAAACTGCTTCTGTAAAATCAGTTTGCAATTGTAATTAATTATTTTGAATGTTTTAATTCATGGGATGCTACTGCTGCACAGTAAGATCATAAGTACTAAGGTATGGAATTAAAATTTTTCTGCTGGTATACAGCTACTGGTCATTTGGAGTCTTCAAAACAATCAAGGTATATTATGTATATATATCAATTTAAGAATTGAATGATTCTTTTGTACGTTTGTAGGGTTGTAAAGCGTTGACCGTGAACACATGTTTACTCCGCGCTTTATATAAATGTGCTTCGGTGAGCGCTTTTCCACCCCGATAACATTTCAAAAGATGCCTTCGATTCTTAAATAAAGTATTTGAAATGATGCAATACTGGTGTCATAGCTATTTTGGTCGAAGCGTTTGGCCAATGTTTAGTCAGAAGGAAACAATGCCTAAAATGAGAAATCTATCGGCAAACGTGTAAAATATCTTACTTTCAAATGTCTTTAAATGATAAAACAAACAGAAGAGACAGAAAACGGCTTTTTTACTTTAATTTTCCTATTAAAGATTGTTGATATAATATAACAAAGTTTGCGGAAAACAAAATTAAGCCCCACATATTGTTTATACATTAGACAAGCTCTAAATACGATCGTACTTCTACTATTAATCACAGTTTACTCAAAGGTAAGAGTATCACTTTTATGAAAACAACCTTCCTCCTCCTTTCCCCTCCTCCCCTCCCAAAATAAGCATCCATACAATTTATTTCAGCACAAGTTTTCAACGAAGAATGTTTCACGTATGTTTTTCATATGTAGGCAAATACTTCTGGGAGACGTGGAGAATAATTCGATCACACCTCACAAAAACTCTTGATACGCTTTAATGAGGACGAATCAAATACAACTGATATTGCCCGAAAAGTCAAAGAACAGACAAATAGAATTGAAGATAACATTTTGACTGATGGAAGAGGAAATGTGATTTATGATTCAGAGGCCACAAGATATGTGTGTACATATGGAATATTTAAAAAAAAAAAACCCAAGTTATAACGTTTGTCTGTTTTATATATTTTTTTGTCGCCTGACAATTTCTAGTTCGGGCGACACATACATTGTGTATTTAACACTTCTGTCGTAATGCGCTTATTTGTCTCCCTTTCTTGACCAGCAGCTCAATGAAATCGACCTTTCAAATTCAGTAGACTAGTGATTTCCTGCACAAAATTTTGACAATTGCATTCAATGAATGCAACATTTATACAAGGAATCGGTGATTCGCAAAAATAAATGCATCAACTTATTTCTGAATTTACAATATTGAAAAAGAGGCGAAAGATACCAGAGGGCCATTCAAACTCTTAAGTCGAAAATAAACTGACAACAACATGGCTAAAAAGAATAAGACCAACAGACAAACAATAATACACAAACCACAGCATAGAAAACTAAAGCCTGAGTAACACGAACCCCACCAAATTATGGGGTGATCTCAGGTGCCCGGAAGGGTAAGCAGATCCTGCTCCACATGTGGCACCCGTCGTGTTGCTCATGTTAGTATAAACCCGGTAATAAGTCTAATTCGATATGTCACATTCGATAAAAGTGGACGGGATTGTAGTTAGGAACATATCCGCTATCATCTGTGAAACGGATATTCCGTAACGGTCAACCAACTCGTAATGGCGTCCGTAAAACTTACGTAGTGATGATTTGAACTTCACCACTTGGAACTCTTGGTTTAATAGCTTCCTTGTGAACAGCAACCCCTATCAAGGAAATCATGATAGGAAATGCAAGCCCTGGAGTATCGTATTAACTGGGAGATGCATACTCCGTATGCAGGCGCTGCTGGAATGTTGCTACATAGAAATGGAAAGTTCACAATTGAGAAGCTGAAATCATCTCTTTGTCGTAAAGTTTTGTTTTCAACCGACCCTCATTGTCAATTTCTAGATGTAAGTCAATATATGAGGCAGACTTAACTGTATCTGGTGTATCCTTTTTATCAAGTTCGATGGGATAGATGCGTTCAACATAGTCAATAAATTTTGAATTTGTTAGTAAGATAACATCATCTATATAGCGGAAAGTAAATTTAAAGGATACTGCTAACTTCTTATCTTTCTTCCTAAGAAGTTTCTGTATGAATTCAGCTTCATATGAACAAAGGAACAATTCGGCAAGAAGGGGGCACTTTTTGTTCCCATTAGAATGTCGATTGTTTGTTGAAAACACGTCCCCAAACGTAGCAAATATGTTGTCAATCAAGAAATCAAGCATCTTGATAATATCAGTTACAGAGATTTTTTTTAATCAGAGTGATTTTTACAAAGTAGGATTTATCCTCACTAAGACAAGATACTTGTATCTACGTTGGCCATTCTTTTTATGAAACAAAGCAGGACAAACTCTTTCAATTTGTCTTTTAGTTTGGAATGGAGAATACTTGTGCAAAGTGTAGAAAAGTCAAATGTTTTAATACTATTGCAAGATGAAAGAGTCTTGGATTGCATGTACTCTAAGAGATCTTTGGAGTTTTTAGTATCCACATCTGATTCACGCCACCTGTAGAATAGGTAGTTTCACAATAACTTTGAAGACCAGCTTTGATTGCTGATACAATTGATGTTAATAATTTAGAAAGAGGTTCATGGAGCACTTGGACTACCCAGCAATATGCCGTTGTTTGTAAGGACACTTATGTAGTTTAGGTGTCCAATACAGTGATGGAAGATCCAGTTCTTCATCTTTGGTTGAAATTCCAAAGGAACATAGAGTAGACCTATGATTATCCAGGATTTCCTCTTTAGTAAGTGTCGTGGGGTATATGTTGAGTTCCCGAGTGAATTGTCAACACCTAATTCATTTATTAAGCAGAATATGTAATCTGATTTACACACAAAACGATGTAATTAATCCATGATAATATGTTCGATAAAGTTCTTCATAAATCTCGTTGGGTTGCTGTCTCATTGGTGTATGTAGGCCTCACGTTTCATTTTATTAAAGATATATTCATTAAATTTGGCAATTAAAGAAATCTATAAATACATTTTTATTTCATTTAAATGCGTCAAAAGGAGTTAACAGTAAACGTTTTATATTTATGGAATCGTGCACTAAATCTTCGCGGTCGATAATATCAGATTATTACATGGCTGTGTTCATATCGGATGTATTATCAGCCCAGGTTCAATATCAGCCCAAGAGTCGAAGACTCGAGTGCTGAAAATATATCCGATAAGAAAAATGACATCTTATGATCTTTTATCATATGCTTCAACAATGGAGGAAAATAACAGTTTAATATATTGATCCGTTTAAGTGGTTCTCAAGGAGAAGTTCAAAAGTGAAGGGTTTACGGACGACGGATGTCAAATGTAATACATTCGATATGAATGATATGAAAAATGACGTGATGATCTTTTATCATATACTTCAGCAGAAGAAATACAGACAAGGACTGTTTTTAAATTTTGCATTTATTGTATCATTTGTTTTGCATTTTACATAAAATATTTTCCTGTTTCCTTATATTTGTTTTGTATCCTACTTTGTAATGTTTTTCACTGAAAACGTACCGTTGAGGTGTATTTTCCGAAATTTGCCGAGTGACGTCCCATGCGATAACGTTACGGAAAGGCATACGATAATAACCGGAAGCAGTTGATAATTTTTTCATATCAGCCCGCTGAGCACCATTTCGGAAAATATGGAATTCACGTAAATTTAATGCTATTATCATACTTTTAAAAAACTTAATATATTTACTCTAAGTATAATTTATGATAATATCAGATTATTAAATGGAATTTTCATATCAGATGTATTATCAGCCCAAGGTTCAATATCAGACCAAGAGCCGAATGTAATACATCCGATATGAAATCTGTCTATCATATGCCTCACCAGAGGGGAAAAACAACAGTATAATATATTTTTATATTGACCATGCTGACGAAAAAAAAAAAAAAATTCAACAAAATATAATTAACATTGTTTGGAAAGGTCAACATTTGTGAAGTAACTTTCTAAATTATGCTGGAAACTTTGAAAAATGCATTTATTGTATCATTTGTTTTGTTTTTATTTTTGTTTTGCATTTAACATAATATATTTTCCTGTTTCCTAATGATTGTTTTGTACCCTACTTTGGTATGTTTTTCACTGAAAACGTACCATTAAGGTGTATTTTCTGGCATTTGCCGAGTTACGCCAGAATGCCATTCGATAACGTTACGGAAAGGCATATGATAATATCTGGAAGCATGTGATAAATTTTCATATCAGCTCGCCAACCACCAATTCGGAAAATATGGTATTCACGAAATTTAATGCTATTATCATACTGTAAAAATTATAAGTTATTTACTCTCAGTTTATGATAAAAATATATCGTTCCACAGTGGTATTGCTCCTCGAAAAGTCGAGTACCATGACAGAGACTATCGAAACGGCTTCGTAATTACAATACATATACATCCAGTAACAAATGTAACGTGATATGTATACATATTTTACAGGGGTTGGGAATGGAGTTTTCAGTCCCTCCCGATAACGATCAGCAATTTTGAAGTTATCACTTTCAATACAAAGCAATTAACAATATAGCAACTTTTCTATGATCACTGTATCAACATTTACAGGAACAAAATAGATATTAGAAGTAATACTAATTTAAGAACTTTAAAATGATTCATGACAATACAATTACTTAGGGTTAAGTTTCTATGAGGAATTGATGATTGAATATGAACCGTCTCTCTCGGAAAACGAAATTATCAATTACGAATCGGGTTGTAATTTACCGGGACGGAGTAGAATCTCATTTGCGAGCTAATCATGATTTACGACCGTAAATGCATTTATTAAAACCTAACTATTATTTACAGCGCGCGAGTCACATTAATTAGTCTATCGATAATGGACGACCGTACAAAACAAATCTGTTATTGTTTACTAATGTGGTTCCCACGTTCCATAATGATCTTATAACCCATAACAACAATTTAATAAATCAACGACAGAACTTGAAGGTAGAGCATAGAGAGAACGTTGAATTATTAACAAATAGAAAAAATATTATACATTAATACTTCTGAAGACCCATTGCTGGCTTTGCGCTTTTTTCTACTTTTGGTCGGGTTGTTGTCTCTTTGACGCATTCCCCGTTTCCATTCTCAATTTTATCCATTAATCAAAAATCATTTAACGTTTCCTTTTCACAATATGTTTACCCTTCTTGTAAATCCACGGACGTTTTCGCGATTTCTTCCACTTGCATAGTTTACACAGAGATTTAAATCTTATCTAACTGCATCTATTGTACTTTTGTCAATTCGTAGACATATTATTAGTTACATAGTGTGCTAGTGACTTTATACGATATATATGGGGTCTCACCCCATATGGAATTTACTGACTCCATATATATCGTATTAGGTCACTAGCACACTATGTAACGAATTTATCTTACCGACTATCTTAACATGTGGTATTTAGACTAGTGGCCTATCAAAGTGATCAAGTCTTCAATACCGTTAGTATAAAGAACCTACTTCCATTGGTCTATACAAAACAAATGCCAACAATAACAACCTGTTAGCTTTAAATGTGGTTTAAATAATGAATTTACTTCAATTGTTCATCATCAATTTCTTCGTCTGTTGAAACCTTTAAGATTTTTCCTCAACACCGTTTTGTTTTTATACAGGAACGGAACAGCACTACTAATCGTGTATTGAAATAAACCCCGCCTACTAACCCAATATGGAATATACACCGTCTCCACGCTGTTGCTTTTAGCCAATCATATTCCTAGAAATGTATAGGACATGTAGGAGGTAAGTTAAAAAAAAAATATTATCTTCTCGATCTGCGACCCACCATTATAAATAACGGGTAGCGACCGACAACTCATTTTAACATTGTTAGGCATTATATTTGTCAATATTGAGTTAAGCCATTTCAATTGATATGTTATAGTGTGTCTTTCTATGTTGTGATGTTATACTATTGTTTCAGATAAGGGTGAAGGTTTGGTACCATTAAAACGTTTAAACCCGCTGCAATTGTTTGCACCTGTCCTAAGTCAGGAATCTGATGCTCAGTAGTTTTCGTTTGTTGATGTGGTTCATAAGTGTTTCTCGTTTCTCGTTTTTATATAGATTAGACCGTTGGTTTTCCTGTTTGAATGGTTTTACACAAGAACACTGGACACTTTTAATTTGCAAAACACTCATTATCAAATCCGCCGCCGCCTCTCCTTAGACCTACAGTGTCGTGTATATAACCAAAATGTGCGGAATTACATGGGTATCAATAATTTCATTGCTTTTCTGCTGTTATTATTATATATATTTTGTAATTTGATTTAGAAAAGATGGGATTTTCTATATCCCATGGGATAAGGCAAATCCCATGGGATTGACCATTATCCAATGGGATTTTGGTTAAATCCATAGGATTTTTGGGTCCCATGGGATAATTGTAGTCATATGGGATATTTGTTGTCCCATGGGACAAAAAATATCCCATGGGACTATAATTATCCCATGGGATTTTAATATCCCATGGGACAAAATAAAATCCTATGGAATTCAAATTATAAATATACAGTAATGTGTATGTTACAATGAATTCTGTTTGGTAGTAAAAGATTATAATATATATAAATGAGTGTATTTTGGTTTTTTCATTTTGTCACAAACATGTTTTTAATTTGTTTATATGACAATAAAGATTATTATTATTTTGGAAAGTATAATAATATTTAAAGTCAAAAATAAAATCCTTTAACTGAAATAAAATGATGACATGTCTTAATAAAAGAAAAAATATTGATTTGAAATCTTTGTCTTGTATGTTTTATTATGAAAAATAGAACTGAAAAAATATTTCATATTCTGACTGAATAAATTGACAAAGCACAGTTAATAGTTTACTCTTTTAATGAGGTAAAGTTTTCTTTGTTATAGTTCCATTGCAATACATGAATATGCAAACGATTTGAATCTTATAACTTTGTGGTGTTCATAATATTAGTTTATATTTGCAAATTTATAAAATAAACACTTTTCCTGTTAAGTTTTAGTTTTTTTGTTTCAGCTTGCTATGTACAATTATTCAGTCCACTATATAAGAGTCAAGTAAATAAATTATTTCATCCACTAGAATATTTCTACAATTCTTAGACAAAACATTTTTGCAATCTGTTCTTCAAAATCTTCCTCCGTACATCTTTATTGGATGGAGCGATTTAAATGAGTGGACAAAGCAAGTTCATTTGCACAACAAAATACTAATATATTTTTCATTCCTCCTTCTTTCAATTGATAATTACGTTGTTGCATTTACATGATTTAGTTCTTGTGCATCTATGATCATGATAATATGACTCCTTTTGTTTATAGTCATTATGTTGAAATTTCCACTTTCTCATGTAGGAAAAAACACATTCCATTTCAAATTAATAAAAAGTCACACTATGTAGAAAAATATCAACTTTAAGTTTTCTGTTCAGTATTGACCTGTTGAATGATGATCCTTAAAACCAAGATGTCTGACCTACAAATACACAAAATTCAAAATGTATAAATGAAGAGAAATACAGCAATAAAATGGCTATTTCATCATGTTTATGTACATTTTGATAAAACTTTCATTTGAATATTTAAAATTGTAAGAACTCTTATTTCAGTGCTTTGTGTCTATGGTTTTCATTATAGTTGTTTTGTGCCTTGTTGCAGTCTTTTGAGTTAAGCCAATTGCAACAAATGTTTACAGTTTGTTCAAAGGTTGTGCTGTTATTAAAACCACTGTCCCAGGTTAGGGGTGGGTTGGGTGCTCACAAAATGTTTATTTTATTAGTTGATATTTGCTATGAATTAGCTGTCAGTAACTGTGAGTACTAATAGATCTATATGTTGAGTCTTTTTTGTTAAAGGGAAATAATAAATTTCCAGCCACATCCGGTCTGTGTTTTTGGTAGCTGTTTGTCTGCTTTGTTGCATTTTAATGAGTTAATAAAATTGAGAATGAAAAACGGGAAAGTATCAAAACAACCTGACCCAAGAGCAGAAAAAAGCCCTTTTCAACTTTTTATAGTTTTATATTGAACTGACACTTACACCACTGTCCACTTTTAACTGATTTTATAGTTTTATATTGAACTGTCACTGTCCTTAATTAGAGGAGGATTTGGCGCCAGCAAACATGTTAAACCATGCCACATTTTGTAAGTGTCTGTCCCAAGTCAGGGGCCTGTTATTCAGTGGTTGTCAATTGTTGCTATATATCATATTTGTTTTTGTTTATTTTGTGCAATAATCAGGCACTTAGCTTTCGCCTCTGTGGTGTTTCCCAAAGCATGTTTAGCATGGATAGACACCATGCCCTTTTAAATGACGCCATGTCCTTTTGAATTGTTTTACATTTGTTATTTGAATTTCATGGCCTTTTATAGATTACTATGCAGTATAGGGTTTGCTCATTGTTGAAGGCTGTACAGTGAACTAATTTTGTTAAATTTCATGTCATTTGATCCTTATTGGAGAAAAGTCTCATTGGCAATCATACCGCTTCTTATTTTTATATCAACCCTGTCATATTTTGCCTGTCCAAAATCAGAAGCCTGTACATAGTTCAGTGGTTGATGTTGGTTTACATCCGTCATATTTGTTTTTTCATAACTTGTTCTTTTTTATGATTAGTCTGGTATATTTGAAGTTTGAATTGATGTTTTGTTCCAAATTTTGTTTGTGGTGTCTTTTATAGATGACTATATCATGTATATGGTATGGGTTTTCTCATTATTTACAGGTCATCATTGGCCTCTAATAAGTAATTGCATTGCTTTCATCCACTTAATTGAACTCTGGTGGATAGTTATCTCATTTATCATACCACATCTTATTTTCATTATAATCATTATTCAAGGGCAATAACTTTTATAGAAGTGGACTTACCATTTAGGCTTTGTTGACGTCTGTAAATCTATTTTGTTGATAATCTCTTTTGTTTACAGTATCCCTTTATCTTTAAAGTTGCCCTACACATAAAAGGGTAAACATTATCATTTAATGACAATAACTACTATTACATAATTAGTAGGCAACTGACAATTTTGGATCATTTGTATATCTTGTCTTGCTCATCATTTTGCTGTTTAATATCATCAATATTCTATGAAAATGAGGTCACAGTAATATTAACCTTGGCAGACAGACATCTTCTTATTTTTATATGACACCTTGCAGTCATTCCATACACTTTCAAGTAGACATATGCTTATAATATCTGATAAAATGAAATAAAATGATCTGCTGGGCGCAGCTTGATACGATCGCAGAGGTCGAATCCTGAACAGTTGGGGTAAGATGGACACAACATTCAAGCTTGATACAGCTATGAAATTGGATTGTGATTAAATATTTGACACAGCATAGGTTTCTGACACAGAATAAATGTGGTCTAAGAACTTAAAAAAATTTTAATTTACCTATTATGGTCCAATATCCAAAATCTAAATACATGGTTAGATTCAGCATATCAAAGAATCCAAAGAATTCAATTTTTATGAAATCTATATATAAATTAGAAATAACGAACTTAAAATGGAAAATTTGAAAGAAAAAAATGAAAAAATGAAACCCCCCCATTTTTTAACCCCTTATGATTCATCACCCCAAACTCAATCCCAGCCTTCCCTTTGTCGTATGGTACCTTGCTGTACAATTTCAGAGAGATCCATACACTTCAACACAAGTTATTGTCTGAAAACTAGAAAATGCTTGTTTTTGGCCCTTTTGGCCCTAAATTCCTAAACGTTTAGGCAATTACCCCAAACTCAAACCCAGCTTTCCTTTGTGATATGGAACCTTGTCTTACAATTTCATAAAGATCCATACACTTACACACAAGTTATTGTCCTGAAACTAGAAAATGCTTGTTTTTGCCCTTTTGGCCCCTAATTCCTAAAATTTTGAGGCAATTACCCCAAAATCAATCACAGCCTTCCCTTTGTGGTATGGTACCTTGCAGTACAATTTCAGAGAGATCCATACACTTGAACACAAGTTATTGTCTGGAAACTAGAAAATGCTTATTTTGGCCCTTTTTGGCCCCTTATTCCTAAACGTCTTATTCCTAAACGTCTTATTCCTAAACGTTTAAGGTTTAAGGCTTTATTTTTGCCCTTTTTGGCCCCTAATTCCTAAAATTTTGATTACCCCATGTGGTACAATGTCAGAGAGATCAAACTCAATTCCAGCTAAAATCAATCCCAACCTCCCTTTGTGGTATTGAACCGTATGGTAAAATTTCATAGAGATCCAGTCACTTAAACTTTGTGATATGGAACCTATGTAGTACAATTTCAGAAAGATCCATGAAAATACACTTACACACACAGTTATTGTCATGAAACTATTCAAAAAATGCTTTATGGTTTTTTTGACCCTTCGAACATTTTGGACCCTATGTCATTCCTAGAACATTGGGGGTGGGGACCAACAAGATACCTGGGGAACCCTTGAACTGACCTATACGTCATTCAACATTATCGGGGACTTACTTTAATGAGTGATTTTCTAAATCACTGATTGAAGTAACATTATGTCCATAAAGGTTGGAAGTAAGAGTTGTCTTTCTTTAATAATCACCTATTTAAGTAGTACAAATTAATCACTAGACTAAGTGATTTAATTTTATTGTAGCTTCAAATATAGAATACTAATGATCCAGGGACTAATTATGTTGCTAAAATTATCAGAACCAACATCTGTGTTGATAGGATGACCGGGTCATGTCAGGTGATGACCTTGTACTAAATCTAGGATAATGACATAAAAATCACTTTTTTTAGTATCATACCTCAATTTCCTTCCAAAAAATCACTTCTTTAGTTTAAGTACGGTTATTTTAATAACCGCCACTAATTTCAACACCCCCGAACAGTGAAATTTTGATCGCGAACAGTAGAATTTTATTACATAATCTATAAGATGAAACCTTGAATTTTACAGGAAAATACTCCTACTGCTGGGAAAAATCTGTTAAGAAAGTATCAGTTCATTATGTAAAGCCATTTTATAGCATTTTTCAACTAAAATAGAATTTGCAGCTAAATGATTGCATCAAAGGCATAAACCTTGCTGCTTAAAAGAAGCAAAAGTTCATTTTTTCAATTTTACTAACATGACTAATGAAAAGATATTATCTAAACCTATATGTTTAAAATTTTGGTAAAACTACAAAATCACAATTTGTGACATAACTTGAATTTGCTACTTAAATAAGTGATTTAAAAATCACTTATTTCAATAAGTCCTCTGACTTATTGCTTACAGTTCGAAAAATACACCAAACCACAAAACTAAACATTGTCCAATGTACTATGAAAATAAAGTCAAGGTAAGATGACACTTTGCAGTCAAACATATCATAATATGCACCTTACTGTCATTCCATACACCAAATATAGTTGACCTATTGCTAATTTGAAAATAAGAAAATAGAATAAAGTATGGAGCTCATTAATCCTAAATTTTAATGCAAACTCATGAGCAAGTAAATTATGTCTAATAAACAGCTGCACCATGAGCGCATGATACACCCGTCATTTTAAGCAATAATCATAAATAGTTTCTGAGATACAGCGTGACATGTGAAAACACACCTTTTTTAACAAAAAACTCAATAACTCTTAAATAAAATTTGAATCATCACCAAAAAGTATACAGATCTTGAGATTAATATAACTAAGAAGTGTGTAAAGTTTTAAGCAATAATCATATATTGTTTTTGAGATACAGTGCGACATGTGAAAACACACCTTTTTAACAAAAACTCAATAACTCTTAAATAAAATTTTGAATCATCACCAAAAGTATACAGATCTTGAGATTAATATAACTAAGAAGTGTGTAAAGTTTTAAGCAATAATCATATATTGTTTTTGAGATACAGTGCGACATGTGAAAACACACCTTTTTAACAAAAACTCAATAACTCTTAAATAAAATTTTGAATCATCACCAAAAGTATACAGATCTTGAGATTAATATAACTAAGAAGTGTGTAAAGTCTTAAGCAATAATCATAAATTGTTTTTGAGATACGGCGCAACATGTGAACCCCTCCCCTTTTTTAAACAAAAACTCAATATCTCTAAAATAAAATTTTGAATCAAAATCAAAAAGTATACAGATCTTTAGATTAATATAACTAATAAGTGTGTAAAGTTTTAAGCAATAATCATAAATTGTTTTTGAGATATGGCGCAACATGTAAAACCCCATCCCCTTTTTACAAAATACTCAATAACTCAAACATAAAATTTTGAATCATCACCAAAATTTATACAGATCTTTAGGTTAATATAACTAGGAAGTGTGTAAAGTTTTAAGCAATTATCATAAATCGTTTTTGAGATACGGCGCGACATGTGAAAAAAAAAAAAACACCTCTGTTTTACTTACAAAGTCCCGTAACTCAAAAAGTTTTATTCTTATTTTCACCAAAAAGTATACAGATCGTTTGACCATCATACGAAACAACTGCATTAAGTTTCATGAAATTTGGATGAGTCGTTCTCAAGTTACGGTGCGACATGTTTACGCCGGACAGACAGACGGACAGCACCCCTGTTTTAGTTACAAAGTCCCGTAACTCAAAAAGTTTTAATCTTATTTTCACCAAAAAGTATACAGATCGTTTGACCATCATAAGGAACAACTGCATTAAGTTTCATGAAATTTGGATGAGTCGTTCTCAAGTTACGGTGCAACATGTTTACGCCGGACAGACAGACGGACAGACGCCGGACATTTGTATACCATAATACGTCCCGTCAAAATTTTGACGGGCGTATAAAAACTGACCAAAAAACAAAAAAATAACATTGAGCAATGAACCATAAAAATGAGGTCAAGGTCGAATAAAACATGCCAGACTAATATGTACATCCTTAAAAATTTTCATACACCAAATATACTTGACATGTTGCATACAGTATTAGAAAAACTGGACATTTTTACCTAGGAATAGTGATGTCATGGACTAGGAAAATTAGTCTGGGGACATAAATTACTGACATCGGACTAAATATACTAGTAAATTCTGTATCCATGGACTTTTTATACTTGTTATATTTGTCCGACCAGACAATTTTTACAAGGACTAATTTATCTCTTACACTAGTTCTCAGAGAGACATGTCACCTTACCTTGACACATAATTCTGACTCTGAACAAACCAGTATTTGCTCTTACTCCTTAATAATACTGCATGCTTAGGGAGATGCAGCAAAAAACTTTGAAGTCTTTGGTTTTACCCGGTTGGGTTTAAAATAAACAACCTTCTGCACTTGAGGTGAACACGCTACAACGAGACCAGGCAGTATAATATAAGGAGTTTACCCGAGATTTAAAGTTTCCAAGTTTTTGCAAAACTGGATCAAAATCATCATTGAAAAGCAATAACTTTTAATAAGATTTAAGTTTCTCTTTAAATATTACAGTTTTCGAGATAAAAGGCAAATTCAAGAAATATGAAGAAAAGAAAATGGTTAAAACTGTATTTAAGGCAACAACTTCTATGAGTCAGCTTCCAGTTTTGATGCAATTGGACAGTAGATTTTTTCAACATTCTGAACATTTCTACCTTGTCAGATATTGTCTATTTTGGCCTTTTGTCATGTTTGTAGTTTATGACGTAGTTTGGTTTTTAGCCCATTGTTGAAATCTGTACGGTGACCTATATAGTTGTTAACTTCTACGTCTTTAATTTCTGTTGAAGAGCCGTCACATTGGCAATGATAGCATATTAATTTGTATAATTTTTGGCATGTAGGTGTAAGGAGACAACCTTTTCATTTCTGGTGGGATAAAAGGGAGACATATTTTTATCACCTGGCCTGGTTAATTTTTCAGGGTTCTTAAGGATAGAAAACCCGGCAAATTGTAACAAACCCCTCGGTGCCCTGTGCCTGTGGTACGACCATATTTGCCAAAGATTACTCCAAATAATTATGACATCTTGCAAGTCAATTTTAACATTTTTCTGGGCAAGTAATAGTCAAAGTTATGACTGAGTGCGGAAATATGAAGATAGATAGATGGAAAAAAAAAATAAAATAGCCTTGCAAGACGTCATAATTCTTTGGACTACCAAAAGATGTACTATTATTCTTACTTGTTTGGGGAAGAGGGGATTAACCGAACCACTATTTCATCTAAATCAGTGAACTGAATTAATGTCTTTTGCAGTAGTCCGAGTCGACATCTGTAACTAATCATGCAAATTGATAGTTAACAGTATACCTTTTTTAGAATGTCAGCTTACAACAATGAATCACTGGTGATAGGGGAGTGTAACCGATAAATTGATCCTGAATCATATAAGATTTTCCCCGTAGCGGAGAACCCCTTTCTTTGGGTGAATAAAAATAGTGACGGGGGTCTCACAAATAAATATAAATCTGAATTACAGGAACATCGATTAGCAAAGTAAACTTACATATTAATCTAAAAGTTATTTACGGTAATGACAGACTGTGCTCCTGAATTAAGGTATTATAGATTTGTGTATTTTACTCGGGGGGCCACTTCCTATTTTCAAGGTGATAGGACGTGCCGTTGGAATAGGTCACTTTTTCCAGCTTGAAAATAAGGGAATAGGTGGGGAAAACTATCAGAAATATATGATAAGGTCGATTAAGTTCCAATTACTTGTTTATGAAAAGCCCTGTCATTTTTTCACAGCCGACAGTCTCGCCATATTAAGATAACATTACACACAGAATCTTAGCCTTAAATATTCCACTTTTCCAACACACCCCACGAAACCCAACCAATATGGGAAAAGGTTACAATTTTACCCACGCAATATATGAAAAGGTATACATTTTTAAGATCTAAATTATATGAAAAGGGTGGGGTAACAGAACCCCAGCGACACCCCTATCAATTAAGTATCGAAGTGACCCCCCCCCGCGCGAAGTATTTTACTGCTACAAGAAATTTGATTTGCTAATCACACACCCGTTGCTGAGCAGAGAACCATACTTTCAAGCCAGGGACAGTCTATACTAACAGTGAGTATATAAGTCCCTATAAAAGGCAGGCAAATCCTAACAGTACTGTAACTTAATGATACATGTATTTCAAGTTACACTGGTGTGTGTCAGTCTTATAATATAAAACTGCGTATGTTCATATCGTTTGATTCAACGTTTTTCGGATATATTTTAGGACCGTTGTCAACATGGTCAAGTCCGACCTGCCACTTTGCAACCTGACCTGCAAAAATATAATTCGACTAAAACAATTCCAGTCAAAATTGCTTTTGAGACTGGGCGACTGAAAAGTTTTAAATGTGACCTTGTGACCCTACTTCATCGGCGTGTGTCGCTGTGGCTGAAAAGGGGCATTTTTTTTTTTTCTTGGGAAAAAAAATTGTTTCTATCTTTATTAAAAAAAAAATTAAGACCAATCATAAACTTTTTTTTCAAAACTCAGTGTCGTATTTCATTGTTTTCCCAACAGTTTTTAATAAAAGCTTAAAATGTTTGTTTCACTTCCTCTGACTTCCCTCCTCCTTTTTTTCTCAAGAAATTATAGAATCAGTGAATGGATATATATATATATATGTCTGTGGTCACCGTCATGCATTTAGATAAGAAATTCCAGCATGCATCATCAAATAATTCATGTGTATCTGTGACATCAACACATGATAACTGAAACATTATATTACATGTATTTCCCAGTAATTATGTAAATCATTTTGATTTACAATTATATATGTCTGGCACTTGTCTCTTGTCTCAAAAAAATCCTATATACTTTAATAAAGGTATATAGGAAAAAATTCTGAGACAAGTGCCTGTGATATATCTGTCAGTCCCAGAATAATATCTTAATCTTTGGAAAAATCTGATTATTAAATTGTTAAATTCTTTTACTTCATAATTATGTCAAAGTATATTTTTAAAGTTTTAAATTTTAAAGTTAAAATGAATATTCCGTTTTGATCTGAGGAAAAACTTTTTAAACTGTAATGACATGGTCAGTCAACTGATTTGTTGCATGGCTGATTACAGGTAATTAAAGCATGCAGTAATTTTCCATTACGACAGTGCGTGTACCCTGGGTGTGTATAACGTATTAGAAATACCATAGTTTTCTAGAGAACATCCTGTCTATGTGTAATACAGATTGATGACATTGTGACCTTTATAACTTGGCGTGTTGGTTTGGTGTGTATGATTGCTTGTGTGAACTACTTGTGACTGTGCAGATGTAATATGAGCGACCAATTGTTGTCTGACTGATGTAAAGACTGAGAACCACTGACTGGTTGACATGGTTGATGACTCTGATTTACAATAACCTCTGACTGGTTAACTGGAAAATACAGACAATTTGAAATATAATACTTTATTCTTTGATGGTCGCTTTGCAAGTGATGATATATTATACAATACACAATAGACATGATAGAATGGTATATAATATAATACACAATAGAATGACATATGAATAGCAATCACACAAATCTTTATACGGATACAAATAAATGACTGAAACATTGTATCATGCCAAGCAAAAGTCACATTTAATCTGAATAATGATATGAACATCATTAATGACTGATTTATGAAATAGAATGGGAAACTAGCAGAATATTCATGATATTGAATGACGGTGGAAACTAACTCGAAACATAAGAAAAGAATGACTGAATTTATTTGCCTTATTTAATAAAACAGATATCAATATATCTTAGCTCATTTAATACCAAATATAAATTTTGACTATAAGTTTCAATGCTCAATTTAGACTGACTGTATTTTGTATACGTATTTTATAAAACTTGCTTTGATCATGTTGATAGCTTTAACATAATAATAGGAATTGTGACTTGTGATAATGAAGAATAAAGACACTATAAAACATTACAATACTTAACCAAACATGTGCTATTTACATAAAAACAGTGGCTTGCTGCAATTTCATATGTTCGACTTGGGTCACCCTCGTTGAGGAGACATCTCACCCTTTTGAGATGACAAGATTATTGATTGCATGATTATGCTTGAATTATGAACTGAATTTACCTTCAGAGTCTATGATATACATGACATAAGAACTTAATAAATAGAATCCCATGTTGACTGAATATCTGCTGTTTTCAAATGGGAGGTAACTCTATTTTGAATTGCCTAAAACCTAACTATACCTTGCAGCAGACTTGTCCTTTTCACACATAAAAACAATAATTACATATGTACATTTAATAACTGAGACACTTCCTAGCTGTAGATTGGAATCATTCTGTTAAATGTAAAACTAGACTGAACATACCAAATACGTTACGACTGCAACTCTATTTAAACATTTTATTTAATTGGACATTTAAAAGACAACTTGAATTACTTAGGTAGAAATGTGAGACTACTATAACACATAGTTATAGTAGTCTCAGTTTTAACTCTTAACCTTATTTAGATTTTATGACGAAGCCACACTACTTATCTTTTAGAGGTTTATATAATGACTTGATTCTTTTAAGTTTAGATATGAAATCTTTTAAACTCAGTTTCTGAATAATTTAGAATATTAGTTCTCACTAAATATAATATAAATTAACTTCTTACATCTGAAATATTAGATACTATTAATGTTTGCACTCACCTGGAAAAATACAGACAATTTGAAATATAATATACTTTATTCTTTGATGGTCGCTTTGCAAGTGACCACAAACGCCTAAAAATACCAAAGTCATGTGACTTTGTTTCCAGGTGAGGCACAAGAAAGTTTATTTCTTAATCTAACAAAGAATTCACTGATTGAGACCCTTGATGGTCCTCATGCCTTATTACATAATAAATATCTGTCGCTTGGGTTTTAGGCCGAAAAGCGCTAAATTGAAAAGACTAGAGGATTAATTATTCTTTTCATAAGAAATCTGTAGACTATGTAAAGCTGTTACTTTATCTATTATTTATCAAAAGTCTTATTTCCGTCTTTATGAAAATATATTTGACACTTAATTGTAACGTATAACACAAAAGCTTTGTAAACGAAAACATAACGAAATCCCTGACTTAATAATTTACTAGTGATGCATTGATTACGTTCGTTAAAATCTATGACATCACTACACACACGGGCATAACGAACGAGTTGGGATATATACACACCGTATGATGGAGCCAAAGGAACATCGCCGTCTAAAAAGGAAAATTAACAATAGGGAATGAAAATCGTCTCTTTTGTCGTAAATTTTCGTATGGAGTTTTCCTTTAGAGATTGAAATGTCCAAGTCCAGAAAAGGACAACTACTGCTGTTTATGTTAGATTTAGTTAAAGTAAGTTCTATTGGGTAAATTTCGGTAGTATATTTAGAGAACTCTGGATTATTTAACGAAAACATATCATCTAGATAACGGAAGGTATTGTTGAATGTATCAACCAAATGTAACAATGACGTGTCTTTACTGAGTTTGGTCATAAACTGAGATTCATAGCAATACAGGAATAAATCTGCTATTAAAGGGGCGCAGTTAGTGCCCATAGGAATACCTACTACTTGTCGATACACTTTATCGCCGAAACGTACATATATGTTGTCCAGGAGAAAATTTAAAGCTTCAATCATATCTTCACATTTCCAGTAAGTGTATCTAGCATACTTTCCTTTTCGTTACAGAAAAGGCTTTAAACGAGTTACAGCAAATAAATTTGTAATGAGATTTTCAAAAGACCATTTAATTAAATATGAAAACTTTTCTTGATAAGATTGTGTGGAAGTGTAGTATAGAGAGTAGAAAAATCATAACTGTCAACAGAATTAAAGGGACAATCAAAAGCATGTATTTTATCTAAAACCTCTAAAGAATGTTTAACACTCCAAAAATAATTAATACCATTATTTTCATAAACTTTATTACAAAAGTTAATAACAAGTTCTTTGATAGTAGTAAGGGATCTCGAGGTAGTTAGAAGAACTGATAGATTGGTAGTAGAACACTTACTAGATGCGGAGATGAAACGGAATTTAAATGGTTTTTGTGCAATTTAGGTAACCAGTACATAGTAGGGACTTTCAAATGTTCGGAAGAGGCTTTAAGCTGGGTAGTGGCAGTGATATGCTTGTTTACAATTTGACTCTCTGTGGAGCGTACGGACCTGAATGTAGATGAATTTGTAATTTCGTTTTGGAGAACTTCCGTGTAGTATATGCGTCACACCACCACTACATTATGTGCTGCTTTGTCTGTTATGTCCACTTTTGCCCTGTCACAACATTACACAAAATGTCTTTCGTTAAATGTAGTTAGTATCTGTGTCCATTCCTATTGAGGGGCGGACAGGGTAAAGGGAGACAGGGAGAGGGGTGGGAGAAAGGAGAGCAGGGGCGGGAGAAAGGAGAGAGGGGGGAGAGAGGAGAGATGGGGCAAGAGAAAGGAGAAAAGGATAGAAAATGGAGACAAAATGTACAAAATGTATATAAAATTAATAAAAGTGAGCTGGAAAACAATTATTTTATTAAATTAGTTTATAAAAGCTTCAAGAAAGTGCTAATAAATGTCATAGTAACGAAAACGACCTCATAGATACTCTGAGCGTCGTCACTCATTCATAACGATCTCATATATTCGGAGAAAGACTAAAACTAACAATTTCCAGGATTTTACACTGAGTCTACATGGATCTACAATCTGTCGATACCTCAAAATTATCATTCAGTACCCATTCGACATCCATTGGATTTGGTGTAAATTTAAGATGTCATAAACAGCAGAGAAATTCATGACCTTGTGCAATGCAACGATACAGGTCGTGTAAAGATGTCATAAACAGCAGAGAAAACATGATCTTGTGCAATGCAACGATACAGTTCCTATATCGTGGCATTGCACAAGGTCATGTTTTTTCTACTGTTTGTGATAATTTAGTCTTAGATGCATTATTTTGTTTTATAAGTTGTTAGTGGCTTTGAACTAGCTGTCAGTAACTGTGACTAGTACTCTCAGATCTGTACTTAGTGTCTTTGTGTTGTTGGGATGTACAAGTACCCGGCCACGTCCATTCTGTGTTTTTGTTATATGTATTTATATTTGTATCCATCGGAATTAAGCCATTTCAACTGATTCTTATAGTTCGCTCTTATGTTGTACTGTTACACCACTGTCCCAGGTTAGGGGAGGTTGGGGATCCCGCTAATCTGTTTAAACCCACCACATTATGTATGTATGTGCCTGTTCCTAGTCAGGAGCCTGTAATTCATTGGTTGTCATTTGTTGCCGTGTTACATTTTTGTTCTTCGTTCATTTTTGTAAAGTTATTAGGCCGATAGTTTTCCCGTTTGAATTGTTTTGCATTTGTTATTCGAGGCCTTTTATAGCTGACTATGGGTATGGGCTTTGCTCATTGTTGAAGGCCATACAATGATCTATATAGTTGTTAATTTTATGTCATTTAGTCTCTTGTGAAGAGTTGTCTCATTGGCAATCACATCATGCACATCTTCTTTTTATATGTGGCCAAGTGGTCTATTAAGTAGTTACTACTATAATCACTAGCCAGTCAACACTGAGGTTGTGAGTTCGAATCCCGCTCGTGCAGGTGCACTCGACTCAATCTTAATTGACTAGGATTGTCCGTTTTCCTATCGAAGGTCGGTGGCTTTATCTGGGCATTCCGGCTTCCTCCACCAGTCAAAACTGGTCGCCACTAAATAGCCCAAAAGGGTACTTAAAATGGCGTGAATAACACATAAAATCAAATAAAACACATGTCAAATCCCTTTTTTAGACAAATTGCTTCAAAATTGACTGATATGCAAAGATTTTGGCAGAAAAGGAATGACGTTACTGAATGTAGAGTAACGTTATTTTTACTCAGAGGTATTGAAAAAATATATAATGGGACGGATCTGAATGGTGTTTGTTATTTTGTTGTCATGCATGGATAAAGTGCTTCAAAATTTGATTAAGTACACTGTGATTTTCAAGTACAGTTTGAATTGATTGATTTGAAGTTGCAAATTGTCCAGTGGCAAATATTTCAGGCATTATCAGGATAATACAATACAATTTGAAATAGTTGTGTCTAAAAGACACATTTAATTTAATGCAGCCATCAAAAAGATTATTTATAAAAACATTCCATCAGTTATAAAAGTGATAAATAAAATAATACATATTTTTAATATAGTGTAGTTGTGTTCGTAGTTGCGGACTATAGGTAAACAAAAGTATCTCTTTTTAATTTATTTTTTTTGCGTTCGGAGCGCTTTTTTGGATTAAACTTCATTAAAGTACCGATTATTCATTTATTGTTGGCCACTGTTTTTTTTTAATGAATCGTGTGATTGTAAATTTCGAGAAATAACTTGTCGAATTGAAAGAAAAATATGTAACGGGATCTGAATGATATAATTTTATTTCGTCCCATCGGGTGCACATTAAGTGTTGACATCCAAGCGAAATTGCACTAATAGTGGCACAAAAATTCCCCGTATTTTCAAACACTATCCTGCGATTCTATAATTTGGATTTCTACTTTGAAAGAAAAATTCATCAGGAAACGGCGTGCACCAGACTTACAAATTCATTGCAAACAGAAAGCTTAACATTTAGTGAAAAATTTATTGAGATTCTTGAAGAAGAAACAATATTTCTATCTCGTGAAATGACAATACGGGGATGAGCCATAAAAAACAAGACATTTGATCGACTTCTTTTAAAATGGGCTTCCTATACATTAGTTTTTTTATGTTTTAGGGCGGGAGACAAGAGAAGAGAGGCGGGAGAAAGGAGAACAGGGGCGGGAGAAAGGAGAGAGTAGGCGGGAGAAAGGAGAAAGGTACCCCCTGTCCGCGCCCTCCCTATTGCAACACTACAAATTTTTCGAAGAAAAACATGTTAAAATTTAAAAAAACAAAACCATTTATATAAAATAAAGAAGAAAAAAGGTAGCAAATAAACTTATGTAACTACGCATTGAGTAAACATAATTTCACTTTACATGAACAAACCCTACAGAAAACGTATATATAGATGTGTTTAAAAAGGCCAATTCCCAATGGATTTATTTAACACTAGGACCACAGGCACTTGTCTCAGAATTTTGTTTCCTATATACCTTAATATAACATTAAAAGTATATAGGAAATTTTTTTTCTGAGACAAGTGCCTGTGACTAGGACCTAAGATAACTAAAACTAAGTTCATTGGAAAGTCTTTTGTCTGATCCATATATATCTATAGATAATGTACATAATTAAGAACAGCTTCAAATATATTCCTATAAATTAACGGTACGTCTAAAAACCCTCAGGACCTCCTGAGTGCAGACAGGACATAAAAGTCACTCAGGACATGTATATATGTTTTAGTGAGCATTGAGGGTATACATTCGATAGATAATTTAATTTTTGATCTTATGATTTTGGTTTTGATAAAATCGAACCAACATTAAAGAAGTTATTTGGGATACGTCATGCATGAACGATGATTATATTCAATATCAATCATCATTTTGATTAGGTCGTTTGATCTTTAATAATTAGGACTGATTGGTGATGGTTATAAACACATACAAGTAAACTTTGCAAACAAACAATAAAAAAAAAAAAACGTTTCCTTGGAAAAATTATAAAAATACCTAAATATTGTTTTTACAAAAAAAAGTTAAAAATTGTTTTCGTTTTGTATGTAATAATTGAAGCATTTTAGAAATATAAGAAATCTTCACATAGTCGGGAAATTTTCAATTCAAGTTATTTCATTTGAAAACGTTAAAAAAATATAGATCTTATTCAATGTAAAATGTGGCGTCCTTTGAGATCAAAACCCTGTTTAAATAGCCCAGCAGACATTTGACGTTGTATAAACATCAGTTCGACGTCAGACCCTAACGTTGCACCAACGTTAGATTGGTTGTATATGATATTTTTTAGACGTCAAAAACTGACGTCTACCCAACGTCTTGACATACGTCCGTTCAACGTCTGTACAACGTAGTTATAACATCAGTACAACGTTGGTACAACATCAGATCAACCAACAGGATGAACTCGAATAAGGATCATCCACGTCTGTACAACGTCTAATAAACGTCATAACAACCACCATTAAACCTCTTTGAATATCCTCAGATGTCTGTACAACGTCTAATCAACGTCCTAACAACCACCATTAAACCTCTTTAAATATCCTCAGATGTCTGCACAGCGTCTAATCAACATCCTAACAACCACCATTAAACCTCTTTAAATATCCTCAGATATCTATACAACGTCTAATCAACGTCATAACAACCACTATTTAACCTCTTTAAATATCCTCAGATGTCTTCAGAGCTAATTAAAGACCAACGTAAATCCTTATTAACGTTCTTAAATTGGATATCTTAAGGTTATGAAACAATAATTCATACAAGTTGACGTCCTGAATAAGTGCTTCAACATCTTTAAAACCTCAGAAAATCATTCCTTCCAACAAAGGTTGGTAACCTTATAATTCATGTCTCCACAACTACTTTGCACATCAATCTGCTGTTGACCAGGGGTTCAAAAATGGTAGCAATGTCCGGGCTTGACCAGTAAATTATATTTTTGACTTGATATGCAGAGCCTGAAGTGGACATATAAGGTTTTGCCAAGTAAATATAGGAGAAACAAATAAATATCAATTAGCTAAGTTCTAAAAAGCAGAACTATGAGCTTTGAACACTTGAAATATGTGTTGAAAGAAAACAATAAAAATTGAATGAATCTACATATTTTAATGTGGTATTTTTAAAACATCAATGTCATATTTCTGCTCCATTTCTATTGATGTCTGCTGCTCCATCAGTTGATGTCCTAGCTTTCTTCTTCCGACCACTCGTCCCATTCTGCTAGATGGGTACTTTAGGTAAGCTGCTGTTACCTGTATGTCATGTACCATTTCTAAAATAAAAAATGTATAATTTATGTGAAAACCAAACAGTTTAGTGTTTACAACATAATGTCATTAGTGATGCATTATCGATGTTTTAAGCAAATTTTGAGGCAAACAGTTAAACCCTGACTTCAATAACAAATTGTTCTAGGTATAGTAAAATTATTCTTTATAATTTTTCTTATAAAGCAAGGGATCATACATTGCAACCACAGATCAATGATGGAAAATATATTGTATTTCTTTTCAAATTATCTTGAAATATCACCGAGATCTTGACAGTCACTCATCTTGAGAAACAATAATGCACCGCAAGCACCGAGATCTTAACAGTCACTCATCTTGGGAAACAATAATGCCCCACAAGCACCAAGATCTTTACAGTCACTCATCTTGGGATACAATAATGCACCGCAAGCACAAAGATCTTGACAGTCACTCATCTTGGGAAACAAAATGCACCGCAAGCACCGAGATCTTGACAGTCACTCATCTTGAGAAACAATAATGCACCGCAAACACCGAGATCTTGACAGTCACTCATCTTGAGATACAATAATGCCCCACAAGCACCGAGATCTTGACAGTCACTCATCTTGAGAAACAATAATGCACCGCAAGCACCGAGATCTTTACAGTCACTCATCTTGGGAAACAATAATGCACCGCAAGCACCAAGATCTTGACAGTCACTCATCTTGAGAAACAATAATGCACCGCGCAAGCACCGAGATCTTTACAGTCACTCATCTTGGGAAACAATAATGCACCACAAGCACCGAGATCTTGACAGTCACTCATCTTGGGAAACAATAATGCACCGCAAGCACCGAGATCTTTACAGTCACTCATCTTGGGAAACAATAATGCACCGCAAGCACCGAGATATTGACAGTCACTCATCTTGAGATACAATAATGCCCCACAAGCACCGAGATCTTGACAGTCACTCATCTTGTGAAACAATAATGCCCCACAAGCACCGAGATCTTGACAGTCACTCATCTTGGGAAACAATAATGCATCACAAGCACCGAGATCTTGACAGTCACTCATCTTGAGAAACATAATGCACCGCAAGCACCGAGATCTTGACAGTCACTCATCTTGGGAAACAATAATGCATCACAAGCACCGAGATCTTGACAGTCACTCATCTTGAGAAACATAATGCACCGCAAGCACCGAGATCTTGACAGTCACTCATCTTGGGAAACAATAATGCACCGCAAGCACCAAGATCTTGACAGTCACTCTTGAGATACAATAATGCCCCACAAGCACCGAGATCTGTACAGTCACTCATCTTGGGAAACAATAATTGATGCACCGCAAGTACCGAGATCTTGACGGTCACTCATCTTGAGAAACAATAATGCACCACAAGCACCGAGATCTTGACAAACAATCATTTTGTATAATAAAACACCCATAAAAAAATGTATCCTACATTGCCAGATAGACCCCTATAATTTTACTATAACTCAAAATAAATATTATTCATGTATAATTAATTATATTGATATATTTTATTTTATATTTAAATTTTTCATCAATAGATATTTTTGGCATGTTTGCTATACGCAAGAAGTAGTTAAACATTGAAAATTTGTTTACATTCTTCTTCAAACTGTAATAAATTCCAGTCTTTTGTAAAAAATAATTTATTTTACATCTGATGTTCAGTAGTTGTCGTTTGTTGATGTGGTTCATAAGTGTTTCTCGTTTCTCGTTTTTATATAGATTAGACCGTTGGTTTTCCCGTTTGAATGGTTTTACACTAGTAATTTTTTGGGGCCCTTTATAGCTTACTGTTCGGTGTGAGCCTAGGCTCCGTGTTGAAGACCGTACTTTGACCTATAATGGTTTACATTTATAAATTTTGACTTGGATGGAGAGTTGTCTCATTGGCACTCATACCACATCTTCTTATATCTATATATGGGTTATGTTTAGATACCAAAACTATAGGTAAATTTGCTTTTTCCTTGAATTTTATGTGCTGTAATAATTAAGTACGGTCAATTGATAAAGCATCAGTATTCATGGTATTAAATACATCATCTATTTCGACGTTATCATATAAACCACTTTGAAATTGGTCAGATTGTGTATTAATTTTCCATGGTCACACGTGTTTCTTATCTGTGTATTACTTCACCGATAACATGTTGGAATACATGCTGTGAGTGTCAGCTAGAGTGGAAAAGATTGTGTTTGTTTTAAATGTATTTCAAGGTCAAGAATATCATGTGTTGTAAATCGTTGTCTTGTAATTGCATCAACATATATAAATAAGAATGAAATGTTATCCTTTGAATTTACATAGGTGAATTTACCTTCAAAAAGGGGTTATAAATAATTATTTTAATACTTGCCAGAAGAATAAATTCTTTAATTTCATCCGTTTTTCAATGATATATTATGAATCCAATCTCTCTGTATCTGCAATGATAGAATTTTGGAGAAAGCGTTACTAAGTTGAAAAACTTGTATCTAATATCCATTTGTCCATTTAAACAATAAAATATGTTTAAACTAATATTAGAATACTTTGCCACACGCTTAAGCTTTTTAACAAATCATTGTTCA
Source organism: Mytilus coruscus (assembly GCA_017311375.1). Lineage (NCBI taxonomy): Eukaryota > Metazoa > Mollusca > Bivalvia > Mytilida > Mytilidae > Mytilus > Mytilus coruscus. The sequence goes on from CM029605.1 coordinate 84,425,588, forward strand.
TAATTTTTTTAACACATGTTCCTTCACCCAATTTTCAATTTACAAGTCAAATATATCTTAAGGCTGAGGCTTCAATTATAAATTATATCTGATCCGAGATCTGATCTGCACAGATCACTGTACACTCATACTTGCAGGAACAGCGACTAATAACAGCTACAATACTTTTTACACTAAATTATCATATATCTACTATTAAGCAAACAATAAATGAAAATTACACTTACTTTGCACTTCTTACAGCATCCGTCGTAGAAATGGTTGTTGTAATCAAATTGGCGCACATAAATTGAAATGTCGACCTCATACGCATGCGCCAATTGAAATCAAATCTGTTTCGTGTAATTGAAATATTTTACGGCGAAAATTTTAAAACAGTTTATTCGTTCACTTTATTCATATCAATTAGATATATTAGCAACAGTAATCGTTGAATTTATTCAAAAACACAAGTACACCAATATAAATGAAAGGTTGCGTGCCTGCTGTGTATATATGTCCATGTACGTGTTTTTTCGATATTTTAGATTAATTTAGACGTCCGACCGACATTTGGAATCCGACCTTGTGTCGACGTTGTATAAGGTCGTGACCAAAAAACAAGGTTATATAGACGTCATTCTATAACGTCCGACAGACGTTTGCCAGTCGACGTTGAACCGACGTTGAATTTAGGTCACCGACGTTGCGACCTATTTTCAACCAAATATCAACGTCTGTACAACATCGGCTGCCTGCTGGGAGGGTTTGTCTACTTTCGTCTATTACCGAACATTCTATAATCAAGGATTTGTACAAATCCTTGCTATAATAAAATGAATCGCGTCGCCAATATCACCACCATTACATAAACGGAGTGGCTATTTGTCCGTTTAGCCGGACGAATAGTGCCAGGGCTATTTGTCCGGCCATTGCAATGCGCATGTCATTTTATGTGCGTACGGAAGTGCGTGTAATATTATCTTCAGTAGCACCAGGGTGGCGCGTGTAATTCGATCACTGATTT